>VZTE01002614.1:78969-133825 GCA_013397775.1 Eulacestoma nigropectus | reverse complement strand
GGGGGGGTGAAGAGGGCATAAAATCTTACATCTCTTGCTTTCACTTTAAAGGAGAAGAGGATTAATCTTCAGTCCAAACTTTCAACTGCTCTTTTCTTTGCCAGGAAAATTAATGGGCAGAAATTCTCAATGCAGCCCAAACCAGTAGAAAATTGAAATACATAGAACAGTGAGTCAACATGAAGACAAAACAGTAATATTGTCATTTGTGAGATTTTAATTCTTACCAGAATCTCCCAGGTCAGAGAGTATTCTGACTCCTCTGAGACAATCTCTATCATGTGGATTGCTGGAAACTGGGAAATAGCATCTTTCCCTTTTCTTACATTCTTCTCCAATGAATATCCCGTTTGGCTGAATGGACCCTTGCTTTGACCTTTACAGCCTTAATCCTGCAGATTGTGTGTTTAAAAGCCAGGGGTCTGGAACCAAATATTCAAGGAAGTGTAATCTTGTAGGTATTGAGTAAACAAACAGCTAGGCAAAAATCTTTCTGCTTGATCTACAATTTTAGTTCCCCCAGAAACTTCATCAAGCATTCTCCTGGAGGGCTAGAAATGCATGGGATTGGGAGTCTTTCTAAAACCTTTCCGTTTTCATTCTCTTTACTCTAAATGCATATACAGATCTAGGAGTTTAGGAACAGATCAAGAGTACACTTGGAATCACTGACATTACCATGTTTTTGTGACCTGTTTCTGGATCCATAAACAAACCACTGCGCAATTAAAGAAAAATAATTTTTACTCAGAATTTCCTACCTGAACAGCTACTTACACAGTATGTAGACTACTTTGAGTATCTGAGATTTGCTCTTCAATTTGACAAGTGAAATAATAACATTTACCATGACTTATAGGGCTCTTGAACAACTACATCTCATTAAAAAAACCCAAACAAAACCAAGCCCTAAAAATCCAAAAGAAAAGCAGGCATGGTATGCAACTAACTTTAAAGCATATAAATTCTAAACAGATGTATTGTTGTAATGCCTAAATATTCATTGGCACTTTTCTAAAATATATGATGTCATCCAGCATGCGGTTTGGACATGTTTCTGCTGCTGAGTGCTATAGCCAGCTTTCGGGACTTGTCTATTAGAGGACTGAGTTTTTTTCTGTTAAGGCTGGTTGGAGTCAATGCTGTACAAACAACAATCACCACTATTTCACCATGCTACTGTCAAGAGTATACATTTATTGGTAAACTATAATGTTTCTTAGTTCACCTGAACATCAGCTTTTAAAAAGAAAAGATACTTCTTTCCATATTCAGATGAGAGTTTAGTCTTTCAAAGACATGCTGTTCATTTTCTTCCCTTTTCCATTCCAACAATTAATTGACTTTGATTATTCCCTTCTTGAGTATCTCTGATTCCTGCTGATTTCTCAGCAACCATCCTTTTGTTTCTAAATGAGTCAAAGTGGCACTGATTCACATTATGAGAAGGAAATACAAGTTTCCACTGTGTATTTTCAAGCATAAGAAATGGCACTGCCTCCTTAAAATTCCTAGACATGATTCACTGTGAGATGGAAAGAAATAAAAAATTCCCTGTGTCAGCACTGTTGGTAAAGCCTGTTTCATGCCACACTGTTGCTGAGATGCTCTGAGCATTTGTCAGGTCTTTTCTAATCTTTGAGTTTCCTGCAAGTGTTTTTTTCTGCTAAGTCATACAAAACAGTCACTGAAAAGGTATCATATATGCCCACTATTCCAAGGATTCTAAGCATGACTCAGAGGATTTTCCAAGTGAAGCAAACTTCTGGGAAGGGAGACACATGAAACACTACAGACATCTGCGATCCTAGGAAATTCCTATATCCATTTGCACATGGAGGAACCAGTTGCTGTGGTAAATCATCTGCTGGACAGCATCCTGTGTCAGCCTTCAGGGAAAAGGGAACAATTTAGGCCTAGGCTTTTGTGGTTTTTCTCTACTTGGAAAAAATTCTTTTAGGTTAAATGTCTAGTCCAAAAATTGTGCAATGACTTGGGGTTTCATATAAGCAGTGTCAAGCATTGAAAATTATTTTATATTTCCACAGTCCCTAAGACACACATGTACGTTTTGTGGCACTACAACTGAAGAATTTGTACTATAAGGGTTGTTTATCCCTGTGACACAGAACTTGGGACTCAGCCCAAGAATGACTGTCAGGCTGCAGAGCCTTTCTCTGGGGAGCCTGTCATTAATGTGAGTTACAGCGTAAGAACAGTTGCTTGGCATCTCTCAGTTACTGCTTAGGCACACGGAGCCTACATTGAACACCGGTGTAGGAGAAGTTTGTTGCTCCAAGACAGCTTATGCAGACCTAGCCACATGGCTTGCAGAAGGTAACAGAGAAGGTAACTATTCACATTATTTCTTTTACTCAGCAGATCTGTTTGCAGTTCAAGCACTTGCCCTGTCACAGATACATCTGTAAGACTGGCCTTCATCTCTTGGTTGTGAACGCCAAAAAGCACATGCAGGATGCACATTTTGTTTCCTGTTTCACTGCAAGCAGTTTCTAGAATGTGTTTGTTGATGAGTTTTGGTCAAACTGTTCAGCTTACAGTCGCAGTAACACTGTTAAGAAGAGAATAAAAGAGAATGATTAAATTCCAGATTCTGTTGTATATTTGTGCAATTCTAACAGTCAAATAGAAAGTAGATTTTCATGGGGGTAACAGCTCTGCACAGGGGTAACTTATGGGGAGACTGGAGACTGTACATGAAGTTCTACAGGGCTGAAAAACCATGAATCTGTAAAATTGTACACCTCCCATGAACAGCCACAAGACTGTTGCGGTTTGCTGTTATTGCGTTGGTATGGCGCACTGCAACCTTCCCAGAGAGCGCAGTGGGGCTGCGACACGGAGAGCGGCAGCCGCTTCCCGCAGCTTTTAGGCGGCCCCGCGCCCTCGCTCCGGCAAGCTGTCAGCTCTGCAACACCGCGGTGGTAAAGGAGGCAGAGAAGAGGCTTCCACAGGGGGAACATGGGAGCTTTAATCTCTCATGGCGCCACACCGGTTCCCCATGCAGAGAGCAAAACCACGGGGCCGCAGCTTACTTTTCCATGGGGACGAGGGGGGCGGAGAGAATGGTCTCTGGGCTTGGGGGCAGTACATGGGCGGAGTTGGGGTACCGGAACCAATAGGAAAAACCCGAGGGAGTGGCCAGGACTAGGGGTGGGGAAGGTAGGAAAATATGGGGAGAACAGAGATTTAGTAATGAAAGTGGGGAAGTATATCACACAAGATGGTTGTTTAAGGAGCAAGCAAGCAAGTCACATAGAAAGGGCTGCAGCAGTGGACCGAGAAAACACAACTCACAATTATCAAAGACTCACCACCAACTAACACTCACCACCTACAGACATGCCTTATATTGGTCATATTTATAGAACTGTTTGCATTGCAGCTCTGAAAATCCAAGGCTTCTGCTTTGATTTTTCCAGGGCATTAAAAAGGTGTAAGAGAGCATTTTACACTTTCTTGGATAGACCAACAGAAACACAGGGAGGAATAACCTCTCAAAGCTTCTAAATTTTGTTTAGGTTTTCTGAAGTCAAGCTGTCCCCCAGCACATAACAGTTTTCCATGCTAGAATCAGAGCAAACATTTGCCCTACTGAAGCATGGAACATAAGCTGGCGAGTTTCCATTTTTGTTGAGTTGTTCTAGTGGTTTCAGTTACTTTATTTTCTACCACTCAGTGTGGACCTATGCATACTTCAAAAACTTTTGTGCTTTTTACTTTTTGAAGTTTCCACTAGCAAAGATACTGTAGTAAACATGCCTTGGGAGTATTACAGTACAACCAGCTAATATGAGCAATTCTATGCTCAAACCCCATTTTTGACAGGAAAACAATTATCCATTTAAACATGCCTTGCTCGTTACTGGAACATTAAATGAAGAAACATGTTTTACAGCAGTGTCACTACTATTTGCATATACAGCACCAGCTATGAATCCTGTGTGGTGCTAATCATTTGGCAGCTATGACAAAGGCATGAGCAAGCTCTTCCCCCGTAGCGAGCCAATCATGACTTGAACCTGCTTTCAAGAGTAATTCAGCTTTTCCTGAATGTAGCACATAAGCTGAAATCTGTTCTATTTTAATGAAAGGCTGAATTACTCCATCACAGTCTTGCGGAACATATATGGCAAGCCTTGGGTCCCTTTGCTGAGGACAAAGAGACAGTGAATAAGCAGGAGGGTTGTGTGTACTGTAGAAAAGTTGTTCTAACAAAATGAATATTGTCCTTAACGGTCCAAAGACTGACAATGGTGCAAGACTGACTTCTGCTTTTTTCTTCTCCTCTACCTCCTAAGCAACCTCATATGTGTTCAGCGTTGCATCCACTTACATTTTTCTTAAAAAAAGGACACTGTTGTCCTTCCTACTTAAAGTTATCTGTTAAGGTTCCAGGCCTCTCATAACCCTTAATAATCAATACACTAGAAGAAATACAGCTATCTTTTTCAAGATCACATCATAGTCAAGATTTCAAGTTGTTTACCCCAAAGTACTGAGTAGCTAAGGAACAGAGTATTGACAATCCTCTGCATGAGGGACTACAGTGGCCCACATACCACAAAAATAGTGAATCCAACAACCACAGTGCTACAGGGAAGACACTCAAGAGTCTTTGAAATAAACTCCCTTCAGAACGACCACCATCATCCCCACCTTTATCTTTTTTGGTGTGGCCTTAACACATGCAAACACACTCATGAAAAAAAGAAGTATGTAAGATGCAGTCATGTAGACAAGGACTAGTCATGTCATGTGCAGCGCTACCAGTGAGTGCTCAGCTGAAAACACTGGCCAAACTAGTATGATGGAGAAAAATGTATTCTAGCAGGAGCCATAGTAAACAGCTTTTCTCTGGAGATAGTGTTTCTTCCTCTAATCTCTTGCTGACTTTTTTTCTATGAGCATGTAAAGCTCCTCAAGGCAGAGAACTTCTGCAGAACTAGGCACAGAAATGTACTAATACAGTTGTCTTTAAATGGTAACTTAATCATACTTATAAACAATCATGTTAAAAAAATATGATGGCTTTCTCTGTGGCATTATCAGAATGAACACTCTGCTTACAAATGTTTCAGGTTATCTGAGTATATAATTCTTTGTTTTGTGTTTAAAGATAAAAGAATCATGGAATTCTTAAGGTTTGAAAAGACCCTTAAGATCGACTTGTACCGTAAACCTAACACTGCCAAGTCCATCATTAACACATGTGCCTCAGTGCCTTCTACGTGACATCTATATGTCTTTTAAATACCTCCAGATGACTCAACCACTTCTCTAGGCAGCCTGTTCCAATGCTTAACAATGCTCTTCATGGAGAAATTTTTCCCAATATTCAGTCGAAACTCCTCCTGGCAAAACGGTAGGCTATTTCCTCTTGTCCGGTCGCTGATCACCTGGGAGCAGAGGCTGACCCCCACCGGGCTACAACCTCCTGTCTGGTGGTTGTAGAGAGCAATGCCCCTCTCAGTCTCTTCTTCTCCAGACTAAACACGCCCAGCTCCCTCAGCCACTCTATACCAGACCTGTGCTCCAGACCCTTCACCAGCCTTGCTGCCCTTCTCTGGACTCACTCCAACACCTCAATGTCCTTCTTGTAGTGAGGAGCCCAGAACTGGGCACAGGATTCAAGGTGGGCCTCACCAGTGCCAAGTATGGGAGGAAGATCACTGTCCTGGTCCTGCTGGTCACACCATTTTTGATACAAAGGCTCACACATGGCTTTTATCCACACAGTGTTTTTTTAACCATGTCTTTTCTACATACATATTTGACTTTCCTCAAAAAAATACCTATAAAAGACATGAGAACCTCATTTAAAAACAACAGATAAGTTTCCCCCTCCTAAAGTTTCTGATTTTGCACTATTTACATACTCTATGTGAATTTAGAAGGCCTAAATTCTATTTGAAAGCGGATAGACAAACTTAAAGACAGTACTGATGTTTCTGGCTGAAGCAAAGATCTTCTCCTGGATTTAGGCCTTCCAGAAGTTCCCTTAGAACCACACTAAGTGGCACTTCAGCCACTCAACAGTGAAGTCAAATTGAGATGATACTTTAAACAAATTAGGACTAAATTATTTTATTTTCATGCCTCTAAGACCACACTTCATTCTGATGATTGTTACCATATATCTGGGGCAGCTGATGACCTCCTGACATACATCTCTTCCCTTGGCCAGATTCTGCATAAAACATGCCCCAAAGTACCAGTGTTGTCCTCAGAAGATTGACCTTAAGGATGAAAATATACTTCTCAAAGTAGGGACTACCATGAATTTTCTACAATATTTCTGAGCTTAAACAACTTCAACTTGGCAAAAAAAAACATAAGAAGAAAGTAGTCACTAAGAAAACTGATTCTTGTGAATTTTATTTTGTTTGTGTTCCAAACAATGAACCAGCAAAGTCATTATGACATGTAAATTCTTCTCCTACACACATTCTGCCTTGCAGCCTGTGACACAAAGTCTGTTTTATAAGGTTTCACATAAAAAGCTATTCTCCTTGTTCATCAGGGGAAGGAATTCACACACCACTGCAGAATGCAGAGTACTCAGTTCACAAAACCCACTTTCCAAGGCAAAGCATGTTCAAAGCACCACATTTCCCACACTTTTTGAGTTAGTCACAAGCTCAACCCTGGCATGCCATAGACTTAAACACTGTAGACATCAGCTGTGCTGTGAAGGTGGGTAAAGAGAAGAGGTCACAAGCTCAGTTAGGATAGAAGTTGTGTTTGTAGCATTACTGATTCTCTGAGAGACTAATTGAAGTAGTGTCCTACAATGTATGTAATGACAATGTCCTGGAAGCTGAATTCCTCAAGAACAAGTGAGATGGTAGCAACTGGACAGACCACCCCAGTTCCCACATGGGACGCCACTTCTCGCAGGTGTTCTGTACTTCTTTCTTCCTCCAAAACCAGCATCAGAGTGAGCAGAGGTCCTGAAACTTTTGCAGAGCCAGCTAACACATCCCTCTCCTCACAAGTTTTCCCTTCACCACCATTCATGCCACCACTTAAGTTGATTTCTTTTTTTTTTTTTCCCCCTCAAGTTTGAGAAATGAAGAATGAAGGAAGAAAGCCACTGAGACCTGCTTTTTAGTCTGTTAGCAAAAGTGTTTTTTAGCCCTTAATGACTGTCATAATACTGAAAACACATCACACAAGGAGTAGGACTTCCAGTACACATTCTCTGGGTGAGACAGCATTCCTTCGTACCAGCACTGCCAAATCCTTCTCATGGAAAAGCAGAGAATATATTAATATATTTGCCCTTACTTTCTACTGCACATATTTTCTTTCATCATCAGAACTAGACCAAAGAATAGGTTAATCCATATGTCTGAGCTGGCAGTGGAGCTTTATGTACCTCAAATGGTATATCTAGCAACAGACCAAGGGGGTACACTGAGGAAGGCATGTGGGAAGGATAACAATGATATGGCTTGAGGACTGTCTAGACTATTCCCCAGCTTCAGTACCTATTCTTGTATAATTAAAATACCTAAACTAATCAAGGCATTTTAGATATCAGATACAAATAGGGAATCAAATTCCACCAAGATATAATCAGTCAGCAAGAAAATAATGCAATGCTAAGAAGACCAGATAGCTAGCTTCTAGTAAACTGCATCACTCACCATCCAGATGGACTTAATGCAATTTTCATCAATCTTCTGTGATGATACTCTTGAAGTATGCTAGGTTTTTGGGCTGGTTCACCTGCCAACTTAGTTTACTTAGAATCACCTGCTAGATCCTGAGCCATAGGGGCAGGAAAAAAGTGTGAGGAGGAGGAAGCTCAGACGTGTAATCTAGTAGTAAAATATCTACCTGATATTTTCCAAGGACTTATATTTTAAGATAGCAAACTCTCTAAGAGGATAGCTGTTGTGCTGCTTTAACATACATATATGCACAGAATTCATAAAGTTTAATGACTGAAGAAAAGCTATAGCCATAGAACAGTCTGCGTATTGCAGAATTTTCTTTAATTCATCGACACAAAGATTAATTCAAAGCTCTTGGCAAGCACATCCATAGAACCACACTAAGTGGCACTCCAGCCACTCAGCAGTGAAGTCAAAGTGAGATTTTATTTTAAACAAATTAGGACTAAATTATTTTATTTTCATGCCTCTAAGACCACACTTCATTCTGATGATTGTTACCATATATCTGGGGCAGCTGATGACCCCCTGACATACATCAAGAAAGGGCACAACAGGGACAAGCAGATAAGCTTTATGAAACAAAACCCTTCTACAGATCAAATTCATCAATAGTGTGACAGGTGTAAACATCAAAAGAAAGGATTGTTTGGATTTTACATCAGTCTTCAGGTGGTAGCCTACAGCTATATGCATCCAGCACTGGGTGACTGAATTACTAACAGCCAGCAATCTGACCTCTCCCTTTGGTCCTTGGCAAAGCTTTGTCTTAAAAAGAAGAAAACGTACCAGCTATAGAGATTGTATATTTTTTATTGTGGGGTGGGTGTGCATGAAACAATGGCAGTTCCTAGATAGTGCAATTGCAACACCCGCAAAAAAAATGAAGAAAAAGTATATGCAGGAAATGCCAGCAAACACAGCTTTGCCAACACCATGGATACCTCCTCATACTTTGGGACAGGAATAAGACAGAGATAACTGTAGAAAAGGTCAGTGATGTCAAACACTCTCCCCACATTTCTACAGGCTGTATTGTGAAGAAACGTTTGCTCAGTAAAAGTAGTTGAGCAGAGTCTATTCACATCCACCAGTCATCTGCTCTCTGCTGCTGCAGAAAAGTGCCCCAAGCAGTAACCATCATTACTGGATAGAGATCCAGAAAAATTATACCACAATATTACTAGGAAACCACAAAAAAACTTGAATCATATCCACAAGGGCCCTCCAGAATCTTGGTCTGCTTTTTTAGGTGCATTGTGGTGACACGGTGGGCTCCTCTTTTCGAAGCAGCATGACACATATGCTTTGTGCAAAAACTGAAGCTGCTAGCTACCCAAATTTACTAGTCAAACATGGAACAGCCAGAGTTTTTTAAAGATACATTAATTTTTCAGCTGAAGTCTTAGGCTTTAAATATTTTTTTAAGTATTTTCAAAATTTTGATCAGCCATAACTAGGTTATTTGATTACATTAATAACTTTTTAAATCCTCCTATTCAAAAGCTCTCATAGCTTAACAGTGATTTTGTAATTCTTTTAAATGTCACACTGTGGTTTCTTAAACTGCTTAATCAGTTTTTAATCGATTTAGCTCTTTTAGTTCCTTAGGCAGCCTGGCAGTGCTGAAATTAGAATTAAGAATCACAGGATAATTAAGGCTAGCACTGATATTGAGAAGTCAGCATCCCATCAGATCAAATTGCTCAGGGCTTTATTCTGCCTGGTCTTGAAAACCCTGAAGGATGGAGATGGCAGAATGTCTCTGGATTCTCTCTCAACTGTTTTATTTTCTTCACTGGGAAAAAATTTGCATTATGTCAAGCCAGAAAAGAAGTTAATTTTCTGTTAATTTCAGCAAAATTTTCTGCTGTTTGACCATTTTCTCATTTCAATCTGTGGACCTGATGAAGAAATCATGTGGTGATGTTCTTCAGCCTGTGTTATGCTGGAGGTCAGATTAGAATAAGTGACATAATCCCCTGTAGCCCTAAATTTCTGTGTATCTTTTCCAGTGACTCTTACAACAGAAAAAACTCAGCATTCCATTCACTGAAAATCCAAACAAGACATAATTACTCTCAATTTAAGGCTACAACGAGTACAGCAAAGAACCTAAAGCAACTGAATTTATCATGTTTGGGAAACAGGATTCAAAGGGAGCACAGAAGAATAGAGCTGCTTTCTTTCTTAGCTCCTTTTTTGACACTGCCAAAACTCATATGGTGAAAGCTGACAATTATAGTTCAACAAAAACTGCATCTGTTCCAAGGATCTACTGCTTTCCACTCCAAATTATTTCTTCAGACTGTTTACCAAAAGCTGAGAAATACATTCCTTGAAAAGTGTTAAACAGTGGGACTACTAGGTGTCCTAAAGAGCAACTAGTATTTACCAAAGAAAAAGAATTTACCCTAAAGCTAAATAAACCACAAGCACATTACAAAAATTCATGTTGTAGATGGATAGCTTCACTGGAGTAGCTGAGCAGGCATACAGACTCTGTTCTATTACTGCATTCTCACTCACTGAGGACTGAGAGAGGTCTGCATATGGGTATCTACAGAGCTGGTTTCCAGAGCTGTCAGCCTCTTACATGCCTTAAATCCACTTAAATGGATGAAGAAATTGACAATAATGGAAATAATAACAAGAACATAATCGTGTTTGCAATCCTCTACAGACTGTGAGGCCATTTTACAAAAACAGTCCTTAAAGTTCTGCTGTACGAAGAAGTGGTCCTGATATTCAGCACCTGCTTTTTTCTTGACAGTTCTTCTGTTTCCATGCAACCAGCCCACTGTAAGCAGGGAAGTGGTTGACGGAAGAGGCTCTTCACCAGAATATGAATAAACCAGAAGGACAGGGGAAAGCAGAGAGGAAACACCAGAACACAGGTTGACTGGTAAGAGGCCAGAGGCCATTGTGCCAGTATAAACACTGACAAGGTTAAATATAAGATTTATAACAATTTATAATTCAACTGTATTCATGTTCTTTTTTTTTTTTTTTTGAACCACAGAGGAACACCACCACCATGAAATAAAAGATCCCACCAAACCTGGCTATCCGTACTCTGAAATTATTTTCCTTGAAACTAGGTCCTCAGTGAAAGCCGCACTTAATTACAGTTCTTGAAACCCCTTCTTAGATAGTTTGCATGAGATACACCAAATGAAAGAGGAAAAGTTTAATAGGATTAAGCTGAGAAAAGTGTGTTCAGGGTTTCTGTGAACAGCTCTTATTAATCCAACTCTGGATCTCTTCACCAAACCTATTTGCTAATGGAAAAGTCAACCCAAATACCATCCACTGGACACACATTTTTTTTCCAGAACAATTATCTGTA
This sequence comes from Eulacestoma nigropectus, assembly GCA_013397775.1. NCBI lineage: Eukaryota > Metazoa > Chordata > Aves > Passeriformes > Eulacestoma > Eulacestoma nigropectus. The sequence goes on along the minus strand of VZTE01002614.1, from coordinate 122,773 downwards.
GACTAGAAAGACCCAAAGCAATAAAGCAATCTCTAAGTTACAGCCACTCAACAGTTTAAAACTGTTGTCCTATTAGTAAGGGCATACATAAGCTTGTTTTGTTTTCTGAGTACATAATCTTTCAAGATCTATTTCAGCTGCTTTGAAGAATGAGCAATTGTCATATTCATCACCATTCATTTATATGAATGAAAATAGAGATTTTAACTAGTACTATGCCTATGGTGCATCTAACCAAAGGCTAATGCAGAACAGGTTAAGAACAAACAGTGCCCAACACAGCAACAAAGGTTCCCTCTCTGGTCACTTGTGAAGCGCAGAACAGGTAACAATACACATGTCAGTGACTGCATTTCATTCAACAGCTTTACAAGCAGTACTCAGGTTGGCAGGTAGTATCACATCCAAATATGGGACGGATGTGAAAACCAATCAGAAAGATTATTTTGAAAGGCAACTTACCCCAGGAACAGATCCAAACTTCCCTTTGACTGTTTTGAGTGCCTAAGTAGGGCCTTGCTGATATAAGAGATACTCAGAACACCAAATTCAACAGAGCACATATCTGTTTCTGAATTGAAAGATCTAAGGCCTGCCAAACAATTCTATCAACAGTTTCATACAAAAAGTGATAAATCAAAAAGATAATGAGAAGTAGGCAGGGGGCCAGTACAGTATCTGCAACAAAGGCTGAAGAGGAGGCAAGAAAGGAACAGGAGTACAAGTGCTGCTCCAATAATGCTCTAAAGGTATCTATAGAATCTCTTCATGGGACTGTCCAATCATCTCAGTCTGTAACACGAATATGACACAGTCCAATACAAACTGACTTGTCCCTTTCCTTCGGGTCAATTCAGAAGGAGACAAAGATTTTTGGAACACTGAGCTTTCCTGTTTTGACTTTCATCAGAGTCCAGCCCCATTTTAGAGACCAGATGCCTTTCCCCTTCTTCAGTTTCTTCATGTTTGATTTAATCGATAACAGCAGAAGCTGCTGGGAGGGGAAAACCTGTAGACTGAGAGTATTTACTGATTTCATTCTTAGCTTACAACAGGCAAGCCATCAGGATAAAAGTTCCTTCAGAAGTATCTTACTACATAGATAATGGGGGAGCATCTAGGGCTGAATGATTGTGTGTTAGAGATCATTAGTTGGTTCAGTAAAACCTATCAGCACACCAGTGTGCTACCTGCTCCCCATACCTGCTGACAGATAACAGTTTCTACATATGCAAACCACAAGAAAACAGAACAACATCAGAATACTCCAAGGTAGAAACTTCATATAATAAAAGCCCACATAAATACCAGTGGAAGCAAAATCACCTATTTCTCTACACCTTTAACCAATCTTCAACTCCAAAAATCATTTATCCTGAAGAAACAAAAACCAACAAATGCTTGAGAAATCAAACTCATTTTTCACTACACACAATATATGATACTGCTTCCTCTGATACCCTCCTTCTTCTTGCCATGTTGTCAAAGTACAGATTAAAAATGTAGTTAATTCATGCTTTCTACCTATTAGAGTAGAACAGAAAAGTGATAGAAGCTAAGAAACAAACCACAGGTTTGTCCAGATAAATAGCCATCAAGTCCAAGAATAAGGTATTTCAAAGGTCTGGAAACACTGATAGACACAGCCTCTCAATGCATCCTATACCAATTAGCTGCAGGCCATAGCTGCCTATAAACTCCAAAATATTGGGCTGAACTAATAGAACATGGCACTCCTTGTTTGTTACTCGTCTGGGCCAACTAATATACAACAGCTTACATCTCTTACAGCAAGCTCCTAGCTTTTCCATTCAAAAGAAGTAAATCAGGACCCATTAACTAAAACTGCTAAAAATCATGCAAGTACACTGACATTTCTAAGGTGTAACAGTTTTTTTGTTGTTGCATGCAGCCACAGCTAAATATTTATGCTGTCTACACTACAAAATGCACTCTTCCACTAAGTTGACCTTATCCAGAGGGAACTATTTCAGCACGGATACTTCAACTAACTTCAGAGAGAATATTATAAAAGGAAATTTGTGAAGCTCTTAACAGCTCTCTCATCTGGGCTGTCTGTTTAAATAATAGCAATGCTTATTAGTAATATATAGTACTGGAAACAATACTTCGGAGAATAATTCACTTCCCAACTTGTGAGTTTTGGATGAGAAATCAAGAGAGGGTGGGAGGGCAAAGTTCACTGCATTCCTGACTCTCCATTGTCTTGTACACAGAGGTACACACTAGGAGAGCACTCGTACTAGTTTTGCTTTCCATCCAGTCTGTATCTGCCTAAGGACCCAGACCAAATGCAAAGCCATACAAATTTGATTAGCTTTCAAGAAGGTATTAATGCAATGCTGATCACCCTCAGTGATTAACCCGAGAGGCTCATCAGGGAAAAACATCTATGGCTAACATACACTACCATACCTAGCAAACACAGTTAACACTTCATACACTGTACACTATTTCTGATCTCTCCTCCTCCCCACCTGCTGTTCAACAGCTTTAATGTCCCTAAAAATGAAGGTGGGAAGAGAACATGCTTAGTACAAGAATGAAAGGCAGTTTATGTTTTAGGACTTCTTCTTTATACTTACCTACACTTGTAGGAAATATATCCTCATTGTTGATTTGCACCTCGATCCAGTCCATGAGAAGATTCATATATTGGGGCGCTGGCAATGCTGTGGGCTTCTTGTACTTCAAGTCATCCTGCCACCGGTACTCATACTTAGGGCCTCCAGACATCACTGGGCAGGTCCTCTCTGTACAGAACTCACAGATAGTTCCATAAATGAGGTTGATCCTATTGAAGAAGTCAACAACATGAACAGCCACCCAGTCATTCTGGTCCTCTCCACTGGGCAACTGCACAGCTGCTTTCAAGTCCACGCCTGAGTTGAGAGATGCTTGCGCTCGTTTGTGAAGTTCAAACCTCTGGGTTCCAGGTTCAAACTTGCGTTTTGGGCGGAAAGTTTTATCTTTATTAAAGACTTGCTTGAGTGCTATGGACATATCTGCTAATCTTCTGCACTGTAGCAGCTGGTGGGAAAGCACGTCTGAGATTTAATGCAGGTATCTGAAAACAGCTGCTCTCTATCACAGGCTTTCCAGGCCCTGCTCTTTTTCCCAGAGAAGCTTGTATCAACTCCAGAGCAATTTATTAGCTCTTCCTCTTGAAAGCCTCCCTGAAAGGCTTCATGTCCCTAAGGATATAGAAACAACACACATCAATGGCATGCTCAAGTACGGTCCTGTCAGTTTACTACTCTTTTACCACAATTTTCTAGCAATTATAAGATGAAAAACAATATATAATAAACTAGCTTTAAAAACTGCTCAACTCCTAACGTGATGAAGATTTAAAATTTAAAAAGAAGTGCCTCATTTTTTGAAGTATTAAAGAATTAACTTCTCTGTTCTTTTTAAATATCTACCCAAATAGAAGCTCTTAAGTTATAAAGATGAGAATTCATAAATCTTGTATGATCTTCAAATTTTAAAACCAACTTTTTCACTTTGCTGCATTTTACAGTCACTGCATAACATACCAAATGTGCATATAAGTTCAGTAGAAAAAATACTATGTGACAATTTTGGATCTTTATCTAACTGCTCCTAGAGCTACCAATGGGGCCTCTAAGCATTTGTCACAGCTTCAGCGCTCTTCTCTTGGGAAAAAGAAATCAGAAAGCAAAACTTACCCATATTTTTTTTTGTTTTAAATTATTGAGGTATTTGCTTTTACAAACCGCACAGAACCTAGTAAGAGGAATGGCTACAGTATTGCACAGAAATAATTCCTGCTTCACACAAAACTGTATGGAGATCATTACTTTTATTGACCCACTTTCAGAAATTCAGTAGTGGACTTAGTTTTCGATTGGATTGTGTAGAACTATAAGCAATCGTGAAGCTGCCACATTTTTATAGCTCTATTCATCTTCTTTACAGGCCAATACTCAGCACTGTTCTTTCAAAAGCAGGACCACAGACTTTGTGTTGTTCCATCTAACCTGCTCTGGCAATGGAATGGTTTCAACAGTGAGCCTGACTGAAGAAATATATTACTGCATTACAGATTTGTTTACTGTCATATATATACATGAAAAAGAGTCTATCATCACTAAATGTATGCAATTAGGAGTGACAAGATAGATAGGTGCTATTTCAATTAGTCGTCTGTTTTAGTACTGAAGATTTTATGAAAAACGATAGAAAATAAGCATTTCATTCTATCCAATATTTAAATTAAATAACACAATATGTGTTAAACTTGCACAGCAATACAAAAATCCTCCCCTGTCAGTGGCCAATTCTTATGGGATTATCTGTGTTCCACTGTTTCCCTTAACAGAAATCATGTCCATTAAAATTTTACTAGGTGGTGTGTCCCTAGCACTAAATTCTTCTGAAGACAGTTGGCTGAGGCTCTGCTGAGGGGCAAAAAGGAAGAGAAAAAGGTGTTGCTTTCTTGTGGTTATTAAGAAAAAAGCAACACCTACCTTATCAAAGAGAAATTTGGTGTGCTAGACTCTGTGTCCACACAGTAGGATGTAAGTGCCATAAAAAATCCTCTTCCAAATATGTGAAATATTAGCATGCAAGCTAATTTGCTGGCAAGCAGCAGTTGCACAGAATTAGCAGAGAAGTGCTTGTTTTAACTTTTCCTAATGGCATGATGGAGGGATACTCCAATCATGACCTTATAAACAGCCATTTTTTCCATATCTGCAAAATCCAAGAAGTTTGGGAATGAACTCCAGAGAAATTATTGTCATATCTGACATGCCCCTTGAGTAATATTCAAAGACTGAGATCCTGAATATTCCAGTCCAGAGATTCTGAAACCTGACAAAGGTTAGGGAAAGAAGACTTCAAACAAAAGTAGCCTTGGAACAGTTAAGTGTCATTGGCAGAAAGTGAAGGTACTTTTCTATAGTCAACTTTGCCCTACAATTTGTTGTTTGTTACTACGACACATAACTCCCAGCTCTCAAATACTCTGTGGCAGCCAGCTGTTTATTTAAAAGCCCTTCAAAATATAGGTGAGAACTGCTGCATAGACTGAGCCTGTGACTGACACACTTGGAGATGGCATGGAGCCAATGTCCCAGTTTGCAATAATAAGCAGGTTAAGTCCAGAATTTTACAGCTCAGGTAACTACTTTCTTCCCCACTTTAATACACCTGGTGCTCTTATGTGGTTACTTTGACTCCTTTCATTACCTGTAAATATTCACAGAACATATAAGGAGTTTTATTGAAAACAACAAGGTGAGCACCAAATAAAACTCATCTCCAAAAGAGACATTTTGAAGCACAGTACTCACTGCAATTAAAGCTCCTTCGAGAAAACACACTTTTTATAAGCTATTTTCTAATAAATAAGCAAACATAATTAATCTTACTAAATACTGTTTCCCACTCCTCTCCATACATTCAGGAAGTCTGCACAATATCAATTAATGCAGAGAAAATTCAACCAAAGCATTCAGCAAACAACTCCTTATCTCAAGTCTTATGTTGATGTTGAAGGTCTCTGTGGAAGCACACACACATCCTGGTCAAATTCACCTCAAAGACTCATCCAAAAGATTACTGTGCAGTCAGATGAAACTGTTCTTTAACTCATCAGGGCAGAATCAGAACAAGCGAGAATTTCCTATACGTTTCCTGTCTGGAGAATATTCTGTTCGGTATCTTGCAAGAAAAGCTAAGGCTCTTCCTCTTTCATCTCTCCGTAACCTTACACAATACAAAAATACAAAGCTGGCTTGTATCTCACTACTTAACTTGTCTTAAGAGATACAGCTCTGCTAAGAGCTTACTTTTTCTCTTTTTCTCTGTCTGAAAATGTGACTGAAGGCTGTGCAATGCCAGGGGATGAACAGACTTGCTTTCTCATGTATTTTCACATTCAAGAATGCAAACCAGAAAATTGTAAGATCCAGAATTCACAAAAATACTGCAGTGAATCAACCCTATTAAATACTTTTTTTGCATCCTGGTTCTTGATAGTATTTGCTATCTAATTAACCATTGTCTTTACTCAAAAGCTAACAAAAATGAACAAAGAAAAAAGAATTTAGGCTTTTCTGAACTTTTACAAACAACATCACCATTACTTCCTTGGAATAAAGATGCTTTCCCTTTACTCAGAGGAGACAAAGAACAGGCTCACCTTATTTTCAGTAGAGATCAAACACAGGCATTTTAGGTTTGGATCCTTCAGAGGCTGACACTAATGGGAAAGCTCTAGCCAAAGTCGTTGGGCTCTAAGAGCATCTTTTCTGCTTAGGCAATAAAGTGGCAGGAGTTAATGGCAGGATGGCCACTCCTTTGCTTAGGGCTGAATCACTAATCCCTTGCAGGAACTCAATTGCCTTTAGACTTCCAACACTTCCTGTACTGTGTTTGAACCAACAAGCATGACAAGAGGTTTGTCATTTCATCCCAAATCACATACTGTCAATTAAAACTTTGTATGGGGGAACTTACAAATCAAAGCTATTGCTTCAAAATTACATAACATTAGCAAAATGAAAACTCATCAGATAGCTTCAACAACAAATGATGAATAAAATCTCACCATTTTTAAAGCACTGAGAATGTAACTTGCCTTGCCAGTCACCACATTCACTTCTGTGAGTTTTCACCTTACAAGAATGAAAAACGCTTCCAGTTTCATTATCTCAACTGGTCTTGGGAGAATTGCTTCAGAGCTGGAACACTGTGAACAATGTTGTGGTATGGGTCAGACTGAATCACAACTCCTTGAAACCTGTGGTCCAGTAGCACTCATCATCATTCCACATAAAACTAAATTTGTCTCTTGGTAAGAGATACTTTGCAGTTTACTGTTATGGTAATCCAGCAAAACTGCTCCTGGCTTATACTTATGTCAAAAGTGATGGAAACTGGCTTCTAACCTTCTATGACAGGTTCTAACTATACAAGGAAGCATAAAGAATAATGTTATCACTCATGGGATTTGTCTTAATGGTACACTGGGACAGTGTCCTACATGTCCCTCTGAACTAAACGACTGTCCTGGCATGGGCAGCTCAGCGAGGAAACTCCTCCCAATGATTCAGTTTATCTCCTTTTTTTTTCAGAGCAATGTATTTCTGTGACACTCACCAACATCTTTTCCTGATGGACTATTCCACAGCATGTTTAATGCAGCTGGGTGAATTCCCTTGCTGGCAGAGCCATGCCTGAGAATGGTAACCAGAGATGTGGAGATGATCCCAGGACAACCAGACCTCATAAGCTTCATCCATGGCATCAGCACCACAGCGACCCATGCTGTCCCCCAGTTCACGCACAGACAGACAGCAACTTGGCCTAAAATCAGGTATGCCATTATCTGGAAATAATAAACCAGACCTATCCATGCAGGTATCACTAAAAAACCACAACAAACCATACATTGTGACCAGCATCATATCAGAGTCACTACTGAATTAAAAGCATACTGTATCATTTCCCTGTGTATTTTCTATTAAATCACAGGTAACAAGAATGTTAAATAACACACTGTTTACAGACACATACCTTTCATCATGATATTCTAGGGAGAGTTACACAAGCTTTAGAGGTCTGCTGGGAAGGTAGCTAATATAAACCCTGTTTTATTAATGCAGACAGTGAGGAAACATCCAGCAAAAAAACACAGAGTGAGATGTCTATTCAGTGACACATAATATGAAAACCAACTCTGCATCAGCTGACTTCTATATTTTTACATTTTTCTTTTTTCTTTCCAAAATCTAAGTCTCCGTTCCTCATTCTTTCAGGGATGATACTGGCTGAGTGGCAATTTCCTTTCCTCTAAAGATACTGGGATTACCTTACGCTAGTAACCACAATAATGACACTGCAGACTCAAGATACTCAGGTGGAAAGTGTGGATTAGAAAGAAGCCTTCTCACAGTCAGAAACACTTCTGACACATAACAATATCCATTCATTTGATATGCAATAACTAGCCTTTGCTTTATCTGGGTATGGGAAAAAAAAAGGAGCAAGTGATTTTGTAAGAATAACAAAAACCCCAATTGCAAACAATCACAGAAATCAGCATAGTGTTTTCATAATCAAAGTGTTAAGGCTCAGTGGCGTAAATATAAGTAACCTTTGATACTTTTCTAAGGTAAAAGACTGGAAAAAGAAAGCAAGATACAATGGATCGCTGTCTATAAAACTGTATATTTTAAAAATGAATGCAGCTATGTAACAAGAGAGAAAGAGTTACTAAATTGGATCAGCCTGAAATAAAGGATGATTTATGATTCTGCAAAAATACTGATGTTTCCATAAGGATAAAATTGAAAAATACTAATTGGCTAAAGAAAACAGCAACTCTGTCATGACTGCATTGGAATGGCTTGGGCTTACATCAGGGCATAATACACGATGTTTGTAGTCCTTTTCAGACTAATGGCCTTAAACATAGCATCACATTTTCCATGAGCATGTTAGGTGATGTTAGGTAGAACTACTGCATTTATGCAGCCAGTACTTTACTTACAAATACTTCATTCCACTTCTTCCAACAAAGTTCCCTTCTATACAGACGGAGAAGCCCCTCTTTCCTTTTAGGAAAACTGCTTGTACAAAACAATTAGAAGTTGACTTAAACAGCAGTCATTTCTATGATAAAGTGTATCAGCTGTTCAACAGCAGCAGAATCAGGTATGAGTGCTCAAATCTTAGATGATAAGTGCTGTTTAATAATGCAAATGAAGCATGTTTTTTCTCGATGGGGATAAAAGTTCATGTTTTAACAGAGGACTGGCCTTTCAACTAGTATCATTCTAGTGCCTTTTACAAGTCTTAAATCCAGTTACACCTCATGTGAAGTTCTGTAAAAGAACATCGATCACCACGAAGGCACTTAAAGTACTCTGACATTTCTTCACTACAAGTTTATATTGGTTACAGCATCCATGTCATTCTAGTCAGGAACGTGGACTTCCTGTAGCATACAATTTAAGGTGAACTGAAATAAGTATCTCTCAGAACCACAGTAAAGAAACTACAAAAAATACATGACTTAGATTACACTGAAATTCAGCTTATGTTCCCCTGTCACCCAGGAATATGAGGTCTTGACCCACTACAGACTGATAGTTATGCAGGGGTGTGTATGGCTACATTATTTCTCTGAAAAGTCAGTCCTGCTTCCTCTTCTCTCCTTTCACATTCCTTCCTTCTTCACATCTCCCCTATGATACCTGGCTCAGGCACTTATACATCCCTGTGGATGACACTCAGACATTAACTGCAATAATTTAAAAAACCATGGATTTTTCATCTCAATCAACTTCTTTAATCCCATTTGGCCACACAGAGCAGGGAAAAGAACAACATAAGGAAAAGTATGTGGAAGGCAGAGGATGAGACAGACAGGCTAAAACCCCATGGGAGTGGTTATTTAGCCATGGCCACTTAAATGAATCACTGTGTTTGCCATGACAATTTCAGACTGCCCAAACTTCAAAGCAGATGGGGAACTCCTTTTAGCTCAGGCAACTACTGAGGCCGAAGTCTGACAGTGACAGATCACAGTAAAGCATGCAGTTCTGACAGTCCCTCTGAATGCTGTTTTTTTTTTTATTACACACACAGGTTTTTCCAGTTCTCTCTCTGCTTCACAGGCTTTTATTGGTCTGAGCTGTTGGTAGCACACGTGCAAGCACAGTGAATCCTGTGCCACTAATCCTGAATCACTGAACCACAGTCTCTAAGTACACAAACAGCCTCTGCTTTCAGTTATCAAGCCCCTCTTACCTGCTACGTCCTTCCATCACCCATAAAGCGAAGTCTTTACAGCTGCATGTGGCTTGTTTCACCAGCTGCTGTTACAATCACTGCTCTTGTGTACAGCTGACCATAGTGGTGGACTGGGTGGGTCAGCTTACTAACTGCAGTATGAGGACCAATACAACCAGCTCACTAACCCTGCTTCTGCCAAAATCTCTCAGTCTCTGTGGACAGAGACCTCACCACAACAGTGGATGGTGGTTAGGCTTTTGTAGTGTGCATATTGCAGCATTTGTGGCAACAGAGAACAGTTACCCTTCATTCCTTTAAAAACAATATACAAAGATCAGGTGAAAGGAGTAGGAGTATTTTAACAGCCTTGAAGGAGAAAAGGACACGAATTAAATTACATTTTGATTCTCTATGATAATATACATATTTCCCTCAGCTTCTTTAATTTCTTATTCCAAGACTTTCCTGAAGATGAAATGTTGACTCAGCTGCATTCAGTGGGAGCTGTAATAATGAATTCAGAAAATAGAGCTAAAATTTTACTGTTACACTCTGAAAACTCTCCTTTACAAAACAGTAAGATGTCCTTATCAAACTGTGGTTGAACTTCAAAAATCTCTTCGTTCTGTTCAGCTTAAATCCTAAATCTACATTCTGGCTTTTAAAAGCACTGGCACAACTAAGTAGACTCTGAGAGAGTTAAAATATTTCCTGCCCTCTCCAACACGATCAGATCATCCATGCAATTCCCATATGAAAGCCTAAAACCAAGTCCGCTCAGTTCTGTTGAAAAAATGCTAGCCAGTTCATATGAGGGATAGGGAACAGAAAAATGTGCACACACAAAAATGTGGTCTGAGACCTCATGTCAGGGCCTTTCTGTACAAGGCAATAAAATAGCCTATCTACTAGAAGCCAGTAGTTTATGCTCTAGAACTTCAGGTGCCCCGTTCTGCATGCATTAGCCAAATTCAGTTTTATTTCTGGACTGAATCTTAGCTTTAGGGAACCACGTATGTGTTCTGCTTTAAGAAAAAAGTCTAAATCATATGTTCCATCTCAGTGACATTTCAAATAAAACCACTCATTTTCTTGTCCAAGGAAAGCATGCAAAAAACCAGGGATACAATGGCAGAGTCAAGTTACAAACACTATGCTGGCAGAGACAAGTAGCTAACCCTCCATGGTGAAAACAGGACTTGCTGCAAGCAAATACACTGAAAACAAGATGTAAAAAGTTCAGCTGACACCCATTCAGATCCATTAGCCCTAGTCTGGCTTCTCCTATCAAAGCTCAAGTTAATGTGGCAGGACCGACAGCAGAGACACACCGTCAGTGAAACAGTGCCTTCAGCAACTGTCCTAAGAAGTTCATGGTATCAGAGGCATTTTCCAAAGCAAAGATCTGCAAGGAGGCTATGGCATCCTTAGTTGGTGCACTGCACTCTTTCTAAGGAACACTGGTAAATCTGAACATGAACATGATGACTAAGTTACAAAAAAATTACCCTTAACTCCATGTTGCTAAGAAACAAAACGCACGTAAAATCATGTGGGAGTCAGTGCAGCCCCTCAAATTAACTGCAAAAACTCAAAAGTGATAATTTAATTGTGAATATCTTCCAATTATTTATACCATAAATCTGAAATCTTGTCTTGAAATGGACCTCCAGCAGCTGTAGGACCCAATCCATTAACTTTAAAATACAGCTGTGCATGGTTATCAGAAAAGCTACATGTATGAAATAACAGCATAAGTCTACTTTCCATGGTTTGGATCAAAGCATCAATAATAGCAATATGAAGAGTGGCAGCAACTACAGTTGCTTATCACAGAATCACCTGAGGTGTGAGGGACCCATTAGCATCATCCTGCACAGGACATCCCCAAGAATCACAGCATGACCCTGAGAGTATTGTCCAAACACTTCTTGAGCTCTGTCAAGCTTGGTGCTGTGACCACTTCCTGGGGAGCCTGTTCCAGTACCCAGCCACCCTTTGAGTGAAGCACCTTTTCCTGACATCCAACCTAAATCTTTCCTGACACAACTTCAGGCCATTCCCTCGGGTCCTGTCACTGGTCTCTACAGAGAACAGATCAGTGCCTGCCCCTCCTCTTCCCCTCAAGAGGAAGTTGTAACTGCAGTGAGGTCTCCCCTCAGTCTCCTCCAGGCTGAACAGACCAAGTGACTTCAGCCACTCCTCACACGGCTTCCCCTCAAGGCTCTTTACCATCCTCGTGCCCTTCTTTGGACACTCTCTAACAGCTCAGTGTCTTTCTTACATTGTGGCACCCAAAACTGCCCTCAGCTCTCAAGGTGAGGCTGCCCCAGTGCAGAGCAGAGTGTGACAATCCCCTCTCTTGCCCGGTTGGCAATGCTCTGCCTGATGCACCCCAGGATGGACATTTTTGAACTCATACCAAGGAGACAAAGGCAAGGTGTTTGTACACCTTTTCAAGAATGCAGATTTCACAGATTCATGATTTCACAGTTTTATAGGTCAAGGGCATGGTGTAGTGATAGTCTAAAACTTGGCAAGTGATAAAATGCTTCAGCAGCATGCAGTCACATGGCATAGCCTCTGCAAGTGGAGGTGGGGTCCTAAGTGTCTAGTTGCAGGATCCGTGGTTTCAAAATTCAAAGAAATAAATCATCCATAGGGTTGATTTCTACATCAGTCTTAACTTGCAGGACTAAACTGACTTGATGGCTGAAGAGATTTTTCTCTGGAGAATAATTCTGATCCCCACCACGTAACTTTAGCATGTTCAAGCTTATCATTTGGCCAAAAAGACCTACTGCCATGCACAGGGGAAAAAAAAAAAGAGAATCTGCTAGATAGAAACAGAATACCTGGGGTGGGGCAACCATCCACACTCTGGAGCTCTAAATTAACAGTCTTGAAGGACTCACTTGAAGGAAAAAATCTGTTTTCCTTGCCATTTGTGACACCTGAAATACAAAAGCAAGTAAAGGAAGTCAGAGACATCATATATCAATCAATATTAGAAAGAACACTAAAGCACTATAACTACCTCCTCTGAGGAATGCCAGCCTCCTCTCCAGTTGATAATACAACTAACTGTTGCTGTAACAAAGATTTTTCACCTGGGGAGAGTTTAGGATAGGAAAACTGTGCTGCCCTTTAATAAAGTTTAGCAGATAGTAACTAGCCAGGACTGTATTGACTGCATAGCTCTGCACAGACCATAAACTACCAGCACTGGAGAAGCAGTGGCCTGGTAGTATGCTCCAGGGAACAGCTGTGGAACTGCCTTGCTCCCCCTACACACTGAAAAGTAACTTCCCAGTTTATGACTCTGCTTTACCTTTCTAGTGAACTAAACTACTTTGAAAGTCTTTTCTGCATACTGCTTAACCCATGGTGGGCATTTAACAAAGCAAAGCAAACTACTCACAAACTGATCTGGAAGAAGGGTTTGGGTAGTTTTTAATATAAATTTATCCCTGTGGTAAAGCCCTTTATAGGCAGAAGTACAGTATTTGATTACTCTTTACAGTTTGAGCTAGTACTCTCACACAGGACTAGCTTTCCTTCTAACCATGCATGTTGCTGTCACCACCAAGGACGGGTAGAGAAATGACATGGAGTCCAGGCTCAGGAATAAATGGAAGTGCTTTAATACCTTTTCCAAAAGCTTTTATATGTTAGTTTGCTAAAGTGTGTTAAATGGCATAAGGTAATTGGTGCTTTAAGCCATTCACCCCTTGAGGGGATTGGCCAAATTCTAAGATACCCATTCCTAAATATTTTTCTAGTTAGAACCGTAACGATACTGCAAAACTAGCTGCAGGTGCAAGAAGTTTACAAAACTGTAACACTGTTTCGAACAGCCTGCATGGGAAAGACAGAGCTCTCACAAAATGCTGCAGAGAGCTGAAGAAATTCCCTGCTGAAGCTTTTTCAGTATCCATACATGCACACAAAAAATTTACTGTAACAGAGCTATAGGACCAAGCTCTTAAAAGGTATAAATAGAGGAAAACTACCTTCAATGCAAGTTAAGGATCTTGCTTTTCAAACCAAGTTGCCCGCAGCTGTTGCCAATAAATACCCAATACTCCAAAAAAAGGAACAAAACTCATTATCCATACAGCATACAAACATAACCAGCAACAAGGGTTGAGTTCTTTCCCCTATAACCACAGCAAGCAGTTTACTCTGAAGCAAAATAAATGAGTGCTCCTTGTCATCTGTGTGGCCACAGCTGCCAGCACACAGGGAAAGCACAGCTGACAAGCTCTGGGTGGTGCCACATGCATTGCACTAGAGTGGCTCCCAACAGCCTGGCACTGCTCGGTTTAGCTCTAAACAAAAGTCAGTTGCTGATTTTTATCAAAAATTGACTGCAAAGGTGGCACAGTTTGAATGCAGGAGTTGTCAGGTGGCTAAGCTTCTTCCTACAGAACTCACTTATGCAGCATGTTTCCCATACTATGTCCCCAACAATTTCTGATGAAGAAAAAGGAAAGCCTGGTAGATTCTTGTTTCTACTTGTACATTACTGTGTAGCACATGCTGTGACTGAACAGGAAGGTCTTTGTTTGTCTCAGATCCCAATCAGAGCACACCGTTACAAACTTTTGTTTGCTGCTCTAATTAAAAGGTCATTAGAGGGCGTTCTGTGGTGATGTTTCTTCAGGAACGCTTGAAACTTTAAGGGCCCTTTCCACCATAGCTCATCCCACGGCTTCACAGAAGAATTTTAGTGGGAACAGTTAAAAGCATAGAAATCTTGGCACTTTCCAAGATAGTGTAGATGCTGGGAAAATATATTGCAGGACAGGCTGTCTTATCAAAGGCACCTTCAAACCAAAAGGTGGTTACCGTGATTACAGCAGTGGAGGAATTCACAGCATCTTCAGTATATCACTAAACCACGCATATAACCAATTGACCAGTAAGATTCCTATTCCCTCAAAGTCAGATTTCAAGACTGGCACACTCACATGACACCTAAAGACATCAGGAGCAGAGGTTGGTTCAAAGTAATTACAGCAAAAAAAACCCCAAAACCCCAAACCACCACTAAAACCAAAAGCACCAAAACCAAACCGACAAACAAAACCACTTACCCAAGACATCGTCTCCCCACTCCTCCCCCCAAAAAAACCAAACAAAAAGCCCAAAAGCCAGAAGATCACTGAAGAGAAAAAACATGTGAGATCAGCAGGAAAAGATACCAAAATGGTGGAGAAGTCATTGGGGTAAACAGCCTCGTACTATCTGCACTACTTGCACTCAATCTGAGTTTTCTGTCTTATTCTTTTAACAGGTCGCCCCCAGTTGAAGAATCTGAATATATGGCACTTTATTATGAGTTAATATTCCATTGGTGAAACATTGACTTAAAAGAAAAGCCAGAAAGGCTTCAAAATACAACCTTTGCAGACGATTTGGAGAACCTTGCACAAATAATAATTCATACATTCAATTTAATTGTATTTAACTGTAGAAAAACAACAACAAAGAATATCGTCCCAAAACATCACGTATTGCTTGATTAGTGCCTGAGGTTTCTACCCTACTGCAGTCCTCTCCTCACTTCTGTGCATTCTTCCAAACAGGAACCACTTGTATCAGCAACAGGTTTTTCACCCATTCATCCAGACCATGGTCTAGATGCCATGCCCTCTTTCACACCATAACAGAAACAAGAGTATTTGCTGTATTTTTGAATGTCCCCATGCCCAGGTTCTTTCATCTCCTTCTGTCTCTTGCTTCCTACTAGAAACACACATTCTTCAACACATAAAAATAATGGTGCTAGATCTTTTTTCACTATATATTTAGCACTTCTGTTACATAGCTGTATTATATTTATTCTAACATTTTATTTTATCCATTAGAATTTGGTGGAATCTTTAACACTGAGGATAGTGATTAAATTCACACAGATTTTAGCACTTCTAATTTATTCCTAAATTGGCACAACCCCAAAACAACCTTAGACCTACTTCCCTCTAGGATGCTTTCATCATTCAAATTGCTACATAACAAATGGTTAGGAAATTGCATTGCTACCTTGCTATTCTTTATCCCATTTCAATTACATTTTTTGCCACTCATGCATTCCATATGTTTATGGTTTTGATCCAGTCCTAAATTATTTGAGTAGACCCGGCTGTATCACACACATCTGCTATTAGAGAGGCAGATGCCATCAGAATTTTTGAGGCAGCAATCACCACAGATCCCAGGAGTACTCCCAAATGATTATACATCTGTCCTCTGAAAAGAATGCCACCCAGGTGACTACTGAGAAGGCTGAATCGCCATCCTAGTACAGCAGGGAACAAAGTGTAAATTTTCTTCAGAAAAATGAGTAAGAATCCAGGATAACAAGCCACAAAACCAAGTTTTTGAGCAAGCAGTTTTTTGAGTCACTGTCACTGTCTTGAAGACCATCACTCTGGTGTCAGCAAGACTGGAAACTTCAACTATGGGTATTTCTTTAGGAGCCACCAATAACATCTGAGTACCAAGGTGCAAAACATGGGAGGTATATCTGCAGTTGTCATGATTACAGCCAATTGGATGGTAATGAACAGACACACTGCTTCACACACAGAAAACACACATCTCACTGATGCTGTAAGATCAAGACAAATTCTGAAATGCTTTCCTCTATTGTTCTTTGTGAGGAATTTCTATACCTTCTATTCCTTTCTTCATTTCAAAACACCCTCTTCAATGCCTTACACTTTTTTTTCTTTCTTCTCTTCTTCACTCATCCAGGAATTGTATCAGGCTTTGGTTTAAGTGTCAGCTAAACAGCAATTCAGAAGGATGACAGGCAGACACTAAAGTAAAGGCTGCTGGCCACATCCCATTTTGTCTCTATTGAGTTTCTAACTCTAGGTTCAACTATGGAAAACAAACAGATAAATATACAAAGATCGTGTAAACCACCCACATTTACTGCCCTTTACATAATCATGCTCAGTCAGGTTCAATTGTTACATTATTGCATGTGTGTGGGAGTACACGCAATTAGAGGATTACTCTTCTTGTGGACATCTGGTTTTAAAAACAGGACAACATACTTCAAGTTAGACAGCCTGTAAGACCAGAACCTATAATGCAATTCTTCACCTGCTTGCTGTAAAATAAAAGGACATTAGCTCCATTTAGGTCAGAACCATACTGATGTGGCATACATGGGAATTCAAGATAAAAACCACTACTCATTCTGTTATTCATTCTTTAATACACCTGCTTAAACTGGCATGAAAAGCATGGTATAAGTGATATATGAATTTAGAGAACATGAGCACTATAAAAGAACATGATAAAATACAGGAGAAGCTTCAAATACTGAATATACCAGTTACAATTGCAATGGAAAATCTATTACTGCTAGAAAATCAGGATTTTCCAAATTCTGCTAAGCATCATCATTCTTCTGTTTCTGTAAGCTCCAACTTCTTTACTATAAAACAAATATGGACACTGGCACTGTATTTTCCACTACTTACTGAAACAAAAAAAAGCAGGCAAAACAACAGACAAAACTTGTAATGTCCTAAATATGGAAAAATAAAGACCTTGTATGCTTGCAATGCAAGCATACATTCGGATTCAAATATATTTCAATCACTGTATTGAACAGAAGCACACAAATAAGGGTCGCAGCAGTAAAATGGTCATGTCTATATTTTAGCAAAAATAATTTTCAGAAGCCCATCCAGACCTGTCTAACGGGTTAACTGAGACTTACTTTATTATAAACATACTGATAAATCTTGTGAATACAATAAAAATGTAAAGTAAGGGTGCTTCTGAAAATGTGTAGGCCCCATGCAAACCGTATCATTCCAATGTAATTTAGTGAAGCAGATTCTGTCTACAGAGTCAAGCAGATGTAGCATGTAGCCATTCTGCCCCACAGAGATACGGCAGGTGCCCTTGAATTCTACAGATTTCATTCGAAGCTTGTACATTTGGTGTAATCTCCAATTTTTCAGAAGACCCATCCATGGAGGTAGAATATAAACCTTAACACACATACCCATCCAACACCCCTAAAGCTAAGTGACACAATATCCTGCAAAACTCCACAGAACAGATGTCATCTGTGGTAGGTTGGACATATAAAACCTATCTGTTGACAGCAGTCTTTACATAAACTGACTCATATTTCAGCTCTGTGGCAGAGATACTGTACCTAGACTGTGAAACTGCATACTCCATGCCTGAACTGTGCCTTGCAAAAAAGAGATTTCAACATACGGCTGCTAAAGGCTAAGAGGTAACCTCATATGTTCGCTTCTGATCTCTCACATCCCTTTGTCATTAGAACTGTTAGTTTAATTGCATGGTTTATTCCAGCACCAGGCCGATGTTACAGAACAGCTTCACAGAAAAAATACAGGAAACACTATGTTAAGCTTTATGCTTCTTGTCTGCTTAAGACTTCATAACGTTTTGGTTTTTAAGACACTATCAGATGAATTAGTCTTGGGTGCAGATGGTGCACTGCTGTACTACACAGGGGCATTAAAAGATGAGACTTTGATGGAACATATTCCAAAGCGCAGGCAGCAAGCCAAACAAGTGAATTGGTTCAACTGCACTTCTTTTTTTTGTGTGAGGGTATAATGAAATGGACTGAGGAGAGCGGACATCTATTGGCAATACAAGGAATCATTTTACTAATCCAGGCCCCAGTATCACAGAAAACTAAAATTATCCCTACTATTATCCTACTGTCTACTTTGAGTTGAAACATTAGCATGCACACAGAAAGATCTTCAGGAATAAACTTTGAGTATAAAGACAACTTCTCTTTAAGCTGTAAGTGCTCTAAGAAAAGAATAAGAACTGAGGCAAGCTTTTTTTTCCCCCAAGACAGAGGTAAAGAGAAGCACACAATAGCACAAAACTGTCTCGTGAAGACTTAAATTTACAACTCAGTTAATACCTTCTTAAAGTAAAGCAGATGTCCTTTTGTGGGTAAACATGTCCCACATTAGGCAAAATTTCAAACCCATTTTCTGTGTTTGTTTTTGCAGACTGTGTATCAGTCTTCTCTGCTATCATACCCATAACACATTCTGTCATGTTTACAGATCTGCAAAAAATATCTGCTAGCTGTAGAACATTAGTTCCACAGGAAAACTTGATGACCCTGTGGAATGTAAGTAGTAACAGTCCCTAACCTATTTCTGTTTAAGGGAAAAAAACAACTCCGGAAATACTTTACCTGTCAACCATGACATGCAATGGGATGTTAAGGACCTCCTAACTATGATGCTTTAAGAAATAGCTCTCAAAGAGGATTTAGCATTTCAGAATTGCGCACAATTTCTTCTTTCTATAATATCATTCTAAACCAGTCTACTAATGGTAATTCTATGTTGGGGTTTTAAGAGTTCTCCTTTTGTTTTTTTTCTCTTAAAGAATTTCCCCCATTTGTGTTGCTAGGAGACAGTAACAACTGGATACTTAGAAGAGACAAAAGACCTGGCCACAGCTCAGGGGAGGGGTCTAGCTGGCTACTCTCTTTTACCTGGTGTTTTGTCCTGTAGGGCAGAGATGCCACGAGATCTGGACAGGGAAGAAAAGTTTGGGTGGAGCCCCTAGCCCTCTTGTTCTCTCGGCGTTCGGAGGGGAGAGAGGCTGCGGTCGCTGTGGGGAGAATTCATCACCACTGCAGGGTTCTGCCTTCTGCTGCCTGCCTTCTACCATGACTGGAGCTCTGCTTGCTGGAGCAGCCCTTGCACTGGGACCCTATTTAACACCCCACCTCAATAAAAGAGGGACTTTTCACCACCTGCTCGGGTGTCTCAGAGGTAAACCCTGGGATCTTGAGCCCGCCTTTCCCTGCCCCGGTGGGAGCCGGGCCGCGGCTGCCCCGCCCCAGCCATTCCTTTGCCACTGCTCTGAACCCTCACTACACTGCAGATCCGCACTCCCTGCCTGCGGAGACGTCCCGGGGCTCCCGCTGCAGCTCCGGAGTTTGATACGTCTCGTCTGCCACCCGGGTTTTGTGCTCATTCCTGCCGTTCCAGCCTGCTGTTCCCGAGGGTCCGGCTGGGCACCGGGATCGGCTGCCCCGGGGGTTTGTGAGGCGAGCTTCTCGCCCGCCATCACCGCGCGCTCCCCGAGCTCGCTCCGGAGCGCCCCCTGCAGGCGGGGGAACCATCGCGGCCGCCCCGCCCAGCGGGAGCCACCAGCGCCCCCTGCCGGCCGTGAGCGGCACTGCACCCACGGGGAAAGAGTTACATTTTCCATTCCAAGGGAGGCTCCTGCCTTCCTTAGCAGACACCTGTCTTTCAAACCAAGACATTCTACCATCTTCTTTCTACTGAACGTAAGAGGTAAGAGAGTAGTCTGCAGGACAAACAAATATTTGGCCTTCCAATATGAAAAATCATGGCAAAAATGTATTTTAGGGGATCTGATTTTTTTTGTGTGCTTCCCATGAAGTGCTTTTGAAATAAATCTTGGAATTCAAGAGTCTGAGAAATGTTTAAAAACATTTTTCTCATCAGATGAAATATACCGGACCTTTGCACGTCCCTTCCTCTAGTTTAACTAATAAAACAAGTCTGACCTGTCTAAAGAGAAAATTAGCTCTGATCATGAAAAACAGTGAGTTTGGTGAATGTAGGATGAATGCCTGATAGTATTACTGCAGCTATATAAAACCAATTATTAGGACATAATTAAATCCCACAATTTACAAATGACAGGGCAATATGAACAACACAACAATGTAGTATCCATCAGCTTAATTTACTGCATTGCTGAACACAAGTCTATCTTATGAGCAGCTAATGGCCCTGCCTTAGAAATATAATGATTACAAACAATAACTCAGCAACTCCACTTTTCTGGACTATATGTCAAATTGCATGCCATAATAAACAATCACACATACTACAACAAATAAATGCATGAACAAAGTTCCTAACAAGCAACCCCAGAAACTCTCAGTTATCTATCAGCATCTTAATTCAGTAGGAAACCATTCATGAAGAACAGAAAGTAAGGCAGCTATGCCTCTGGACTGACATGGTCTAAAATGGACTAAATTCTGAAAAGGCATAGGACTGAACAAATTTTGACTGTATGATTTAAAGGGACGTTACCAGCCAGGTAGACAACTCCACACTGAGCACAGCCTGATCACCTAAGCCAAGTGACCCAGCCAGCACTGATGCTTCATCACTGCACCCTCACGACATAAAAATGTACTGGCTTTCTGGTTATCAGCCCAGCCCAGTCCTCAAAGTGTCACTACATTATGCTCCTCAAAGCCTGAAACCAGGAAAGCCTTCTGGCTCTTTGGAGCACACTAGTCCAGCAGTATGTTCAGGCTAATCAATGTTTCAGTAATGTACAACATTGGTGGCTCTGGCACAAATAAATACAGTAGTCCAGCAGGACCAAGTGAAGCTGCCCTGCCATGACTAGAACATGGCAAAAGCTAAAGCTTTCATGTAAGCTATGTGGGTTATTTTCATAGCAAAGTACATAAACATGGAGTATTTATTTCTTCTTGGATGAGGCATTGTATAGTGGTAAGATACAGGTGATTACAGTTGGAACCAAGGCACTTAGCAGCTTGAACGATCTTATGTGGCCTCCACTCATGCCGTTTCAGGCTTCTATCAGTCACCTTATTTTATTTTCACTGTATTGAATAGGTTGCCATGAGGCACTAGGCATTAAAAGGCTCTAACCAGTTGAATTCAGACTCTCAAGGCTAAATTCTTTATCTAATAAATCAAATTTACTCCCTATTATGGTGTGAAGCTTTCTACAGTCGTGCAAATTAACTTCTCATACCTACCTTACTTTCTCTTAGAAGACATTGAGTTATGACCATCTGTACTGGATTTGCATGGCCTGGTTTTGGAAATGGGGACAGGAAGGGGGAGGAGGGGGAAGAGAGGGAGGGATTCTGGGGTGACTTCTGTGAGAAAATGCTGGACACTTCTTCCATGTCTTGTAAAGTCAATTCCAGGTGGCTCCAAAGACAGATGTGCCTCTGGCCAAGGCTGGACCAATTAGAAATGGTGGTAATGCCTCTGTATTAGCATATTTAAGAAGAAAGGAAAACAAAAAGGGGTTGTGCAGTTGTAATTGTGACCAGAGAAGAGCCCAATGAGAACATGTGAGAGAACAACGCTGCACCAGGGTCAGTGAACAAGGAGGCGAAGGAGGTGCTCTGGGCACTGGAGCCGAGATTCCCCTGCAGGCCGTGGTGCAGCCCATGGTGAAGCAGCTGTGCCCCTGCAGCCCATGAAGATCCACAGGGATACAAAGACCCACCTGCATCCTGTGGAGGAGTCCCATGTGTGGAGCAGGTGTATGCCTGAGAGGAGGCTCATTCAGTCCAGGACCCTGTGGGAGACCTGTGGAGAGAGGGGCCCTGCTCCCATGCTGGAGCAGCCTGTCCTTGACAGACTGCACCCCATGTAAGAATGACCCACGCTGCAGCAGTTTGAGGGCAACTGGTGCCCATGGGAGGGATTCACGTGCAGCAGGCCACAGGGAACTGTTGCTCATGAGATAAAGCCACATTGGAGTTCATGGAAAACTGTCTCTTGTGGGAGGCACCCCATGGTGCAGCAGGGGAACGACTCCACTCCCTGAGCAGCGGGGGAAGCCTTGGGTGATGAACTGACCATAACCCCCATTCCTGGTCTCCTTGCACCACCGGGGTAGGAGGTAGAGCTGAAAAGAGGGAGGGGTGGGGGGAAGGTGTTGTTAAGGGCTCATTTTACTTCTCATTACCCTGCTCCAATTTTGTTAGTAATAAATTCAGTGCGTATGTCTAAGTTGAGCCTGTTTTTCATGTGACAGTATTTGATGAGTGATCTGTCTCCCAGTCATTATCTCAACTCATGAACCCTTTGTTAAACTTTCTCTCCTATGTCCAGCTGCAGAAGGGAGTGAGTGAGCAGCTCTGGTGGGTGGCTGGCATCTGGCCAGGGCCAACCCATGATACCATCTTTTAATCCTAACTAGTTCCTAGATAAGAGCAGGAGTAGGACAGACTTTGGAAAACAGAAGCTGTACTGGTGATGCAAAACTCTCTCTCAGGCCCTTATTTGTCGCTGTAGAGCCAGGAACTGAGAGATGTAGCAACATCAAATCCAGCAAAAGAATGAATTAATTTTACAATCATTTTTATATAGTCTAGTTCCATAAAGCGATTGGACAATGTTCACACACCTCCTAGGGTGATTGGTTCTGGTTCTATCACATCCACGGTAAAACATTTCTCAGTGTACCATAAACAGAACTTAGCAAAACACCAGATGTGACTATTGTCTGGATAAACTATCTTACTGTTTTCATATCCTGTGTGAGAAAGGAAAGGTTCTCAAAGAATTAATGCAAGAAGCTGGAAAATTCATCTGCTAGCAGCATTTCGGTATCCACACTTATTTATTTGGTAAGTTCTGTTTTGTTAACATGTGAGTTTACAGGATGATGCAGAATATACTACCTGGAAAAGAGGTTATCAGTTACTGAGGTTATCACAGCAGACTGATGCCCCATACCATGTGGATTCTGCAGTCTGTCTAAATGAAAAAGCCTTGAGAATTTTGGAGACTCTGGAGACTCTGCAGGAAACCTATCTGGTTGAGTGGGAGAGCTGGGTTGCACAGACATCTCCCAGCTTGTGCTCCACTTGTACTGCTAGGAGATTGATTATTAATAATTTGCAATTCTGCCTAAAAAAGTGACCTGGCAATTGCATTTGGGTGATTGTACTTTGTAAAGCAGCACACACCAGAAATCAAGACTGCCTGAAGCAAAAAGAAGAAAGAAAGTTCTGCACCCTCCAGACTCCTCATAAAAGAGAGAGAAGCTGCTTAGATATGCAGTCAGGAAGGAATGCGAAATCTCTTTACTTGCAAAGGATTTTGCAAGTAAAAAACACTAAAGAAGAACACTAAGGGAGTTAAATCATATACCCCCTGTGCTGAACCCTACAGATATCAGCCAGGAGTTGAACTTTGACAATCCTTGTTGGTCCCTTCTAACTCAGGATACTCTCTGATTGTGTTTTTTAGCAGCTTATCATATTCTTTTCCCCCATTCCCAGGAGCAAAATGCTTCAGCAGAAGGCTTTTCAACCTAAGCACTTTCGTTGCAAGACAAGATCTCTTAAAGGTAGCGTGAAATCAAGATTTTGTTCAGGGATTACAGTGGAATGCCAGCAATACCTTATATACCATATGTTACACTTCTGGATTCTCTCATTCCCTGTATCCCAATGGAAGCACACTGCCCCTGCAATCTGCCACATTTGATGATGCTGCAGAAACCAGTACATTACTAATGCAAAGCAGTAGAAAAATGTAGAAGTTAAGAAATTACACCTGAAGCATAATGAGATATACAATCTAAGAGAAATTTTCCTTCTTTATAATTCTATAAAGGTCCTTAATGTAACTAAGTTGTATTTGGTATCTTTATCAGTACAATAAACAAAATAAATCAGATTATGAAAGCTACTTTATTTTAATAGTGGAAGGTTTTAAAATGACTGCTCTCTTTGCTGTAAGATATAACCACAAAATTCTTATCAAAACCACTGTCTTGAGTAAAAAATATGTCTCCTCAAGTGCTTTGAGAACAGCAGATGAAAGCAAGAAATATGAGAGCAAGTCATTTGTCCAAGGTCACACACCAGGCCAATACCAGACCAAGGAAGAAAATCATAGTTGCCTCATTTGGAGCTGCCATCTGTTCATAAAGCTAGACTCCAAACACATTATTTAAACAGATTTGGCCCCTCTGTTTAACTCAGCTTGAACCTGCTCAACAAAACAACATATATCCCAATTTCCACTGGATAATGGAGTCCTTTGGATCTAATAAATTCACAGTGGAAATGAAATATCTGAACTTTAGGATGCCAGAAAAATGGATAGCAGAAACTTGACATCTTCTACATGTACATTCTTTATTCATCAAGGGTTTTAAAGATGTGCTTCCAATAGACTTTGAAATAAGCATTACAGTGAACTGGCGTCAGTACATCAAAAGTTTCTGTGCTCAGAAGCTGCCCAAAACACTGGTCTGTCATGTGCAACCCTCTTCAGCTGCCTGTCATGTGTGCTGAGCAATTTCAAAATAAGCATGGGTGCCAATGACCAGTTACTAAGGGCACAGAATTAAAAGAGTCATGCCAATACACCAATTCCAGAAGTGATCTCCCATATAGTCCAACTGCTTACTTATCAAAGACTAAGAAAGGGCTTAGGAACCCACCTAAGTTCTAGGTTCTGTGCTAGTTCTTTCACAGACAGACTTCTGCAAAATTCTAAGTAGCAAACAAGACAGTACCAGTAGCTTTCACTCCAGTCACAATCTACACAGCAAATGAGCTGAATATCGCTGGATTCACTGGGGGTCTTCAAGCAGGAAATCTGAACTGTTTCTGACATAGTGTGAAGGTGAAGTTGGGCCAAATGTGGGACCCACAACAGTCCCTTCCAGCCTTACCCATTCTGTGAATCTATGAGAATGGATGGCAGTATAGGCACTTCTCTGAACATGGGAGAACAAACACAGTCTTATTTTCATGGGGCTACTCAAGCTACTCCCAAACTGGAATCTATCCTGTTACAGGAACCTATCTGATCACACATTCCTGGCAAGGTTTATGAGAGCCTTCGGAACAACTTTCTTACTTGATAATACATCAACCACAGAGAGAAGTGTTTCTGCAACCATTTAGCATTTAATCCTTTAGCCAAGATCATTAGCAAGGCAGGCTTTTAGAATTGCTGGTAATGTCCATTTTCATGGACATATGTGAGCAGCTCCCCAGGGGAAACAAAGTTAATCTGAAACACTAACCTTTGAGGGAGGGGCAGGACACAGATGCAAATGACACAATGAGATGGGTACACAAGAAAGAAAAAACAACCAAACAAAAAAGCCCCAAACAAACAAAACAACAACTAAAAAACCTCAATAACTAAGCAGAATTTGTCACGGTTATTATCCCTGTTGTCAAACCAAGCCGATGTAAATGTTCTTGGTTCTCATCTTATTTTACAGTTGTTCACAAAAAGTCCACAGCCATGACACTTGACAATAATTGCTTAGACTTGCTTAGTTCTCTATGTGCATTATTAACTTTAAATAACTTTTTAAGGGAAAATATTTAATTCTCTATTACATTTCTCAACTGATTTCTTAGAAACAAGACTCTACACAGTCCACAGTGTCTGTCTTGCTAACAATAACTTTACAAACCATCATCCTTCTTCAATGATGTTTGAAAGAGCCATTCAAACCTCAAAATAAAACCTCAAAATAAACTCAGTCCTCCAGACCACACAAAATTAGCAGCTGAATGAGGATGAAAACAAGCCTACTGACCGCACAAAGGAAAAACCTAATCACTCAGCACACAGAATCATGGAGTAGTTTGGTTTGGAAAGGACCTTACAGACCAGTCAGTTCCAACCCTCCTGCTGTTGGCAGGAAACCTTCCACTAGACCATCAGAGCCCCATCAAGCCTGGTCTTGAACACCTCTAAGGATGGGGAGTCCACAACCTCTCTGGGCAACCTGTTCTACCTTCACCGTGAAGAATTTTTTTCCTAATATCTACCCTAAACCAGCCATCATTTAGCTTAAGGCCATTCCCCCTTGTCCTATCACCACATGCTTTTGTGTAAAGCTCCTCTCCAGCCTTCTTATAAGGCCCCTCTAGGTACTGGAAAATGTTATAAGGTCTCCCTGGAGCCTTCTCCACTCCATGCTGAACAGCCCCAACTCTCTCAGCCTGTCTTCATAAGAGAGGTGCTCAAGCCCTCTGGTCAACCTAGTGGCTCTCCTCCTGACTTGCTCCAACAGGTCTACATCTTTCTTGTGCTGAGGGCCCCAGAGTTGGATGCAGTGTTCCAGGTGGGGCCTCACCAGAGCAGAGCAGAGGGCCAGAACCCACTCCCTCACCCTACTGGCAATGCTGCTCTGGATGCGGCACAGGACATGTTTGGCTTTCTGGTATGCGAGTGCACACGGCCAGGTCATGTTGAGCTTTTCACACACAAACACCCTTTAGTCCTTCTCTGTAGGGAGTCTTAATCCATTCTCCACCCAGCTTGTATTTGTGCTTGGGACTGACCTGACCCAGGTGCGGAACCTTGCATTTGGCCTTGTTGAACCTCACAAGGTTCAAAAAGGCTCCCCTCTGAAGCCTGTCAAGGTCCCTCTGGATGACATTCCTTCCCTCCAGTGTGTCAACTGCACCACTCAGCTTGGTGTTATCAACTGCACCTCAGCTTGGTAAATATGCTGAGGGTGCCCTTGATCCCACTGTCTTGAGTAACCAACAAAATACTAAAAGTTGGTTGTCCCAATACCAACCTTTGAGGACTCTCACTCATCACTGCTTTCCACTTGGACCATGAGTTGTTGACCACAACTCATTGAGAGGAACCACACAGCGAATTTTTTATCCACCAAGTGGTCTACCCATGAAACCACAGAATCTCAGGATATTTTGAGATGGAAGAGATCCACAAGGATCATCAAATCCAACTCTTAAGTGAATGACCCACAGGGATTGAACCGCGACCTTGGAGTTATGAGCACCATGCTCTACTCAACTGAGCTAATCTCAGGGTCAAATCCAGGTCTCTCCAGTTTAGAGACAAGGATGGCTGTGTCAAATGCTCTGCACAAGTCCAGGGAGGTGATGTCTGTTGCTCTTTCCTCATCCATCACTGCTGTAACACCACAGAAAGATGTTGAGTTGGAAATTAGTTACACTACATCCTCTGCCTTACCCTCTTTGACAAGACACAAGGAAAAGGTGTTGGGAGAATCAAGTAAAAGAAGTCAGGAACAAGACTTCATTAGTTTATAAAATAAAATTTTAAAATTTATAAACACACCTGGCACATATAATTAAGTCTTCACCTCACTATGACAGGGCAGTTCTGCATCACTATTTAGTTAATGGTCTCCATACAGCCATGCTGCATTGTTAAGACATTTCTCGCAAGCAAACTGCCATGCTGACATAAAAAGGATTTGTCAGCAATACAAAGATGTTCTCATATCAGAATAGTATTTGCCCTCCACCCAACCTGAGTGACCAGAAATACTCTGTTATTTGTTATTATGAGGATGATACAAGATAGCCTACAGAATCACTGCATACATATATTGTGGAATAAAGTTATATTAATGATGTTAATACGGAATAATATATCATGGAAAAATATTGATGCACATTTGTAGCCTTCAAGAGTCATACCAGCTAACATACAACACAAACTGACTTGTACCTGCCATCAACCCTTTAAGAAAGAGGTCTCTAGTACACATACAGTAGCCAGGAATCTCAAGGTAAATTCTTACGCTTTTTAGCTGTTCATTAGTTTGATTTTAAACGGTTTTGATCTGTTCTGCATTCTGTAGCCAGTCTCATATCCAAGTACTAGAGATGAAGCACTGAGACACTTTGCAATATAGCTAACACTTCCTTCTGTGGATGTCACGATGAGACAAGATCACATGATTACTTCAGGTTGCCTTCTACACAGCACAGGCTCCTAAACTAAGAATTCCAGGTTTCTAGCCTCTTAGTGTCAGGTCTCCTTTTAAAAACAGATCCTGCTCCCATACTAACAGACATGTTCTTCTGATCATCCCCGTGTGCCAGCATGAGCTTTACTCTGACGAGCCAGTTCAAGGTAGAAAAACAGGCAAAAAATTGTTGTCATCACCATCATTCCCACCCAGAGAAAGGAATGGTGATTGGCTTTCCAGGCACACTATTTTTCCAAGCTGAAACAGTCTTAAGGCCAAGCAGGAGAGAAAAAGGACCAGCTCTCTGGGTAGGAGTTAACCATTAGATCAATTTGGCTGTGTGCGGTGAAACTTCACCTTAAGCTTGGTATCATTCATGTCCTGTTAGCGGCTTGCTCCCAGTAGTAATTTGGCTGATGAAGATCTCTAAAAATACATTCAGTGTGAAAAATTTCCCCTGCAGTTGAGGGTAAGCAAATCAGTGGAGCTTTCCCTATCATGTTTACTGGATTCTGTGATTCAGGCCTAAGGGTTTTCCAGAGGAAAAATAAAGTGATGTATGCACTCTTCCCAGAAACAAAAACACTGTTCAGCAGGAAAACCAAGCAAATGAAGCATGGCATTTTGGTTTCTAAATTAACCACACAAAACCTCAACTTTAACTAGCCCAGCACTAACTGATACAAGTGAGAAAGCATTAGGAACTTTGTATCTATTACTGGGCTAGTGTTTCCATAACCACTCTTTCACTAGCTGCCAAGATGACCTTCTTACGGAAGGATGAACAACAGCGTTAGTCTAACTGTTTATCACAATTGATTGCAAGCAGATGAGAATACTAGTCACCAAAATCTAACGCAGAGTCTGACAATGCAGCCAGATGGAAATTCCTTTGGAAAGTCAAACAGTCCCTCACCCGAGAAAATACTTAGAAATTGAGTTTAGTGCCAGGGCATAAGGCTTTTCAGGTCACAATAGAGAAGTGTTTTTGACCAGCTGCTGTTTAAACATGACCAGTCCTTTTCATCCCTCTATTTTCACATGCTTTTTCCTTCAAAAACCACCCAGTTCTATCCCTTTCCCTGCCATTGGTTTCTCTGCTAAACATCCCATAATAAGTCCTGTGTAATCCTGAAACAGTCTTCCTCTGTATGCTGCAACGTGTCCTCTATCTCCAGGTAGCAAACCCAGGAAGTCTGTGAGGTACTCCAGCATTGACTCATCTTCATGCATTTCTCTCCCACATCATGCGGGTGAGGCTGCCCCAGGACAATGCTGGAAGGGGCCTTTCCTCAGAATCCTTACATTGGGTCTCTGCCTGCCACTGTCCCTTGTGCTCCTCTGGGTTTGAGGAGATAGGCTCTGGTGATGGGGCTGGGAGCAGCTGTGGAAAGGGTTACTAAGGCTCCTCCACCTGCCAATGTTTCTCTGCACTACCTTGTGGAGCACAGGTAAGTTTTTATCATATAAACTAACAGTTTATCACTACAACTTCTTAAGCAAGAAAAGAGGGCAATGCTGAGGGAAACAAAGACAATATGGAAGCTAAAGTAGCATCTCTCTCAGAATTTAGAGCTGTCCAAAATCAAAACTGATTTTCAGGCCACAGCCTTTTTTTCCCCTGCTTTTTTCAGCATTTCTCACAATGATTTCATTAGACAATCTTGACAAAGAGCCTGGGTAAAACTGTGTAACACTCACAAGACGTAGTAACTCAATATATCTACTTTGTAAAGATGTAGTTAAAATACAGGAAAACTAAGAAACTTTGAACCTAGGCATCATTAGGTGAATTCAGATCTGGGATCTCAGTTCCATTCAGTTGACTCCTAGTCCTTTGTACTAGACCTTCAGCTTTATCCTCTGGATTTTGTTTTCAGCTCCCATCTGAGCCACAAATCTTTCTTTGGCACAAAATGGGATCCTCAGACCAGAAGTTCTTTAGCCTTTACTGAAGCATGACAGCCTATGTGAGCACAAGAAGAAGACATTTTGGTGCTCGCATTTGTTACAGACATACAAAACCTGTGACAGAGAGATTGCAAAAATTACTATTATTGTTGTTGTTGTTGACAAACACAAACCACAAAAGTAAGCAACCAAAACAACTCAAACCCAAGGACCATATTCTATCTCACTAGTCAAAAAAATGGTTCTTTCAGCAACTCTTGGTCCATCAACCAGACCTCAGAGAAGTGTTTAGGAGGCAAGAACACAAGGAAATGCAAAATCCTGAAGCACTGAAACCAAAGCAGAGATGCATAGCTTCTGACTTACTCATTCAAGCCACTCTTGTCATTCCCACAGAAAAAGTATTTCTTTATTTACAGAAAGAGACAAGGAGAGGGCCAGTGTGAGGTGCTTGGTCACAGTGGATGGTTTGCACTACAAGGTAGAATGTGTGTATGTCCGTTCTCTGTTTTCAGGGAAGAAGAATTCTGATTTACAAGACGGTAATCTCCATGCGGGTCCTCAGATGTCCCCAAATTAGAGGGGTTATATATAAAATTAGGTAGAGACAACTCAGCTACTCTGAGAAGCAATTGTCCTGACTTGTCCTTAGAAAAACTGCACAAAGCCAACAGGTCTCTGATCCCTAACCCTGACCTGAAGGTTCTTACACAGTATATTCTCTCCTTCATCACTTACAACCACTTCATACTGCTTAATCTCACCTTGAAATATTAATTTTTTTCCACAATAATCAAATATTTCATGGGTCTCCTATGAAAAGACAATGGAAGGAAAAGAGGGATGACAGTGTATAAACATAATACAACCATTGAACAGAGAATCAGATCCACCTTTCCCATGCAGCACTAAGCTGTTTCTCATGTTGCTTTAGTAGATAAAAGGACTGGTTCTTACTTGATTTAAATCAATGTTCCATTTAATGCAAAAGATCCATACGCACATACACCTAATTAAAATTAAAAAGACATCAGTGGCAAATCAATGCACTAAATCTACCATAGCCCTCCCGATTCTCTGTCCGGTCTTTCAAACACAAAGCCATCCCTACCACAAATTTCATTCATAAATTAACTTCTCCAAAGACCTCTGGGTGTAGACAATTTGTGACAATACCACAATATAACTACAGTGTTAGCATCAGCAGAAGTAAAAAAAGAATAACTGTGGAAGAGTTACTATATTACTAGGATACTACTGTGTAACTGCTGAAGTTATCCGCTGGTTTGCTAAAGAAAGTGCTTATCCATAGCAATCTTTCACTCTCTGTCAGACAATAATGGGTCCTCCCAACCATCAACAGGATTTATTTTTCCTTTAACAAAATACTTTCTAATCTCAAGATCATTGTGGAATTATCTCACTGCTTGCATCTGTCATGCTTTAACCCCAGCTGGCAATCAAGAAGCACACAGCCACTCACTCACTCCTCCCCCTTCCCCAGAGGGAAGGAAAATCTGAAAGAAAAGTAAAATGCATAGGTTTAAATAAGAACAGCTTAATAAGTGACACAAAATATAACATCATCATAATAATAACGATAAACAACAACAACCACAAAAATAGTGATAAAAAGGAAATAAAACCCAAGAAAGGCAAGTGATGCACAATACAACTGCTCATCACCCACAGGCCAGTTACAGATCTGCAGCTCCTGTACAACTTCCCCCAGTTTATATACTGTGGTGTGGAATATCCCTTTCACTGTTCAGGTCAGCTGTCCTGGCTGACCTTCCAGATGTGCTGGGCTCCCTTCCAGCTTCTTGTGCACCTGCTCACTGGCAGAGCACAGGAAACAACAGTCCTGACAGCAACAGCCAAATCATTAGTGTTTTATCAACATTATTTTCCTGCTGAATCTAAAACACAGCACTGTACCTGCAATTCGGAAAAAAAACTAACCCCATCCCAGACAAAATCAGGACAACATCAAATATTTCTGAGCTTATACATTTTCCATACTCTTTTTCAAATATTCCTGTAATTATGCAGGCTGAATAACATAAAGATTAATCACTTTGGTTCACTTTTAGAATTAGCAATCCATAAAGATTCCCACAAGAAGAAAAGCAAATCTGCCTGCTAAATACTTTGTAATTTTTGCTTATCTTAATGTTCAACTCAGTGTTCCTTTTCAACCACCAGTGATTTCCTACATTGTGATTACGGGAACCAGTTCAAAAGGCTGGTACTGCACTAGAGGAGATGACTGATATGTAGAAACATGGCACTTTGCTAATGCATATTCAGGAACCAACCAAGCACTTCAAGCCGCAGTACTTATGTGGTACTTTCTTACAACTGTCATTATCAAAGGCTCTGATTGATTCAGACACTTACAATTCATCCAGTGGTGGCTACCTGCAGTCCTACTACAACCTGGCCCAAAGAATTGATAGTCAGAGAAGTACATCAGCCAGACACTGGGAGACAAATTTCAGCATTACACCAGCTGGAGTGGTCCTGAAGATGGGACATTTTTCTACCAACACAAGTGAATTCAGTCTCCTTGAGAAATTGTTTTCATGGGAGTGATGTCCAGGTATTAGAAAGATTCGTTACTTGTCCGTAGAATAGTCTTCTTAAGGTTTAGGGCTTGTCATGCTTCGGTGATCACAGACCTAGTAGGAGGTTAGCAGAGCTGGGGGAGAAGGATACACCACGGAGAGTGGACACAAAGAATGCAGAATTTATAGGCCACAAGGTCATTTGGCAGAACTTCCAAGATAAGAAAGTCAACATTCCAACCAGGTAAAGGGTAATTCTGGCAAGGGAAAAAGACTCAAGAAACCCACTGACTGAAAGAAGAGAAGGACTGAGCATGCAGACTAATTAGCAAAAGCAGCAAGGGAATAATTTAACCAAGAGAAGACAGAATACTAATTAATATTAGTATTAATAAGAGAACTATGTAACTTGTAATGGATGAAAATTAATGCCTTTGTTTGCTAAAATGTAGAAATAATAAAAAGTTTTGATAGCCCGTGTGCTGCATTTGTGGGTTTGCCACTCAGCACCCCTTTCTGTGCAGAACTGTAAATAAATCAAATGCCTCAGCTCTGTGCATGGATCAGCCTCTCGCATGAACAGGTGAAAGAATCCATTTTGGGACAACATTCTTGGTGAACCAAATGGGAGAGCTATAAAGCCTTGACTAGATGATCTTGTTGTCCCCAGCAAAGGAGAATCAGATCAGAAAGGATTTGGACCAGTTTGACTGGGAACTCCATCAAATCCTCTCCAGTGTTGAAGCAGTGAGCAACTCAAAGGTGTAACACTTCAGAAGTATTTGAGCAAGGGCAAAAGTGGTGTGAATTTCTGGACTGGTGAGCATCAAATTTTATTTTGTTGTAACTGATCAGTGGGACCAGTCCTGGGCTGACCAGTGGGATTGGTACTTGGAAACTTAAAGCTCTGTGTAAATTGGATAAGGAGGATTCGGAACAGTGACTGTCACGGTACACAACAAAAACAATGTGTCAAAGAGGGGAGGAGTCCTCCTATCTTTGCTGCCATGAGGTCAGAGCAGTGTGTAACTAACAACAGGGGATCAGAACTGGGAAATAAATAAATAAACGCCTAGGCTTTAAAATTGTTACACACAAAACTGCCTGATGGCAGAGAGTGCTTTTCCCTTCACTGACAACAAGGAGTCGGAGCAGAGAGCAAAAAGTTATTTGTATTGGAGGCCTGGACCTAAGGATAAAGGAATTGGGCAACTGGGTATTGGCAAACCAGTCAGCAATTCTACCCTGTAGCCCTTGGGGTTTTATTTTGAAAAACTGGAGTAAGCTGGGGAAGATCCAATAACTAAAGATAAAATGAATAAATATTGTAATCAGTGGTGGACACCTTATAAATTGAAGAATGGGGAAAATGGATGTTGTGGTTTTATCCTGGAGTTGGTGTTTTGTTGCTGACTTGGTAAATGGGGTCAGTTTTGGTTTATGTTGGTGCTTTTATGACACTGTATAGAGGCCCAGGTATTCAGAAAAGGTGTATGTTGGAATGAGATATGCTGATATCATGTACTAAGGAGAAAAAGGCAAAGATCATGTGTTGCAGAGGGGATGAGGCAGAAGATGCATGAATGTTAGTTCCCTCCTTTCCACACCATATAACATTGGAGTGGAGATGGATAAAGAGAATATGGATCAAAATAAAGAGCATCTGGGAAGGATTTTAGTCCTGTTGCTGGCCAGACTTGGGGAAATAATCACCCAGTGATACAGGCATCTTTAAAACAAGGAACGGGGTCTGCCAGGTTTTATACATGTCCTTTTTTATATTTCATATTTGTTGAATTGGAAGTGATCCGTTGGTTTGTACTGAGAGAATCCTGAAGGAATGTATCAGCTTTTAGAAACTGTTAACAGATAACCCTAACTGGGGGCATACTTTGGCTAGATTGATTACCGTGTTACTGTGGAAAGAAAAGAGACTGGCATTACAAAGCTGAAAGAAACAGAATAAGCCTGAAAGGCCCCTACTCTCCCTGCAAAAACACACACACACACACTTTTGGCCTGAATCAATGTGATATTTGTAGGCAGTAAGGGTCATTGAAAAGATGGAACCATTATGATGCTGGAGAATTTTTTACAATGAATAAGGGGACCAGGGGAAAATATCAAGGAATCCCCAGGAGACCCTCTAATTCCAGTAAAACCAGAGAAACAATGAATTTCTGATAAACAGCAGAGCCACATATTCAGTAAAAGCTATCTGTAAGGGCTAAGTAAAGTTACAGCACTGATTTTTGGGGCAGTTTTATGGCCATTCCTACAATGAAGAGTGGACAATTGGAGACACTAAACTGACTCATGAGTTTCTGTATGCTAGAATGTCCCCATCCTTTGTAGGATGAGATTTATTATGCAAGTTAAATGCTTGAGTTGGAAAGCTCTATGTATCTCACAAGAAAAGGCACAGAAGGTTCAAATCTGTTTACTAATGACCCAGACCTCAGAGGAACAAGAGAGTCAGAAGGAACAGGATTTAAAAGCAATAAACCAAATAACTGTGGACTAATACTTATGTGACTGGTTTGGATTTAAAAGATGCTTTCTTTTGCATTTCAGTGGATGAGTAGAGCCAGACTCTCTCTTGCACACCAGGTGAAAAAACCCACTTCGGGACAACAGGAGGAGGCTTCGGAACCAGAGTTTTCCTACTCTGAAATGTAAGGAATTCCTCTCTTTTTTTACGTAAAAGCATGCTTTTCTTAATGGATCTAAAAACTGAAACTGCTTCATCAAGTGATGAAGTAGAACAAAGCTGCTCTGAACAGTGAAATATCAGAGATTTTGGAGAAAAAGGCATCTGTCTTAAGAGTTGTATGTACTTATTTTTTTGCCAACATAGTCATAGCAACATATGCCCTTAGTGAGTTAATGCTTGTGTCAACAACGAAGTTATTCTGCTAATAAAATTTAAGCCATTCCCCAAACAAAACAATTTATCCTACTAAAAAGATATTTGTTCTTAAATCAACAAAATCACATCTTGCTTTGATCGCATATCTGTCAGCTAGGGATGTGATTCTTTTCCACTGTCATTGCCAACTTAAGCATAAAAGTAAAATTTCTCAAGCAGGACTGCCTGTTCTAGCAAGAATGTGAGCAGATATAATGCTCTTACCAGATTCTAACCTGCTAATCTGCCAATATCCTCTGAATCACTAGATTGACTGATTTACTCCTTTTTCAATTAAATACAGTCAAAGCAGAAATGAGCAAAACCTTTGCAACTGAGTGAAACTGAAATAAACAGTAAACCTTGGCAGGACCATAGTTGATAGAAAGAGCAACTCCTACACAGTGAGTAATACTCAGCATGTCATACAGATGAAATAAATTCAGAGATGTGAGAGAGAAGCATGTGAGCAAGATAAGACAACCAAGAAACTGCAAGCTTACGAATCTGTAAAAAGGAAAGGACAATAGTGCTGACTGCTTCATCAGCATGACCATCATGGTTCAGAGAAGTTTACTGCAAATTTGCATTATATTGGCATTGTACATCAAAATCTCACATTCAGTTTGTCTCTTCCAAGGAACCAAAGTGAACTACCATATCATGAACTTTCTGTGGAAAATGGGTGGGTATTTTCCTCAGCAATGTCTCAGCGAAACAACGGATTTCAGCTTCCCCATGGAGATTACCAGGGTCACACAGAAGAACATCATAAGGATCATCTACGAGTTCCTTCAACAGATCTTCCAACTGTTTAGCAAAAATCTTCCTGTTGATGCTTGGAATACAAGCAAGATTGAGAAATTCCAAAATGGAATTCATCATCAAATTGAAGAACTGGAGACATGCTTGTCAGAAGAACAATCAAAGGCAAAAAACACTTTTCAAATATGGATCCTAAAAAGCTCTACATACAGCATAAAAAAGTACTTTCAAAGAATCACCAATTTCCTAAAAGATAAGCAATACAGCCAGTGTTCCTGGGAAGCAGTTCAAATGGAATTGAGAACATGTAATATAATTTTTGACAGTCTTTTGAAAAAAAAAACTACATAAAGAGGTAAAATCTTCTGTTTTGTTTCTTTTTAATAATACAATAATTTGCCGCTTCTTGATAGGTTTTTCATTTCCACATTTTAATAATTTTCAAATTGACAGCTGGGGCTTGTTTTCAAAAAACATTCAGTGCTCTAAGTTAAACATGTAGAGTAACCAAATGAAAGGGCACTTATCACCACTGCTGCAGAAGATAAGCTCTTTAAGAATACAAGAGGATATTGCTCCTGTATTGTCTCTTCGCACTATAAAAAAAAAGGTTTTGTGGTCTTTCCACATAATGTAACAGTTGTTTTACAACGTGAAAAATTTACATGCAGACACTACATAGATTTTATTTTTGCATTATTTCACTACTTCAGGAAAGAAGTACAAGATGCAGATATGCATAAAGCAGACAGACCTTCCTGTGGTCTTGTACACTATGAAGATCTTAAATTACAAAGCAGATGAGAATTTAAGATGACCAAGACATCTTTAAACTAAAAAAATAATGATAGGTAGTCCTCCCAAACAAGAAAAGTCAATTACCAGCTTTGATCCTTATTTTGCAATTATAAATCTCTTCACAGACTATGGAGATATATTTATATCTATTTCTGTATATATGAAATATATATTTTTATATACATGATACATATAGATAGATTTATATATAGCTTTCTATATAGCATTTGAATAACAACAGCATAGATTTTCAGGACCTGTTGATTCACAACACTACGTAAAATATGTATGCATTTGATGTGCTTCAAGTTCATAAGCAGATAAAATTAATTTGAAAAGAACTACAGTATGAACACAGATATTAACAAATTTCTTCCATTCCTCTCCCATCTTTCTTTCCTTCATTCAGGCAGAACCAAGCAGTACTTCAAGTTATCATCTTCATCAATTTAACTGTTACTCAAGACACCCTGAATACCCTATGGTCTCTGTACAACTCCCTGTATATTAGAAAACTGGATGACTTCTGACATGGATTTTTTCCACCTAAGATTTCATATATCTTCAAGCATATCTCATTCTTTATATATTTTTATCAT
This sequence comes from Eulacestoma nigropectus, assembly GCA_013397775.1. Classification (NCBI taxonomy): domain Eukaryota; kingdom Metazoa; phylum Chordata; class Aves; order Passeriformes; genus Eulacestoma; species Eulacestoma nigropectus. The sequence goes on along the minus strand of VZTE01002614.1, from coordinate 84,887 downwards.
AAATAGAATGTGTCAAATTGAAATGTAAGAAGAAAAGAGTTAAAATATTTCTGTGCCTTCTGGAACTGGGGAAGAAAAAGGGACTGTTTTGACAAAAAAATTCAATGTACTGTTACCATTACTTGAGGACAGAATCCAAACATTCTGCTAAGAAGTTTGAGGGCTGGACTGTAACTCTGGTTGCCTTCCTTTCCTTTATTCAAATGAAATATATATCTTAAAATCCCTTCTAACTCTGGAGGGGAAAAAAAAAAAAAAAAAAACCAAACGAAAACTTACTCTGCATGCAGCTATTGTAATGGAATTGTATTATTCCTTATTCCAAGAATGCAACAACAGGGTATTTACAACTGCCTAATTTGGGGCATCCAAATTAGACACTGGGCTAGGGAGATTAGGCCTATCCACCTCCCTCTCACACTCTCCTGCTTTACAGAGACCCGGAGGAAAGAAAGGGTTTCATACTCCTGAATATAATTCTGCTTTCAATCACCAACAGAAGAGATCAGTTCTTAACTGGTTGTATAGAGAACATAAGGTCAGTTTGGCACACAGATAATGTTTCCAACTTCATTCATCAGTCTCTGTTTTATCAATTTAAACACTTTGCAACTATGTTGACACTGAAGTGATGTTTGATGTCTGCAAAATATGTTCAAGTACACTTAATTCTAAATGTTTTTTAATTTGCTTCTTTTAATGTGTGGTTACTGTGGGGAATTAACGTAAACCAATTTTGGACACCAAGCTCAAGGAAGTTGATGAATTGAAGCCCATGACCTTGAGGCCTCCCTATGCATAATGTATCAGGCAAGATGATGTAAGGTTGTATCAATGTACTTATATCTATATTGTACTTTCTCTGTTCTGTTCTGCACTCGGATCCCAGTCTCTAAAACACCAAGAGTCAGCACAAGCTTCAGCAGATATGACTGGTAACAACCTTGCACAGTCTGCTGGATTCTAACTGGATTCTATCAGTTCTTCATGGGATCACAGCACATTTTGGTTAGGTAATGACAGCACCATGACCTAAAAGAAGCCCATCCCTGGACAGTGTGGAAACATTCACTTCCTTCATCTGTGCTTCTGAGGAGGTACTTTCATGAATATAAAGCAGATATACCTATTAACTCATGCATTCCTTATTGTCAGTTGTGACTCACACTTCCAAAAGGTTAGTTGGATTTTTTTGAAAGGGGGAAATAGAGACCTCATTAGATGATAATTTGGGGTATCCAGGTAAGCTAACCTAACTGATATCAGCTAAGCACTTATAGGGAACACAGGTGTTTAAGAACTGCCTATGCTAGCTCTCTGTAAAAAATTTGTGCTTTTACAAGTTAAAGTTAACTGTATCTTACAAAAGAAAAAAGAAGTAACTGTAACCAATACTATTTTCACATTTCTCACCTGGAATTTAGTCTTAACCCTCCATGAGGAAATAATATGCAACTTTCTACTCCTGTGGAAAGAGTTGCATTTTCTGAAACTGAATCTGGTCTTCTACTATTTGAAGTCAGATAACTAAGTCTCGAATTTTTTTCCCTACAGGAGTACTCAAAAATTAAGTACTGAATGTTTCTATGAAAAATTCTAGACTACTGGCTTATAACTCCTACAATTAAAATTTTTGTAACTTTTTATCACTGCTGTAACTGGAGACCAAAAGAAACAAAACCACATCTTTTTGTTCAGGTTTTTTTTAGTGTATTGGCTTTGATATCCCTGTGAATAGACATCACTTCAATGTCCACCTTAATCAAGCACTCTAATACCATGCCAGTGGGTACAAGAACAAGGCGGGAGAGGGGGGGAGGAGAAAGACACTAAAATGGGAAAGTGAAAATAGTATTCTATCATTCTTAGAATTAGTAAAAATTTCAAAGCCACTTAAAATTTCTTTTAAGAAAGAAAAAAATGACTACATTTCAGGCTTCTCTTGATTTTTTTCCTGGTTAAAAGCAGAAAAAGTGAAAGTTCATATCCTGCAGGGAAGCACCACTTGAAATGATCACTGCTAACATTTGTACCATATTGTACTGAACAATGAAAGGTTGGATTACTTTGGAATACCGACAGTTGTGAGCTGGAAAAGATAAACTGCAGTTCTCCCAAGATGAAGAGCTGAAGTAAGGAATGAATGACCAAAGGGCAAGAAATCAGCCCCCAGTTACACTTTTCCAGTTTCAGCACACTGGAAGTACCATCCAGTCAAGGCCTGGTATCAGGGCTCATGAAGTTGCTTCAACACCTGTTCAGCACCCTCTCCAGTCGATGATTCAGAGACTGCATAATTTTTTTTTTTTTTTTGTATACCCCAACGGTAGCAAGTACAAAATCAAAAATCCAAAATTATTGTTCGCTACAGTGGAAAGAGAGTTATTTTTAAGATGGAAGCGGTCATCTACTACCAAGCACCTGGATATACTGCATGATACTATCCACAGAATTTACTAAAGTCTTTCTGGATTAAAAATCTACATCTTTTGTCAACATAAGGATATGCAAAATCTTCAAAATAAAAAAATCTTTTTTAATTTGACTGTATTGGTGTGGTAAGCAAATGCCCTCAACAGCAGAAGCGGCACGTGTCTTAAATTAAAATTGACGACAGATTTCCTAGGTCAAACAGATCTCAGAAACTCTTGGCCAAAGAGCCCCCTGCTCTTAAAAAGTGTGTTCTCTTTAAGATTAGCCTAAGTCTCCTTTTATGTTTCCAGGGTAAATCAAACAACAGTGATGGTTCACAAGATAGGATGACCCAGTTATACATTCTTTCTTCTTCCCTTTCCCTCTTTCCAATCTCACATCCTTGTCCTGCTTCAATGCTTGTTCAATCTTTCCCTGAGCCCATCAGACCAACAGAAAATTACCCAAAATACCCAACCAAATAAAATCCATACTTTCGTTTAAAGGTAAAAATTTAAAATCAGGGAAGAAAAACCACTGCATATGAGAATCAACACAAAAGAGAAAGAGGAGTGTGGCAGCAAGACTGGGCAACAAGAACAGTGAGCAAAACCTCCTCTGCTTTCCTTGTCTGGTCCAAATGCCTTTAAAAGAACCTCTCAGTTACTCTGTGTATAACTGATCTTCAGCCATACCTGCAGTTCATTTGTAAGTATTTCTCCTTTAATATACTAATATGCTAATTACCCATCACCAGAACACTTTAGTGGAATAGCACAGTGTAATTGCTCTGGAAATAAATTTACTTCTACAGTACTCAGTTTAAAATTCCAGTTATATTTTACTCATTTTAGGTTTCTCTCTCTATCTTATATGGACAGTCCTTGCCTAAATCCCTCGCTCAGAAGAGGCTCACAAGACACTCATCTCTCTGTCAAAGGTACTACTGAAGCATCTAATCCTGAGACAATACCCTAAAACAGAAGAATGAAAATAATATTGTGTTTTGTCTAAAAAATGCTCCATCTGAAACCTCAGTTTACCTAATTAGTGATAAAGACTAAATATTAAACAAAGACCAGTACCACATTTTTCCTGTAACATGTTTAAACAACTGCTATTCCAAATGACACTGTGATCCTTGTTCCCAGGGCACTTGGACCTCTCTGCTTCTCTCAGTTTCTGTTCCAAAACACAAGTACCCAGGGACCTAACAATGCCAAGTACTTTGCTGGCAGTTAATAAAGAATATTTTTCAGGAGAGAAACACCAGCAAAGAAACTGAAGTGATCTAGTCCAGTCCCCAGTCTCACATCACTCACTAATGCATTCTAAGCAGCACCAGCTACTACACCAACACACCAGGAAACTGCATAAAATCATCATTCCAAGAGGCTTGATGCCAAGCAACATCATGCTATTCTGCATCCACCTCATTTTCTCTTTAGCACTTTCTGGAATTCAGTATTGCTTGACTGTACTCTACCATGTGCTCCTTTTCTTTCTTTCTTTCTACCCTACAGCCCTCTTTCAGATGTGCGTATTCTCTGTTTAAAAAAAAACCAAAAAACTAAAACAGTTTCCTCCTTCTGATGTTTTTTTTCTTTTGGTTTGGTTTTTTGTTATGAGTGGGGTTTCCGGGGGGTTTTTTTGGGTTTTTTTGTGTTCCAGGAATGCTCTTTTCTGTGCCCCATGGAGCAGGGAAGCACAACTGTTACAATTATCGGTCCACTCAGAGAAGTTTGCAACTCTTGAATAACATGCTTTGCTGTGGAAAAGAGGGAAACAGGCTCTCCTCTACCTACTGCAGCGCAACCAGCCCATAAACTCTACAGACAGGTATGTCCAGAAGATTATCTCACAAGTATCCTCCATTAAATACAAATTACATCTGTGTGTAAAATACAGATGGCTTAGAGAATAGAAGCAATTCTGGTGCCTATTTTAGAAATTACTGAAATCTAATCAGGGGTGGGAAGGGTCCTCAAACACCTTTATACTTTTGATAATCATACAGCTATTCAATTAGAGTATTTTATTTATGAAAGCTGTCCACAATCAGCCCCAGAATAGGCTGATTTGACCACCAAATTGGAGCAAGAAGGCCTCTACATCTTCAAATGCCAGCTAGCAGCAGTCTTGCCAGAAAACAGATGATCTGCAGGATCAGTCAGCTTCAAGCAGGACTCTCCAGGAGCCTCTGGCAACTGGGGCCGCTCTGTGCTTGCACTGCAGTTCTTCTCTTTAAACCCAACAGCGGGTACCTCTAGAGCTTGCGAGTCCTTGCACCGGCAATCACTCATTTCTCCATAATAAACCCTGGGTCAGTCTCTGAGAGGCCAGCTCTCAGGCTGTGACACTGCGATTGCAAAGACTTGCAGGGATTTCAAACACTGTATTCCACTAGGGAACAAGGAGTTTAACACAATTTTTCCTTGAGCAACCTCGCAAACTAAAAGCAAAATCCAGCACCTTGAATCTGTGTCTCCACAACTAACAGACCTGGCAGATCAGCTGCATGGCCGCTTTCTTGAGACACTAACTTCGCCCACAGCATTATAGAAAGTGAAGCAAAATTGCCATTTTCAAGAGGCTGTGTCTCAGCGTTCGCTGAGGAGACAAGCTCCCGGCCGAGTCTCCCATCCCTTTGCTCAACACGTTTACAACAGGACCAGCACGCACGGCTACGGACCTCGCCTCCCAGCGCCAGAGCACGGTGCAGCGAGGCGGCGAGAGCTCTGCGCCCAGCCCGGCCCAGCTCGTCCCTCCCGCTCTCGGGCACCCGCCGTGAGCAACACGTCCAGAGAGCCCGCAGTTCCCGGGCAGCACCGGGCCGGTTCCTGAAGCTCTGGAGGAAGCACGCAGCGACCTACCTCTGAGAGACGGGATGGGGAGGGGGAAAAGGGAAACGAACAAATAAACAAACAAAAAACCCAGAAAAAAGAAAAGGAAAGAGGAGTACTTGGGAAAGCGCACCTGCGTGCGGGCTGCAGCCCAGCTGCTCCTGCTCAGAGCGAAGCGCGCTCACCAGCACCGTCCCGTCCTCTCAGGCAGCGCCCACCACCTGTCGTTCCGGCCGGGACGAGGGGCAGGTTCCGGCCCCCGCCCGCGCCTGCCGACGGACGGGGCCCGGAGGCGCCAGGGCAGCGCGGCCGCGGGGAGCAGGAGCCCCTCCCGGCGGGGCGGGCACCGGCCGAGCCCCCGAACCTCCCCGCGGGGTAGGGAGGAGCTGGGCAGGGCTGTCACCTCCGCTCGGACCGAGCGCAGCGGGGAGCGTGCGGGCGGCTGCCGCGCCGCAAACACATCCCGCTCACGGCGGGAAGTTTGTGGGCGGCGGCACCGACCCCACCCTCGGGTGCACCGCCCTGACCCATCGCAATCGCCCCCGCCTTACCTCGCACACGTCTGGGCGCCGCCGCCGCCCCTCCAGGTGGCTTCCTCGCCTGAGGGCCGGAAAAAGAACGCGACAGCCTGGCTTGGCTCCCCCGCGTACGGTCGGCTCAGCT
>VZTE01002614.1:28792-78342 GCA_013397775.1 Eulacestoma nigropectus | reverse complement strand
CTGCCCCGGCACACCCTGCCCCGGCACACCCTGCCCTGCCCCGGCACACCCTGCCCTGCCCGAGGATCAGCCCATGCCCCACGGAATCATAGAGTATCCTGAGTCGGGAGGGACCCACCAGGATCATCAAGTACAGCTCCCGATCCCGCAGAGGAAGTCCCCAAGAGTCACAGCATGTAGCTGACAGCTTTGTCCAAATGCTTCTGTCAGGCTTGGTGATGTGACCACTTCCCTGGAGAGCCTGTTCCAGTGCCCAACCACCCTCTGAGTGAAGAACCATCTCCTGATACCCAACTTAAACCTTCCCTGACACAACTTCAGGCCATTCCCTTGGGTCCTGTCACCGGTCACCACAGAGAAGAGATCAGTGCCTGCCCCTCCTCTTCCCCTCAAGAGGAACCTGAGGTAACTGCAATGAGATCTCCCCTCAGTCTCCTCTTCTCCAGGCTGAACACACCAAGTGACCTCAGCCACTCCTCACACGGCTTCATCTCAAGACCCTTCACCATCTTTGTGACCCTGCTTTACACTCTCTCTAATGGCTTTATACCTTCAATCATGGCACCCAAAACTGCACACAGGTCTCAAGATGAGGCTGCCCTAGTGCAGAGGAGAGGAGGACAATTACTTCCCACAGCTTCTGGGAAGGGGCCTAATACCATGCCATACTGCACCGAGTTGGGAGAAAACTTAAACTCAGTTTAGGCAACAAATGTGAAACTTTGACCTATCATGGAACCTGTAGCAATAGCAGGAAAACCTCAGCCCCATGACCCTCTTTCACAGGGCTCCTCACAGACACAGTGCTCTGAAGGAGTTTGCCCTCCACAGCAGCATCCCAGCTGATGTGGTAGTCATCAGCACAGACCATGGACCACAGTCCCTTATCTCAGGATTGCTGGATAGAATAGATAACAGTATCCATGTTACCATTTTATCAGCTAATGAGATTTTTGGTTTTTCTAACCCATGGCATTTATGGGAGTAGGTTGATACACAGCCATCTGTATAGCAATACCCACCTTCGCAGTTATGTTGAATTGATTGTCTCAGTAGGGAAAAAACCCAACAATAACACACATTCTCCTAGTTGACTATGTATATACAGCCGGAACAAAAAGTTCTTTCTTTTTCATGCCTACAAAGATTTCTTACACCTTCCCATCTGACCCATCTTTTCTACAGACAAAAAAGAGGCAGGAGGTGGGAGGGAAGAGACAGAATAACAGCAGAGACCCATTTCACTGACACTCAACTAAAAATAAGGTGGTTATATGCCAAACTCTCTGTTCTTAAGTGGAAAAATTTCAAACCAAACAGCAATGCTGAATGAGTTTGAGAAATCCTGTTTTCACTAAGAGAACAAAACCCAAATTCCCCTCTTTTCAAGCAGCAGAGAGCCACAAGGGTACAGCCTGACAAAGATGCAAGACAATCATGCAAAATTGAAGGTGTTCTGCGAACAGGAGCAGTGTGGCAGACATTGACAAAGAACTGCCCACTTTACAGGTTTGCAGAAAACAGCAGCAAATCAACAAGGTTTGTTAAAGACTACTGTGCCTCCTTTCCCACTGTGAAAGGCAAAGAAGGTGGCCTTTTGCTCTGCTGTGGATCCCAGCTGTACTGTCACAGAAGGGCCCCACTTCTGTCTCTCTTCAAATGGGAGATGAAGGGACGCAGCAGCTTCTGCATGTGGCAGAGTCAAAGCAGAACCTCAGCTGGCCTGAGGGAAGGACTGAATCTGTGACGTCTTAAGTGAGAGCTTGGATTAGCCAGCGTGTTGTGACTCGGGTGGGAGTTTGGGTTGCTTGGAAGGAAATACTGTTGTGACTGATTAACTTCTATTTCCACATATGTGCAAATAAAGATAGTGGAAGTAACCCTTGCACCTTCACAAACACAGTAAGAAAAGCCTGAAAAGTGACCCTTTTGGAAACAACTTTTAGGTTTTTTTGTGGCAGCCATTAGGTGTTTCTCACAAACATATCTGAACAAATAGCAGTAGAAATAATCTTTCTGATAGCAGAAATGTTTAAGCGGGATTGAGCCACTGGTAGAACTGGTTTTTTTATATCATTACCAATTCCCTGCTTTCTGGCAGTGAGTCAGTTCTTTTTCCTGCCCTGCAGCCAGGTTTGACACTGACATTACTGTGTTCCATGTCCCTCTGTACAAAATTAAAGACAACAAAACATGCATACAGAGAGATTGTGAGATCACAGCCCTAAGAAGGAGTAGGTTAAAAAAAAGAAAATGCCAAATCCAACATTTCTTAAGGTATTTGGAAAGACCTAAACATAATACTAGGACAATGCCAGGTCAAAATCAGTGACACAGTAAAATAATTTTCAGACAAGTTCCCTGTTAAAACAACTGGACAACCAAAACAAGTTACTGTCTTCCCATTATCCCCAAAAGTTAAAAGTTTGCATCCCTCTAAATGCTCCATGGAAAGATGTTTCAAAAGTGCAGTAGGTGTAGTTGATAAGATCCATTTGGTCATATACACTCAAACAGGGACAGACAGGTCCTTTGAGGACTGTCTGTGATTTATAATCATTAAAGCATATAAAGAATCTGCCAGCTTTGCTTAGGAAGAACCTATTTTTGGTGACAAAAGAAGAGCCCAGAAAGGACAAACTACAGACACAATTCTTTTCCTGAACTTCAATCCACAACCGCTTTATTTTCTAACCATCACAAATTACTAGAGTGCTTAAAAGCACATCAAGGACAGCTGACTTTCTGTCAGAAAGATGCCTGCCTCTCCCTTTTCTGTAGTCATGTTGCATTCTGGATCATTGCCATGGCTACATTCACCAGCATGCTTGATGGAAGTTGCTCCTTTGCTGCTGGGAGAGAAGCCAGAAACCAGGACTGTGAGCCCAGTCAGTCAATTTACTTCAGCTGAATTTAACCAGTAATCAATTCAGTCATCTATGCCCTATTATTCTAAGCTCATGCAGCAAAGATGTTAAAGTCAAGGCTCTTTCCTCTTCCTACCACACAAAATACACAGCTCAAGAGAGAAAAAAAAAGGTAGGTGTTTAGAGTAGTTGTCAGTATAAGCAAACTGAGATGCAATTTAATTCAGCATCAAATGGCTGAAGACTGCTTTGTCTTTTCCACTGTTGGGAATACAGAACGGACAATTACACAGATTGGACAAATCTCATTGGTACAAACAATTTGAACTAGCAGGAACAACATGTTGTGATGTTGCTGTCTGGTGCTAGGTGTGCTTGGGTGCTCTGAAAGAACCAAAATTTTGTAAGTGGAGCTTAGAAGGGTTATTTTCCCTTGGCTGTTCTCTGCTTTTTTGTATTGTTTTGGGGTCTTGTGCCTGGTAGGACTAAATTCACATTGTCTCTTTGGTAGATCACAAAGTTTGTGTACATCTCTTTGTCTACCCTGACATAAATACGCACAGGATTTGCTGGAACATACAATTTGTTATATTTTTATCCCTTAACTGATTTTACAAAAATGGCTAGCAAAATCAAACTTGAACTGGGGACAATGGGAAGAATACAAATGTGTATGTTACCAAGATGCTATCATAAACTCTGCTTTCTTGGGAAAGCAGGACAAAATTAGAGCTTGCCTCATCCTCCTTCCTTTTTCAAATTGCCATCTTATGGTTTTGATTTGAGTCTACAAGAAATTGCTGTGGCTTTGTTAAACCAAATTTGAAGGCAATTTTTACTACAAACTTTAAAGTACAGAAATTTTAGTCCTATCTACATCAAACTTACTGGTTTCATTTTATGTCAAAACCCTGAATTAGCTATTCAGTCCAGGTGGTGGCACCAGACTGGCCTCTGCCTGTCGCAATGCCCACCTGGACTCAAGCAGGGCCAGATACACAAGCACAAAGCACATAGCAATGGTTAGCAGGCATTTTCTACCTTAGCCCTTTAGGCACCCTTTGTATCTGTAGAGGAGATCTTTTTCTATATTTATCTTTAAGATCAGAGTTTTCCCTTTTCATCCCCAGCATGACTCAGCTTCTCTGTGTTATTTGTAGAAAAATGATAAACCTAAAAAATTGAAAGCAGACAAAAAATCCAACACATACAGACAATCAATCAATGAAATTCTAAATACATTCAAGCCACAATGTACGCAAAGCTAAATACACTTTCTATAGGATTTTACCTCCCTACACTCCTTTCAGCTGGAGGGTACTTCACGTCACTATCCATCATGGCTGACTCACAATTTTATCAGCTCTTCACTGTTCACAGCATGACCACACTGCACATGGTACTGAGTTCTGACTTAACTCCACCTCACTACACAGTGAAGGCCTGTTGTCATAAAGACATACTCAACACGGTAGTGCTCTTTCACACTATACTATATCCTTCACGCCATACTGTATTCTTGAAATTCCTATGCATGGCACAGATCTAGCAGAGTTGCTTCTCAGATAGTTCTGCAAATATGCAGTGTTGACCAGCCCAGGCAAGGCCACAACAGGCAGTCATTTCGGCTGTGAACAGCTGTGGCTGCACTGCTGACATGCTGAAGGCTGGTGTTGCTGTGGGAGTGTCTGAAGTACAGTGACAAAAGAACTGTGCTCTTGGGAGCTGGTACCACCGCAATATGGCATGCACCTGCTGCTGCAAAAAAATGTATCTCTTCCACACATTCATTATTAGCTCTATTTCTAGTCCCTAGCTACCCTCTAGGGATGGCCAGAACAACTTAGACTCCAAAGCGTGGTGTCCAACTCCCATTCATGTGTGACAAATAGACAATTTACCTTCCCTACCATACACAGGTGTTCCTGTGATTACAGATAGACAGAGACTTTCTTGCCTTCTTGCCTTTCTTCCTCTCTCTTATGATTCCATATGGTGTAAATATTCTTAATAGAAAGTCTAAGTACTCTATTCCGAAGTCCCTGACTCACATGTTACTTTGTTTTGTTGGGGTTTTTTTGTTTTTTTCTTTTTAATGTGGAGAGCATCCCGAAGTTGTTGGTATAAAGCAGAAATATTATAGCAGTAAATCTTCTCTCTGTTATATTTAGGAGCTATGTCACCAGTCCTGCTTTTTAGTTATTCTAAAGAAACACAACCTGGAAATCTCCCGCTGATTATACCTGGCAAAAGAACATGTTTGTTAGGGAGGATTTCAAACAGTGTCCTTGCTATCATAAGTAAACACAGAATCAGCTTTTTCATATACTTACTACTTTTTAGGGGGGATTGTGTGGGGGTTTTTATGGTTTTGGGGGTTTTTGTGTGTGTCTGTTTTCGTTTGTTTGTGGTTTGGGGGTTTTGGGGTTTTTTTGTAATTTAAGATGACTTTCTTTTTTCTGCAATTTGGAGATGGTTCGGTATACACAGTATGATGGCAAACAAAAGCAGTGAATATCATGTTATAAAAAGCACTGCAAATAAAGAAAGACTGGTTTTGTCATTCTTTTGGGTGACTTATGGAGTATCCACAAACGGCTCCCGTATAATGGCTACTCCTTGCAACCCGAATTCATCATTCTCAGAACTGCCAAGAGGCACGTAATAAGTAGGGAAGGTACAAGAATTCTGAATAAAGCCATCTGATGACCCCACAACAGGTTTATTAGGTTTGGAATCCTTTTTCTTTGTTGATATTGGCCAGAGCTTATGATGATCATGTCAAAAGCCATTTTTTGGTTCAGTGATTCAGAGAGACAGCTATTCCTTCTGCTGATTGTCCTGATAATTCTAGTTGCCCATAGAAAAATTCATTTCCAGCAACTGAATGGCATCAGCAACAACTTTTGGTGGCCTCATAGTGCAAGAGACCTAAGCATGTTTTGCTGCACGTGTGCCATTTGTTGCCTGCCTTTATTCCAGCTCTGTCACAACTGCCTCAAGAACTGATTATGTGTCTGGGCTGACAATTTGGTGAGGAGAGAAGAAAGACATTTATCCGAGGTCAGACACTGGCACTAACCTGTGGGTTAGGTGGTCAGAGGCAGTTATTGCTGTCAAGACCCATGGCAGTGTGTCATGGAAGGAGTCGTGTTTTGTTGGAAAAGCAGGTGAATGCCAGTGGACTAAATTTGCTAGTGGTTTCATGAGTGAAAGAGAAATCCTGCTGAGGTCAAAAGACCAGCATGAATCATCTTGTTTCCCTTGCTACCTGCCTGTTTCTGCTCATCTGTGGGATATTCCCACGGTTTTCTGTGGCTGAAAACTGAAGAAGAGAGGCAGAGACTTGTGTATTTCTACAGTAATGAAATCTCTTTGATGTCTGCTAAGCAGTGTGAGTGATGCTAAAGTTAAGGAGAAAACACCTAGGAGTACCTAGAGGAAAAAGGCAACATGTGCCCAAATTAATAACGTTGCTTTTGCAGTAAGATAACTTTCCTAGAACTCTCCAAAGCAAAATGTAACCCCTCTGCTGGCAATAGGGGGGTTATATTTTATGGGGGTGTTTATATTTTTATGTCACCCTCCAGATTTTGTTGTGAAGTACATGGAAACAAGTTTTACCCAATTTTAGCAGCATGAACTAGGAAAATCTTCTGCTTCTAGAATGAAAAAGTTAAATGTTTATATGAAGGTGACCAAGAGTGGAACTCAGTGCCCTTTGTCCCTCTGAGATTAGAGAATTGTTTGCCATTCCTACCTGCAAAAAATAAACAGCAAAATTCAATCACTGTTTCCTCTGACTTAAACACTGCTCAAGGTTTCTCTCAGGACAATGGTTATATTCAAGATGCTCTCTGAACTTACTTCTGCTCTCATAATGACAACATCTCTTTAGGATTTTTTTTTCCAAAAATGTGTGGATTAGAAAGTGCTATAATCTTAGCATATTTTGATAAAACATAAGTCCCCTCCTTATGGTTGTTGGAGGTTTGTTTGGTAGGTTTGGTTTTGTAGGGGGGGTTTTGGTGGTTTTTTTAAATCTTTGCTTCCTCTCTCCTATCAATAGCAGAAGGAATGCTTTTCTGGAACTAATGCCAGAATTTTATCTCCTCCTGGGATTGCTAGAAGATTATTGTAACACGAAGGGGCTTGGAACCCTCTCAGGTCCACAAAGCACACACTGGTTCAGTTTCTGCTCCACTAAGAGCTATTTCATGAAGGATTTTGTTTTCAACCACTCAAGGCACATTACAGAAAAGGCACGGCCAAAACCAGCTTTCCCCAGTGATTCCGTATAGTTGAAGGATTTCTCTCCAACAGGTGAAAACCATTATAGCCTTTAGAGCACCAGAGAGGACAGCCTGGATGCTTGGTTAGCCTGAGGAGATCAGCTGAACTAGCGAGCCCTGCACAGAGGAACCCTCTCCTTCAGCCATTGCTGCCAGCATTTTGCAAGAGGACACCAACGCTCAACGACCTCTTCAGGAGAGGAAGCAAAGAGATCTCCAGGTTTCATCAAATATCAGACAACCTTATATTCTCACCTAGGCCTAGCCTACTCACCAGCAGTTGCTAGAGTGGGAAATGAATAAGAGAAATATTCTGCTTAACACAGGACGCACAGAGGTGAAAGAAAGATATAGCTACACTGCTATGGAGAGGCAAGAGGAGTATCACTCAGAATCCAGCCTGGCTCCTTCCTGCTGTACAAGAGCTACTTAAAATATGTTGCTTAGCAGGGCTACTGCTAGATCTGCCTGCAAGTTTTCTCCTGATCTATTTTCCCTCCACTCTTAGAAGCCCCCCATGGAAATTTTCAGCTCCTGCTTAAAGCTACCATGATCCCTCCTCCATCTGTGCTTACAGCAGATCATCAAAGGATCATATGCAGAGTCCTGCAAACTGCCCTCTTCGCCCCAGTTCCCAGTGATCCCAGTATTTATTAGAGAAGCTATATCCCTTTTTAAATGCACTCTGAATTATTTTTCATGAAAAATCCATTCAGTCCATGTTGTATTAGCTTGGCCTGCCATTATGGGGCAAATACCTTAGGAAAAGAAGAAAAATATGAGAATAGTGCAGAATTTCATTACTCTTCAAATATTTCAATCACATTTTGAAGGCAGACTCACCATGAACCAACGTCTGCCATGTGTTGTCACTAAATACTTGACAACATATGGGGGTACAGAAAAGTTCATAGTGTCTCTTGCATGACGTGTTATGAATGACACATCAGAACAGTTTGGGTATGAACATACACTTTAAAATATAGCTCTCCCCACAAAGATAAATATTTTTGCTTAGCACTTAAACTTACCTGATGAATGTTGACATAGCATTTTAACACTTTTCAGAAAGATGTACCTGCAACAGGAAAAGCTGTGGATTAATGCTGTTTCAGATTCTGGCTGGCCTATTCCCTATCTAGCCTTAATCTCTCCTTCTATTTAATGACACCATTTGGACACCAAAACTAATTTGGAACCTGGTAGCTCACTTAAGTGGCACTGTGTGACAGGAGGGCATTACACTGCTGCTCAGACAACTGCATTGGCTGCCTGGAAGTCCCCAAGGAAAATTCAAAGCTTTCAAGGCCCTAATTGTTTTGGATCTGGTTATTTTATGATCAGAAGAGGCACTCAACATTGAGAAGCCTTGATATAGAAGAGAAGTGGATGGCAAGAGCACTTGAATATTCAAGTCTGTTCATCCCCATATTGAACTCCCACATGTGTTATTAAAGCCTATTTTCCAGTCTGACGACTAGGAGAGGGAAGGCTTGCAGAAGCTTTTTGCAGCATATAATTAGTTTAGGAGCACAGTGCAATAGCATCAGCTGGAAGAATATATAGATGATGAAATCCTGTAATTTTGAACATTATTGTTAATTAGGAAGACTATACAGTCCTTGGAAAAGCATTTCTGGTGTTCTTGTAAAACATACCTAAATAAAATATACTCTTATAAGTTATTCTTTGAAGTCTCCACAAATCCAGAATGCTAAATTAAATTTGGATTCAGAATATTGAATGACAAGACAGACCATGGAGCACAATGTCATGTGTTTCTGTAAAAAAAAAAAAAAAAAAAGAGTTACTTAATTCACTCTTGTCAAAAGATAACCCTACTGTCTTCCATACAAGGAAAGGTTGTGCTACAGGCCAAAGCATGGACAAAGTATTGATTCAGTGAAAAATATGTACTTGCTTGAACAGCCCAAAAGATGAGTGGGCTGATGTCCCCAAGAAGGGCTCAGACGCATACATACCACAATGGGAGAGGAAAATACTAAAGTTCTTTCTTTACCTGCCACCTAGTTCTTTCTTTGGCCTTGGAGCCTCAATGCGCTCAACACATCCTTGCAGCCTCAATGCGCTTCAGTTTTCTGCAAGGATGTGCTGACTAACCTTGCGTGTACGGTCTACCAGGGCAATTATTTTCTCTCTGCACTCTGTTTCATTGAGTGGATTTATAGGAACATCCAGATGAACACAGTAACTCTTCATTCACATAGAGCAATATCACCTGGGTCCTACGAGTTTTGCAGTGTTATTCCAACCACAGCAATTGAAGGAAAGGCAAGGGCCCAGTACTGCCTTTAAAAGTATATAATATATTCTTCATGAACTAAAGGATTCAGGTAAATACAACTTCAAAACACAGTTAAGCCACAAGACTAACATTTTTCAAGGTGACTGTCTCCTTCTATCAACACTAAAGACTCACTTGATAATAGAGGCAGATTCATAGTCTAAAATCTCATCTTAAAGCATGACTCCTTTTTTTTTAAATTAATACTCTAGCTCTAGTAAGAGTCCTATCTCTTAAAATACCAATTTATTGACCATTGGTAAAATACGATGTACTTACTCATTAAAGAGCAAGTAGCAACACATCTCATCACCTCCCTGAGCTGTGGAAATGTGAACTAATTCATCACAAGACAAAACTGTGCATTACAGCTGGTCAAAATGACTAATGGAAGGGAGTGGAGAATGCATTTCAAAATACAGAACTAGTCTAAATATCCCTGTGGATTTTCTGCAGTGGTACAATTTGCCTGGGAAAAATAATTCTCTAGTGAAAAGCAGGGGGTTCAAATAAAGGAAAAAAAAAATGTGCATAAGTGGGTCCTGCCTACATGCAGAAATCTTGGTGTAACTCCAGTGAGATTCTACAGCCTGAGCATGAAGCCATATCCAGATGCTTTCATTTGTTTTCAGGGTGACTATGTTCTGAATATTTATGTAAATGCATTCCCAGACTACATAAACTAATCACTGTTTGATATCCAGATAGCTGAAAAACCTTTTACAAGAGTCTAATGGGAAGGACTTCAAATCACACTGAACATAAAAGGAAAATGAGGAATAAAACTCAGATTTCAGTTTCCAGTGCCTTTTTGCACCTCACCTGAGAAATCTCTGTCCACACTATTCTGTCCTTGCCAATGGTGCAATACCTGTACAATAAGATAGAGATTGCAATAATGCTTTAATTCCTTCTATCCATAGGCAGATGACACAAAAAGACAGTTCTGGCAGTGGAAGCTCTCAGTGGTCTCTGAGTCACTTTATACTCTAGAAAAAAAGATTGAAACTGAAGAGAAAAACCATCAGTGTCAGCTCTGAAGTGTCCTTGTGTTTAAATTCGCTATGCATTTTTAATCACACATGCATATATTGGGTTTTCACTAAATTGATGCAAGATGTTTCTGTTCCTGTTATCATGGACTACAATCTCACAGTTTTAGATTCCAGTATGGCACCACTGGTTTTGGTCTCTTCCATCATAATTTTCAGATGTAGGCATGGTCCCTTGAGCCTATCTGAACCTGCTACATTCAAAGAGATGTGCCTTTTTAGTCCAATCAAACCATGCATTCAGCGAGGTCTTCATTGTCCAGTGAAGATCTTGGCACAGGCTAGCCTATGACAAAACATTCTTTACAAGTATCTCCAAAGTAAAGAGACAGAAGAGATACCTGAACCACCCTGAAAGTGATGTCCATTCACAAACCAGGATCAAGACTGTAAAATCCCACCTCCAGCTGCTACAGGGAAGAAACCAAAGGAAGAGCTGAAGCCTTGTCTGAAAATATTGGAATTACTCTTGAATTATATCAGAAAGAAATTTTTCCTTGCATATTTTTCCAAGTGTATGTAATTCTGAAGTGTTTCTGATTTTATAGTCACTAAATAACTTTCATGAATTACTTGAAGTAGGAAATGATTCCATCAGGACTTCTCCACTCCAGCTAGTTCAGTGATCATTGTTTCTGAATGGGGTTCAAGTGTATGTTAAACTGCACGCAAAAACATGCAAGCATCCAGAACGCCTGAGATTAAGGAAGAGAGACATTTTAGTTCGTCAGTTTGTCTCTCTAGCAAGTGAGACTGCCATTTATATGGGATGTAACACGCTTTGTATATAACAAATAAAAAAGTATGTCAAAAATGTCCTTGCAAGCTTTGAAATGAAACAGTAAAAAGCCTATGAGAAGTTAATTCCATTACAAATTTCACATTTCAGCACTTAATGTATAGACAATGAAGGGCAAATAAAACAATCTCAAGCCAGCATTTATGCAACTGAATCACTCAAAAAAATCAGAAATCTATTGCATTTGGGTTATTGTTTGGGGTTTTTCTTTTTGTTTTTCTCTCATGATGGGTTTGTTTTTCTGCTTGTAGTTGTTTTATAAAAACTGTTACAAATGATTACGGTTCTCATCTCCCTCTTTTTAAGTGCCTTCTTGAAAACTAGTCATACGGCAGACTTCCGGGAAGGTAATTAGTAAAAGCCTTCCTTACTTTTTCCTTTACTTTCTGCTTCCACTTCTGCTTCCATTTCCTCTTCCCTTCCTCCTGAAAACTATTATGTCCAGAAAAGGGAGCAGAGAAGCTTGCCATAAGAAATATACGTCACCTCCCATCAGAAAGACTCAAGAGTGACTGAGTGAGCAATTTTGCTACACAGCCAACAAGGAAAGATCTGTGCCTAACAGAGAGACTAAACTGCAAGAGAAAAGAACAGGGAAAGATTTAGGCTAGGAGCTGGTTTTTTTTGCCTTCCCTAATTGAGTAAAGATCAGCATTATGGAAACACCACTGTGGTTCATTGCTGGTTTGGGGTGTCCTAACGAGCAATCTTGTCAGAAGCTGATCATGAATGCCTGCATCACCAGGGCTGTGGGATATTGCAGACATACATTACAGAGCAAAGCCTAGCTTTCTCACAAGCCATAACTTGGTGCAAGTTGACTTTCGGACATGTGTCTGCTTGGGGAAAAACCTAGTTGTTTTGTTAAGTAAAATTTTCTACTTTCATGATTTTTTCTGTCACCCTTTAACCCAGAACAGTTTTCATACAGTCCCAAAAAAATTTCACAGCAAATATAATGTCTCCTTCAGAGAAATTTCTTAATAAAGCAAACCAGTACTAAAACCTAGCACACCTTGAATAATTCCTGTTCTGGACCATTTTTATCTGGCTTCAAGTTGCTCACCGCAATCACTTAGCACTGATTAATAAGGTATAAACTTAATCACCTTTTATCTCTGCAGCTGCCTATCTGTAAAGTCATTTGTACTCATCAGAGCAGTCTCTTAACAACAGAAGTAAAGCTAACTACCCAGAGCATCAAAAAGCTGCCTAAACCTCACACTATCCAGATGACTGTACAATCACTGGAGCTGTTTTTTCCAGGTATGTTCAGCAGACAAAGCTGAAACCCTGAAATGCTGCCACAGTATAAGCAACTTGTGGTTACAGAAGCTCCTTCCAGCTTGTGGTAGATGACATTTAGCTCTCTTCTGCCTCAAAAATCAGGAAAACGCATAGATCCTGCCCTTGGTTGTCTTTTTTACCCTCACCTATAGCCTCCCTTTGCCCAGAGTCAAGCAGATTTCAAACATGAAACACTAAAAATATCCTGGTTTTGAAGTCTGTCCTAAGTCCGCAAAATCTGCATTGCTTAACACAGTCCCAAGCGCTATAAGAACCAGAAGGGTTTTGCTTTTGTTGGAAAAAGTAACAATGCTGTTTTAAATAATGGCTTTATTTTTCGCCAGCCTTTGGCAAGATCTGACATGTAGAATAGTCAGCATTCCACAATTTCTGCCCACAAGCAAGTATGAGATGGCTCCAAGATGCCTTGCTTCTCTGTACTGTAGGAGCTTTTTAATGGGAAGCCAAACTCCTGATAATTGGAGATGCTGCAACACAAAAAGCCCGGGGAGAGGAACCTTGTGAAAATTAGAAGGGAATTAAATTGGGCTACACTGGAAACACAAAAACCTATGGCAATGAACATAGTAATAATTTTCTTTCTGTATACTCTATGAAACAAATGGTGAAAAACTTAAAACATACTAAGTTTTTCCACAACCTCATCCCATGGCTGATATCAATAGATGTATTTCAGTCCACTTCAACTCCCTGTGAACAGGTCACATGTCTTCACAAGCATTTCAATGTATTATAATAGTCTTAAAAATTCACCTTATAATAAAGCATGTACTGAAATATTTGCTGAGGCATGTTCCTGCTTGCTTTTTCTAATGCATGCTGCTTAAATTTTCTGCTAAAAATAAAAATGTTGCCTACGTTTAGTGATTAGTTGAAAGGGAGGAGAAAGGAGGAAGGAATTGAATAAATGCATTTCAACAGTCCTCTAAAACAAGAAAGAAAAGTACAGTAATCCAGACCAAATGTGGTGCAAAAAATAAGAGCATATAAATATGGTCATTCTAGTATCTATTTAGTTTCCACCATTCAGATTTATTTTTAGTGCTGAACATTCAAATGCATTTGTGATAAAAACAGACCATTTTTCTGAGACACTGATCTTGAAGCAGATTAATTTCTGCCCCATGCCATGCTACCTCTGAAGATGAAGATCCACAGATAGTCCTTTCCTCCTCTTCTTTTGGAACTTTCTGGATAATTAACCCTTTCCTTTCCCTTCTTTTCACACTTTCTCCTTTCTGTTATCCGTCTTCCCTCTAGTTTCATTTAAACACTCCTACCCATTATTTGTGATCAGCGACTTGGTCAGAGAGTACATCTGTGGTAGTCTTTCAGTTCACACCAGGAATGTTCTCCTATTTACCTGATCATCATCTTTCCTCACTGTGGTTTGCCTACCTAAAAGTCTGCATGAAATGGATTGTGTCCCATTAAACCAAATGGGAAGAGGTACTCCAGCCAGTGGGCAGTCAGGGTATGGGATGGAACTAAAGCTTGTCTGAAGCACTGTACTGCTGAAACATGCACATGGACCTCAGGTCCTTAGCACCAACTATTTTGCTCAATGAAACTACTCCCACAGCATTGCAGCAAGTGCTAACACGATGTAGCAAAACAAAATACATGCATTTGAGTAACCACACACACCCCGAGGCTCTGTCCTGTGAGTCCTCCTTGACCACTGGACTCCCCAACACACCACTGATGGTCTCTTGATGCTCTTCTCTTGCCAGCATCCTTTTGTTCCCCTTTCTTTCTTTTCAAGAAGGCTTGACTCAGTTTCCCTGATCTCCATGCATGGATTTTTTCCTCCCCACTTGGGAAGAACCTAACCACTCCAAGTTCTCCTCCTTCCACCCAAATCCTTTGTTTGCACGGGAGTAAACGCTACCCTTTCAACTCAATCATAAGCACGCAGTTTGTTTTTGCTGTGTCATTGGGCTGTTCTTCTCAGCTTCTTCCTCAAAATATTCTGTGAATTCTTTGCAAACAGAGAGCATTTGAAATCCCACTGGCTGCTCCTTGACTGGTTCAGTCACAGGCTTCACCGACTGCAGCAAAGCTGTTTCCAGCAGCTGCCTACAGAGAGACAGGAGGTCTCTGTGCACTGAGCAGGGGATGGCTTTGTGACCTCTGTTACCCAAGTTATCTAAAAGCCTTCTTTTCACAACCCAAAGAATTGATCTTTCATTGCACAGCAGAATAGCACTGCTTGTTTTGAAGGAAAGTAGTAGCCCTGTTTGGGTTTAAAAGCAAAAATGTTTTCAACCTCTGCACAATCAGGCTCTTTGGTGTTCAGACAAGTGAAAAATTCTTAATTCTTTCCCATTTAAACTGTTTTAAGGCCATGATGAGATTTCTCCCTTTATAGTAAAAAACTCTCTTTCTCTCACTGCGCTGTAAAGGTAAAAGGCAGACTTCAAATAAGAGGGACTGGTGAGAGGTGACCGGGGTTCCCGTCCTGCTCCTCTTCCTTGGGTAAGCCACATTCGGTCTGGGACTCAGAGCACCAAACTGTTGCCTCTTGGATTCTCTCTTCAGTCTCCTCCTGTACTGGTTTGAAAGCAAACCAGAGAGACTCCAAGTCAGAAATACAATTTAATAGGAAAAATAAAATAAGTGCAACAGTACAAAAAGAAAAACCACTGACAGAGTCAGAATACAACCTGACACCCTGTTGGTCAGGGTGTTGGTAGCAGTCCAATTAAATGGAGCCTGCAGTCTGCTGGAGTGATGGTTCTGTTGAAGCAGTGATCTTGTCAAGGGGTCTGGTCTTCCTCAGAAGGTCCAATGGTGGCTGTGTAGCTCTTGTCCTCTGGAAATCCAGGAGGTAAGGCAGAAGCTGGTGTTCCAAATCTCCAAGTAGATACAGATGGGAACGCTTAGTTCCTCCTCCTGGGCGGAGCATCTCACAATGGGATGGTGAGTCATGAGGCAAGGCATTGATGGGCCCATTAACAGAAGATATCCCCCTGGAGGGAGGATGGGTCATGGGAGAGATAAGGAACACTGCCCCACCTGGTTTCAACGGCTGGCCCATTAACAGGAGATGTCCCCAGAGTTTATCAGGGATGAGTCACGCAGGAGGTGGGGAACACTGCCCCACTGGTTTTTTAACAGCTTATGAAGATGGTGATAGAATATATACTTTCGGGCACATCTTACATTGTAACCTAGGACACCTCCAAATTAACTATCTTTCTTCCTCTCTACCAAACTCCAGCATTTTCCCGCCCCTTTTTTTTTTAAGCTCATTTCATAGTCTTTCATAGTGTCTGAAAATCAGAGCAGGCATGGTAAGCTCAGTAAACAGCCGAGACCACCAGGAGCACCTGCCCTGCCTCCTCCCGCAGAGGGCAACCTCAGCTTTCAAAAATGGGGCTGAAACTCTGTTTCAAAACTGTTACTCTAAGGTTTCTCTGTGACTGCAGCCTGTGGCCTCAGCATCGCTCTGGTAGCTCTTGGCTGTCCAAGTCCTGCCTCAAAATTGCTGCAGTTTCCAAATATTAGCTTTTGTCACAGTGTTTTGCTTGATCCAAAACACATACCTTCTGGCATTTATCCCAATGAATTGTTTTTGTAGTATGCGAGATTACTAGGCAAGAGAAATTAACAAAACCAAGGGACAGTTTGGTATTCAGTTTGTGAATTTGCACTCCCAGATAAAATTACCAGCAGAGAAAGCCACAAAAAAGCCACATTAAAAAAAACTTGGAACATTAAATGCAGCCTCCACCAAAATAACTCTCCACTCATAATTTATAATAATTATATATATTATATATATAGACATAATTTATGTATAATTTGTATGTGCACTCTATCAACAAAACTCCATAATTAAAAAAATAGATACACTCTGACACTAATGTGTGGTGCCATAGATTTGGCTACCTTTTTTTGGTAATAAGCACATTTACAAGCTGATACTTCTCTGGAACTAATTAAAGACATCACATTGTCACCACATCCATGAGAACAGTCAAACAGACATTTATTTTCACATGTGACAGAGTGGTAGGTTTGCTCATAAATGGACAAAGAAATCTATTGATACATGTGAAGATATAAACGAAAATTCAGTGATTAGTTGGAAAAGAGACATGCTGAAAGTTAATGGAGTCTATTAGCTAAGAATGTTTTTTAATGTGAACTTTTTTTCTTAAATACATTATCAGAAAGATGACTGGAATGCTTTATTTTATTTTTGTCCCATTTTCACAGTTCACACTTTATTTGTCTATGTTTTATATCTATGTGAAAATCTTGCCTGAAATACAGATAGCTGTAAATACAGTTCAGCCTGATGCTCAGTCATGCTGCAACTATCCTAAAAAATGTTCAGAAATATAGGTTTTTTGTGGAGAACTTGAGAGAAGGTGAAAGGGTCTAAAGTACAATTCACAATTTATATAGCTACCATGGCAACTATTAGCTGGCATCAAAGAGTAACTTTATTTGATCGAGTCACAGGAAGTCAAACATCCATGAGTGCACTGCAATCAAGACATGCTGGCATCATGTAACTCCCTGAACCATAACCAGAACCTTGTTTTGTGAAGTGCTGTGCCACTAACTCATGCTCCTGTGCCCTATAAGGAGCCTTGTTACTGACTATGTTTCCCCATTCCAGAGGTCCTGGCACTGAAAGCTCGGCTTCCTGCACATTCTGGAGCTCACAACACTTTTGGCCTTGGCCAAAAAGGGCCAAAGGTCCTGTGGGACATGTGGCCCCACAGCAGCCAGGGTCCTATGGGAGACCTGTGACAGATCACAGCAGATGGGTGAAAAACAAGTTCTCTGCTTCTCTGGTATGTAAATTGTTGGTGTGTACAGTGAGAATGGGCTCATGCTCAGTATGAACTAGCCAGGGGCATGGAGGACAAAGTCAAGCAATTATATCTAGGAATAAGTCCAACCACACTGAAGTGAACAATGGCAGGAGAGCTTTGAGTGCAAAGCCACTCACACTCACTTTACTGTTGGTAAAGTCACATATGCCCAGTACTGCCAAAAAGCCATGTATGCCCAATGTTGCCTAAGTGACTGTATCAGAAATACCACATTTGTGTGTGGATGTAGCAAAACTAGGACCAATGGCAAAAAGTAATCAGGTGTCGGGTGCAGAGAGGACCTTGGTGGACCAAGATGCAAGGATGGCAAAAAATGTCAGCTTA
Organism: Eulacestoma nigropectus; assembly: GCA_013397775.1. NCBI lineage: Eukaryota > Metazoa > Chordata > Aves > Passeriformes > Eulacestoma > Eulacestoma nigropectus. Next base: position 60,542 of record VZTE01002614.1, on the reverse strand, counting down.
ATATAGGAAAAAAATGAGGAGTAAAGTATGAAATCAGGTAGAGAAAAAAGGAAGGTGGATCCCCTAGCAACAGCAGTATGAATGCAGATAGCAGTGATGCTGACCTGCACGCCCCAGCCCACTGGGATGCCAAAGGGACCCTCCTTGGGCAACCCATCATCTGGATGGTGTCCATTATATTTGGTGTGAGAGGAAATCTCTTTGCACCTCCACACTAACAAAAATGTAATTTGATGGCAATTGCATGCTTATGTTTCACCAGACTTCAAACCTATAATCAACAGTGTCATAGTCAAGCCTAAACCTTGCATTGTTATTTAATTACAAGCTGGTATATTCGATTGCCTAGATCACTGAGAACTCTGCTGTCCTACACATTTCCTTCTAGCGTGAACATTATTCAAAAACATGTTAATAATGTTTGCATCAGCTACCTCTCAAGTCTCCAACCTGAAGCAAAAGTGCCTGACTTTGGCAGACAGGAGGCTAAAAGCAGACTGAACCCAAAATGTTTGTCGGTGTGCCAGGACCCAGCTGCCTGCCAAAAACTGGTATGAAGTTAATTAGTCATTACTTATTATCCAGGTCCCTTGTGCTCTCTGTGTTTTGTCTGTGGAGCTCCCTTTGGCTACTAAAAAAACTTCAAATGCCAGAAGGTCCTTCCTCCAGATTCTAGGTTATCAGAAACTATTTTCAAATACTGCTGTTACAGAGGCAGGACAGAGAATGCAATGAAGCGATGCAGGACTAATCTCCAATGAAGAGGCAGCCTGAGACAGACAGAAATCTCAGCAAGGACAAACTGCTTTGCATTTCAGTGGATGAATGCTGAAGGCCAAAACTGCAGTTTCATCAGTTAGCTACACTACTAAACACTTTGGCAAAAAACATTGAAGTACTCTATGTATACGCTGCAGTACTAAATTTCAGTATTCCCTGACCTCTAATTTCTTACATTCCTGCTTCTACTGGAAACAAAAAGTCTGGCCATTAGTCATATTTAATTGAAGCTGGAAGACACTCTCTTGTCCTAAAATGAGACCATTTTATAAATGGAAGAGAAATTGGCAATTGAACTCAAAGTTTCATCCATTAGCTCTTGGCTGTTGTACATTTTCAAACATTTTGGCTTTTTGTTAGATACAAATTAGGGATGAAGCTTCACATGTTTGCCTTTGAGAATCACACTCTTACTTTGAAATTCAGCCAAAAATATCTTATTTTACTTACTCACCCTTGCTTATACGTGTACATTTCCCTATCTTAAGTCTTTGTTTCCTTGCTATAGAGAGGTGTTTCTACAAAAAAGTCCTGATTAGCCCCCATCTTTCAATTAGAGGACATGCTGCTGTTAATTTTAACATGTGTGCTAGACCCTATAGATTAAGTATTCCTGATACCTATAATTTTTTGGATTCATGTACTAGCATACCCCCATTTTCACTGCTGAACCCGAGGCCACCTCGAAGCTTTTGGAATGAAGTTCTGGTCAAAACAGACTGGACAATTCTATGAGCAACATTAACAGGAGTTGGCCTGGTCCAAACAAGGGGTTGGACCTTCACCCTGCTCAACTCAGTTTTCTCTGGCCTAAGGAACAATGGCTGCAGCCTGCCTGCCAGACTATAGCACGACAGGACACTTTGTGCTGCTAAGGTCATTAGATGGTCTCCATTCCTATTCCTGTTCAGAGCAGGCTCAACCCTCCAGTCAGACCAGGGCTCAGGATGTTATCCTGTGGAGCCTGGAAACCCTCCAGGTAGAGAAACAGCACCACCTCTCCGAGCCCATCCCCATTGCCCAGCCGGGCAATAAGCTTTCCTTATCTCCAGCCCCTCTGGTTCTGCTCAGCTCATCAGGACCCCAGGGCCTTCTCCCCAGAGCTGCCCACAGTCTCACAGGCATGGCTTCCAGAGCTCAGCCTGCCCAGGGCAGGGCTGCCCTTTTCTCCTGCCTCAAGGACATGAGGAACCCATCCTTTCATCCCACCCATCCTGGTCCCTCTGGACAGCTGCCCTGCCCTCATGCATATTGAAGCGATCCCTTATTTGGCACCACCCGCAAACCTGAAGGACTTGGTCACCTCCTCAGATCACGGATAGAGACATTGCACAAGACAAACCCCAGGGGAGACCCTTTGGGATCCCACAGGGCACCACGCTCCAGTCAGCTATGACCCAGCGGCCATCACATCTGAGCCCAACCACCCAACCAGGTATGTACCGCTCTTGTGGGGCACCCACCCTGACCCTAACACCAGCTTGGCTACAGGGCCATTGTGGGAGGGTCCTGGAAGCCTTGCTGAAGTCAGCCTGTTACATCCCGTTCTTCACGTCCTCAAATCCAATCATTTTATCACAAAACATAACGGGGTGGATGAAGCACTATTCACTTTGTCAGACTGTGCTGATAATTCCCAATCAGCTTCTTCCTCATGTGTAAGACACAAGGTCTAAGAGGACACATTACATGATTTTGTTTGATACCTGAGTAAAACTGGTCAAGCTGCATTTCCTCGGACTACCTTTTGGCTCTTTTCCAATTGTCAAAGGCCTCCTTCATCTATGTGACAATAAAGATAGAAATATCTAAGAGAAAGGAACAATTACCGGTTGCCATTCTGTATTAAGTAGAAATTTCTCCTTCCTCTGATCTTTTGCTTTTAAAAGCTGTCCAGTGCTAATCAAGCATTAAAATGCTTGCAGGGTAGCTCTACTATTTTATTTAGAACTGAAGTCAGACTTTCTTGATGGCCATTGTCAGGAATGTATCCTTTATTTCATACTTCTGAACTTTAATTGAAAGTCTTCTGTGTTTGAAACTTTCAGACACGCATATGAACAGCATGGCTTTGAGAACTGAGATAATTACTTCCTATAACTGAAATATTATGTGAACAACCTTGTAAATAAGGACACGCTGCCCTGGAGTTTCCTTAGTGTTTTGCCCAAATAGGAAGTGTAACAGGAGCTCTACGTCAGGACATAGGTAAACAAGACAACCATGTTCTACTCTTGTGCAAAAGCCTACTCTGTCTACTAATGGTACGGTTTGCACCTCCTCACTGCTGAAGAGGACAAAGTACTTGCTTTGTACGCTCCAATTAGACAACAGAAGTGAGCAATATGCCTGTTTGTCCCAAATCCTCTGGACCACATTTCTTTGTGCTCACAGGTCTGAAAATAGGAAGAGAAAGCTTTCTAACATCTTTTGCCAGTACAGAACCAAGTGTAGAAGTCCTGGCACTCTGTATTGGTGTATCATACTGCTGGCTTAGAGATAAGAACATCACCAAAATGCCTATTTTGCTCTGGAATAAAACCGACATTACAACATACTGGTATATAGACAGGGAACACCCTCTGTGGTCCTAACAAGTAAGACATGCCAGTGGATATCTTTCTGTGCTACCTTTACAGGTGTGCAAAGACCAGGAATAATGTGGTACTAAAAATGATTGAAAACACTACTTCCCTTTCAAATTCGGCTGGAAGAAATAAATTTGCCATTTTCTTTTAAATGTAAGGAAATAAAATCCTGAAGAAAGGATTTTATCACTGACTGCTAGATAAAACATTTCTAAATTCTCATCTATAGGATTAAAGCTTTTTAAAATTCATATTTGAGTACATCAGAGGCATAGCAAGTCCCACCGGTCTCAGCCTGAAATGATTAAGTCCTTAACAGAAATGAAGGAACTAAATAACATGTGACTTTCATCAGTGACAGCAACATCCAAGCATAACTTTTAATTTAACAAGAAGGAAGCAAGGCTTCTTCTTTCATTCAAAGCACAAAAGATAATGATGGCTATCAGATACAGAACAGAAATTCTGCACAAAAAAATCAGCAACAATTAAAGTCCAAAAATTGTGCATGAATTTTATTAGAATACTTTGTTTCCTGAGCTAGATTTACAACACAACATGCAGATGCATTTAAAAATGTACTTCACTATACATTCTGCACTTGTGACAGCTGTGCAACAGAAGTAGCAACTGAATTTCCAGTTTTTAGTAACTTCAAAAAGTAATAGAATCTTCAGTAAACAAACAGCTTGACTGTTAGTAGTGTCAGTATTGAGTTTCCAATGCTTATCAAGCTGAAAGGATTAATTTCAGCAGCAGATTTAAAGCTCTTATATTTTGACACAACTTCTACATTACAAGTTTCGGCAGTGTTTATTACATTTCTTTCACTATCTTAGACATGAGGGTAACAATTTAAGCACATTCAGGCTCTAATGCCTCGACTGGAAACACAGAAGGAAACAGTAGTGGTAGAATGACAAACAGAATCTCAGCACAAGTAACTTATGTCAGCATAATTCTGACAAGCTCTTTTGATGAATCACCAAGTTTACTGCAAGAGTTCTACATGCATGTATAGCAAAAAAGATGGCTCCACAAAATGTCAATTCTTTTGCAACCAGGTAACACTGATGATGCTAATTCACAAAAGTGGTGTGCAGGTGGGGCTCAATTTCACATCTTTTACAAGCTTTAAACATTTGATTGAGAATCTTCTTCTTTCAGGAAATGTAAGGGAATTTTGGGCATCAAAATAAATGACAGATTTGCTTTTAAAATCTGAGTATTAGACATTTCAGAGTAAGTTGTTAATCAAAGTTATGTCTAACTTTTCTGCCTCATTGCATGAAAGTAACACTAAAAAGCTATCTTGAAAACATAAATGTATTTACAAAGGAGAGTTATAAACAAGGTAAGCAATAAAGCAGCCATCGCTTCTCCAACCAGTGCAGCTCTTTCACTTTTCCAATGAATATTGAGTTATGACTTTACACTGAAACAAGATACAAATAAATTCCTATATTTGTGCAAAAAGAGAAGAGATACAGCAACATGCAGTACAGATGTATCTCTGATATCTGGGTAAAAAAAAAGTCTGGATTGACCTGAAACCACATTGCTCTACATGCTACAGAGAAAGAAAGGTTGAGGCATACCAACAGAAAACGCGTTTTGATTTTCAAGCTGAACTGGAGATATGCTAAGCTGAACAAAGAAGATAGCTAAGCCTAATGACTAAAGTTAACTTACTAAAATGCTAATCACATTAGTTTATAGCTGTGCACATCTCTGAATTAAGGATTACTAAATATATTAACGGTGACGTAAATGAAAAAAACCCCTAACTTTTAGTTTGGCTATCACCTTGATGTTCTTTGGAGGAGTCTAATACGTTAATATGAATATTTTGTCAAGCATTGGAACAATCTGCCCAGGAAGTGGTGGAATCACTGTCTCTGGAAGACTTCAAAAAACGTGCAGACGTGGCACTTAGGAACATGGTTTATTGGTGGACCTGGCAATTCTGGGTTAATGGCTGGACTCCATGATCTTGAAGGTCTTTTCCATTCCAAATGATTCTATGAACCTCATTGAAACTGACAGTGGAACTACCAATAGCAGTTTACACAAAGAAAGACCGACAACTGCTGTGGAACGACACAATTCTTCTGTTCTGTGTTTTGAAAGACCTCAAGTTAGCTGATCACTGAACACTCCACTGCAGGACAGCCCAGAAATGCATGATAGAATATCCTGGTTGGCACTTACATGCACAAAGTTGCTTGAGTAATGACCTAGTTGCCGTGTGCAACGTACTGCTATTTAAGCTGCTAATAATCAACAGTCTGCACTCAGGAATAGCACTTCATAATATATCAAAAATTCCAAATACGTTTAAATGCTCTAAAGGGAGGAGCCAGTAGTGTTAAAAGAGGCAGTTGAGGAAAGTCGTATTTCAGATTTGCACCACATACATAATAACAGCAGTTTTAAAAACTTTGAAACTCTTGGAAGGTGCCTTTTCTGCAACCTCCATGTACTGTTTTCTGTGGAAACACTGAAAACACTGACACAGCAGAAGAGGGAAAATCTGACATACACCTGAAAGAAGTCTCTGGGGAATAAAAATTAAAATCCTTCCTTTTATCATACACTAAAACATGTCCACATTTATCTACTAAGCCAATATGGCCAAGGAACCTCTGGTAACATTTACTTTTACAATTAAAAAACCACACAGAAGAGACAAATTAATTAAATCATGCTTATCTAGCTAAGCTGAAATTTCCTCTAACGAGACCCCTACTGCTTGGGACACACCTCAGTGTTACTGTGCTCCTGATGCTTCACTCTCAGTCGTCGATGCTGTCACCAGTGTGGGGGTCACACTGACAGATTTCGTGCTCTGCGGGACTGCAATATCAGATGCAGGGAAGACTTTAAAACGTCATCAGCATGTCACGTTCTTGTACACTAGTGTAGAACGGCCTCCCAAAGATAAAGGAGTGTAGACCTGGTTTAATCTTCTCAGCCAAAGCCATTATTATGTTAAGATCGCCCTCTGCTGTCAAGTCAAGATCTATTTTTAAGCTACGAAGAGACTTGAAAGGTTTTTTTCCTTTTTGCCTGCAAGAAAATAAAAACCTGTGTTTTAAAAGAGAACAAAACAAGTTTCTCTAAATCTGCTTTCTATTACCTGTTCACTTACGTGTCATCCTCTATGTACTTTATTAAAGTTAAGGCTTTTCTGTGAAGGACTAGCAGAAATTGTGCAAGGAAAGTACTCCTTAGAGACAAGCCAGGCTTCAGGTGAAAGATCTGTTAAAAATAAGGAATATTAGGTAGACATGAAAATTCAAGAACCATTTCAAGAATAATGAAAAATAAAGAAACAGTGCATACACACATAATATATCCCTAATTACAGCAAAGCAGGCAAATAACAGCAGATTTGTATATATAGTCAGCATGCTTTCTCTGTTTTCTATCTGCTCAGATACAACAAATGAAGCTGTATTACAATTCGGTCTGGATAATGATCTGAAATTATTCCCAGTCAGGCAGTTTTTTCAAGAATGTAACTGTAAACACTGTTGCACAGCAATAGAAAATGTCCCTTGTTTTTCACACCTAAGCAGGAGTTTCAGTTTTGTATCAATATTTTTCTTTCTCCTTATGTAGAGAAGAATCATAGCAGTAGTATGAAAAAAACCTAACAAACCACTAAATGATCTATTTGTGTTAAATTAGCTATTACTAGGGAGCAAAGTACTGAACTGTATTTCTTTTCTTTTTTCTGAAAGAGCAACAATTACCTGATCCAGGAAGGCTTTTACTAATGTATCTCTATGCAGGATATCTTGAAAGACATTTCTATAGAAAAGAAAACAAACAAACGTGAGTTAATGCCAGTACGGGATATTAACCTTCTAGGAGTTGAGCATAGCAGTAGCATTACTGTTGACAGTCTGGCTGAAATTAAAAGTGAATTTAAAATTGTAGTGAATTTTAATGCTGATATTTTTGAAGGTAACACAGAATTTTAAAGCACTCAGATGAAATGAACTAAATCCAGGAAAGCCATTGGGCCCTGTCAAATATACTTAGGTCTATTATACCCCTAATTAAAACAGGCAATAAAATAAACGTAACATGGTCAGAATCATCACTGAAAATTAATTTTAATAATATTTGATGTAACCAAACTACTGAAGGAGCTGGTAAACTCTGCCAAAACAAATGTAACTACCAGAGCTCAAGAAGTTTTTTTGCTTTTAAGAAGCTCCATGTACTTTATCAGCAAGTAAGCTCTGTACCCTCCACTCTTGTCCCAAATCAAGTAGCTTTGTGAGATGTGAGAAGACTACGTACAGATCAGGTGTGAAACTCTCATCTGTGTGGATAATATGATCCTGAGACATTTCTTCATCTGAATTAGCTCTCCAAAATGCTGTCAGCTCAGATCTCATGTATCGTCGTTGGTTATAGATGTGTTCATGACAAGGGGGCATCTGCTTTACTGTATTGACATCCACATCTATATGTGTAGTAGGGTATGGGGCATACATTACTTGACGGAAGGGCAACACAAAGCTTCCTGTTGCATCCTGTTTTAGTGAGAAAAGAAAACTATTTTAGTTAAAAATGCAAAGGTGTATTGGGACAAAACAATATTAAAACATCATACCTAAATTTTATAATCCATTTGTTTAGGTGTATTTTGTTTGGGACAACTGGTAGTTGATTAGGTCCTTAATACTGGATGACTTCCTTAACAAAACAGTGAAAACAGGTTCTGAGGTGACCTGTGTATTTACAGTATTGCATCGCCTCGTTCATGAGCCCATTAGCATTACAGTATTATAGTTATCTGCTTACTAGAGCAAGAAGCATTATTTTTTTATTCATCTTCACCCATTGCTACAGACTGTTTAAAATACTTGGAAACTCCAGGCCTGATGTGACTGTTCTTCCTTGGTTTTGTTAAAACACAAAAACTTCAATGCCTTTTGGGATTCTAGCCCCAAGCAGACAAAAAAGTATTATTATTATTATTGTACGTCAAAGTATACGAACAATCCTGAACAATCCTCAAGAAAGAGATGTATCATAGAACAGACTGGCTTGGAATTTTAACATGAAGACAGTTACAAGGAAAGCTGCAGTGCCAGAAAAGATGACATCAAGGGAACATGGCACATTTTTTTGAATGTGAATATGTGCATGTGCATGCATATCATATGCACAAACATACACTGAAGAATCTTCTTAAACTACAGAAGAACAGAACTTTCCTAAGCATACTTACTTTGAGTAAGCCTTGAACAAAAAGTCCTGACTCGTATCTGAAAGAGGACTCACTTCTGCAGAGTCTGGAACACTTCCGCTCAGACGGTGTAAGAAACAAGCACAATGTTCTCACAATCTGCATTAAAAAGAACAGTTTTGAAAAACATGAAAATGTAAGGAAGTAAGTCTGACTAGACTGTATTAGGCATTTAAAATGATGAACAAAAGAGTTCACCATGCTTATTAGAAAAGCCAAAAATTAATAAAAGGCCACAGAACAGCGACATGCTTACTTTTACTTATTTTTTAATTATTGATGCTGCAAGCCATACTATTCCAGCTTCTTGTCAAACAATGAAAAAATCCAACACTTTTTTGCAACCAAGTTTGTTTTTTATCCAATTATGTAAAAAAAATCACTTTTGTCTTCTACATCTCTCTTTTCATAAACATGAGTTACTGTGATTACTTTCCTAGCCTTTTAAGCCTCTTATTTTATTCCTTCCATATTGAAATAGCGGTTATTGTCTCAAATCAGACACAGTCAATTTCATAAATAAGCATCCATGCTTATTTCCTCAGTAATTTCCTTAAATTCTCTATTATAATAAACACAGGTACTTCATCATCTATCTTCAAACTTATTGGCTGAAATAGCTACCAGTAATCACTCCAAACACAACACGTATTCCATTCTGCTCATCTTTCAATCTTAAACTGTGGCATCCTATCTGTGTCTATAAGATATCTGAAAAGGGTCTGTCCTTGCACAATGTGTTTCTGCAGTACCTAAACCAATGACAACATAATTTCTGACTGACGCTTTTTGTCACAATATTCCACAAGTGTTTTTTTCAATTTGAGGCAAGCTGCAGTTACTTCAGAACAGTTGTAACGTGACACAAGGAGCATGATGCTGATAAGAACATGCATAGAATTAATTTATGTAATTTACCCTGGATGGATCTTGAAGGTCACATTCTTTTACACTGTTTTTTCCTGTACTGTCTATCTTATTGATACATTATTTTACATATCCATAAGCATTTAGATGTTAAATCCTTTTTATTAACTAATCATCCATAAGTTTTTTATAACTACTTAAGCTTCTAACATTTCGTCTTGTATTATATATAGAATATGTGTGTACATATATAACATTTCTCTTAAACATATAACAATTCCAAGAACTTAACTGTGTGTAAATCTTACATCTCTGAAACAATACATATTAACTATGGTTAGCTGATTTCAGCTAAGATCTGAGAATTTTCTTTTCTCTGGTTTGCCTGTTGCTTGTGGGCATCAGCATTTACTGTTGATTTGATCAGAGGTCCTTTTCCACTGGTGGTAATACACGTGAAACAATACATTCCCTTTGCCCCAATTTTTATAAGGCATAACAAACTGTTTATTTCAAAACATAGGTTTACTAAAGGTGCCTTTAATTTTTTTTAAAAAAACTGTTGTATTTCATTAAGGCAAGAAGCCCTATATACTATAATATACATAATATATAGTATGCATAGTCTACAAGTAATATATAATATATTCAGCAGGCCCACTTTTCATCATTTTTATTTCACATTGAAGAAAGAGACACAGGTTCCATGAAACACAAGCAGCTCATGACACAGAAGTATGTTTACTGCCCAGTGCAGGAGAAATTATGGACACGCTAATTGTTTAAGAGCATACAGGCAATACCCAGTGACATGGGTATTGTCTGTGTACTCACTGCTACCACTGTTCCCCAAGGCTCAGTTCTGGGCTTGGTCCTGTTCAACATCTTTACTGATGATCTGGATGTGGGGATTGAGTCCACCCTCAGTCAGCTTGCAGGTGACATCAAGCCCGGCAGAAGTGTTGATCTGCGCAAGGGTAGGAAGGCTCTGTAAAGAGACCTGGACAGACTTGATCATGGGCCAAGGACAAACTGCCAGAGGTGCAAAAAGGCCATATGCTGGGTTCTGCCCTTAGGTCACGACAACTCCATGCAGCGCTACAGGCTGGGAGCAGAGTGGCTCGAGAGCTGTTCAGGAAAAAGGGACCTAGGGGTGCTGGATGACAGCCGGCTTAGTATGAGCCAGCAGTGTGCACAATTAGCCAAGAAGGTAAATGGCATCCTGGCCTGTATCAGCAATACTGTGGCCAGCAGGACCAGGGAAGTGACTGTTCCCCCGTACTTGGCTCTGGTGAGGCCACAGCTCACATTTTGTCTTCAACTCTGGGCCTCTCACTTCATAAAGGACATTGAAGTACTGGAGTGTGTCCAGAGAAAGGCAACAGGGTTCATGAAAGGACTAGAAAACATGTCTTATGAGGAATGGCTGTTCGGTCTCCAGAAGAGGAGGCTGAGAGGTGACCTCAGCATCCTCTACAACTCCCTGAAAGGAAGGTGTAGTGAGACGAGGGCCAGTCTCTCCTGTTGTGCCTGCAGGGAGAGGACAAGAGGAAATGGCCTTAATCTGAGGCAGGGGAGATTCAGATTACTTATTATAAAACAGATTTTCGCTGTTAGGGTGGTCAGGCACTGAAACAGGTAGCCCAGGGAGGTGGTGGAGTCCCCATTCCTGAAGATGTTTAAGAGACATGTGGATCTGGCGCGGGGTGATGTGGCTGAGTGGTTTAGGGGTTACAGTGGCAGTGTCAGGTGGATGGTTGGACTGGGTGACCTTAAAGGTCTCCAACTTCGATGATTCTGTGATTGACATAGCTGAAATGGGCAAGGCCAGTCAGTCTCTTCAATCTGTGTATTTTAGCTTACAAATGTAATTTTAAAAGCTCAGACTCATTTACTACTCATTTATATACTGTATCAGTTAAAAACACTGGTCTTCTTACCGTTGTCAGAATACAATTGAAATGCAATTTTCAAGCAGAATTATCTTCTGCTGGACCAGTGAGTTGAAGATAGCCAGGCAACAGTATTCCTTCCTTCTTCAGCCTCAAGTATGTTTATAGATTAACTTTGTTCCAAGTAACACACTAACACTCCTAACAACCAGCATTTAAGTTTGGTTTATTAGAAAGTATGTTACCTTATTAACTTTTTCTGCACTGCTTCCTACAACTACAGAACAACCACATGTCTGCAGGTGTGAACTAATTGCACTGCAAGTAAAAACAGACAGAGGTTAATATATTTAATCAGATTTTTCAAATGAAACAATTATCACCTTCACAAGCAGGAAAAAGTGCTCCAAGTATGAATATAGTCTATACGCCCATAACCACAGAACTTTAAACAGCAGTGTAGGTTACTGTTGAAATCTTAAAGTTCACCAGTTTCTTCTGTATTGAAAGCACACATGATGGTGCATACACAGATGTCACCAAGCCCTACATATATGAATGAAGTTATGCAGGAGATACTATGAAAGGTAACAGAACATCAATCAAAACCTATGAAATACACTTTCCCACAGGAAGAGACCAAGTTGCTCTCAAGTTCAACTATTTCCACTTAAAAATTAAAAACGGGGAAAAAAAATACACAACTCAACAATAAGCATGCTATATGCCATACCATAAATGACTCTTATTTAGAGTTTATGCACAACCCAGGTCTTTGGCTATTTAAAAAAACCCCAAGACTTAAATTTAAGAGTCTTATAAAATTAAATGTAGTTATCAAAGAAAAATTTTTTTTGTGATAGGAATTCTAATATCAAACAAATGATCCTGTGACAACGTAGTCTACAGAGATGCAGCTACTGGTCCAAAACCATTCTTCTAAAATGACAGAAACTTTTGTAACATTTTAATGACGAAAATCTCAAAAAGCCAAATACCTGTCATTGTTCCCCCTTCTATTAAAAAAATCTATTCCAACCCATGTTCACACGCACATGCAGATAGATACATTTAGATGCATACACAAGTTCAAACCATTTTACTAGAGTATATATCAAAACTAATTTTCATACTTGAGGAGAAAGCCTTCATGGCAACTATCCCCAATGTCATCATCATTTAGCACTGTGTCACTTATCTGAAATGCAAGTAAATATAAACAAAAGTTAGACAAGATCTGATCACCTTCAAATTAATTGATTTTCGCTTTGATAGGTGGGAGCTGTTTGGGAACTATTTAAGTTAAGTTAAGTTGTATGACTTCCTGAAAAAGCACAATCTTAAAAAGACCTCACTTCAGACAATGCATTTTGAAAATGAGAAAGTCACTTGATTATTAAGTTTTCACCAGTCACAAGTCAGGTTCCTCCCAGTGTTTTTTTTTTTCTGTAAAAGATGTCCAGAATACTTTAAATTAGTGCATGTCAGATCACTTCTACTTCCACAAGAACACTGTATTGTGCTGAAACAGGTATCAACATCGAATCCATTAATCTGCCCCATTCATTTTGATTTGCCTCAAACTGCATTTCCACTTGTAAAATGACATCATCCTATGCAATCAATTTTGCTAACTGATGACCATAAAAAATACTGCTATTCCTTACAGCACTTAGGAGAACTTGAAGTAAAGCAACAGAAGTATACAAGAATTTAGGAAAATGGGCATTTTCTCTGGCAAAGTGAGTAACCAAACTAAAGGGCCAAAACTACGTTTTATCTAGAGGGCAAAAGCCAGTTTTAAAAAATTCAGAATATAAATAAAATAAGAACTTACATCTATTTCTTCTGGAACACTGTGTGATTTCATAGATGAAAGGAGCTCCATTACAGGAATGACTTCTCCTGTCAGCATTGGAATGATGCTCTGACCCTGCACAATAAATAAAATGCTTGAAGTAAAAGCACATTGGGTAGTATTAGAAGTTACTACTACCATGAACTTGCAGTATTACATGCAAAACATCCTTAACTTCCTATTGCGTGGAAGGGTAGTATGACCAGAAATTGATGCATAGACTTCTTGGGCTTTGCTCATCAATAATTATGAACTGGAAACATATATTTGGCTTCTGAACATCATGCCTAAAATGTATTTCCAGGTCTTATGCTAATTTTCAGCATCAGTTTTGATAGGCCTAGATAAGAAGTATTTGAAGTGAGATAATTTGATCATACTATGTGATGTGCAATCACTGTTAAGCATTTTATATTCAAGTCTGATGTTTTAACAATGACTGGAAACCAAAACCAGGCATATTACTTATTAACATACAAAAATTCTTTCCTGACTCATCTATTCTAAGAAAATGAAGCCACAATTTCACATTTAGAGCTTCAGAAATCACATTCTTTTCACAGTCTTATCCATTAAGTCTCCAAGTACATTCCAACATGAGAGACTGTATGTCTCTGTAATTCAAAAAGGTGACCTAACCTAATGAAAAAACAACCTTGACAGGAGGCTGGAATGACTCTACAGAAGCTGCTACCTTACAGAGCTTCAAGTTCAAGTTAATGAGTTTCCTTTCCTGAAAGGTAATATTCTTCACAGATTTCTACTTTACCCCTAAAGTGACAAAATGTATTTTCCTTTAATTTGATCACAGCTTCATCCTGTCTTGAGAAACTTTGCCTACTGTGCAGTAGGCATTATTACTAGCCAGTCCAATGCATCTTCCTGGATCCCAAAAATAAGAAGCACCAACTTCTACAGTCACCTGATGCAGTCAAATGGTTTTGCAATGGTGTGCCATATGCATCCACCAGAAGGCCCTTACCTGATCCTCCAATCTTTCTGTGCCTTCCAAGACAATCTTCTGGAAATGTTCTTGCCTCTCCTGAGCAAGAGAAGCAGTTAAAATATAAACGCTCTGGCATTTGTTCATGTATGTATGCACACAACAGTCACACAGTACCGTTTCTTCTCTGTGGAGTCACGCTTCTCAGATTCAAATTTTGATGTTCAAGTCTTTTTTCTTTTACAGAGTTGACTTCAGGAGGAAGTGATGTCATGCAACACAGATGAATGCTCCCTGCTCTGCCCTCCAGCAAACATCTCTCACATTTGGGCAGGAACAGCAAGAAAGGGAGTTTGATGAAAATATTGAAACATTTCCTTCATTACAGAACAAGAAAATGCCATATGATCAGATTATGGTGAAGAATTCCACTCTATGTACAAATTTTTATTTTTAAATGGATACAGTATAGATTGAGGATTCCTGATGCAACAAGAGAAAAAGAAGATCTTCAGAATGAGAAAAATGATTTGACTGGGGAGGGTAGGAGACAAAAGATTTTCTTTTCCCACCTCTTGAGGCACTTACAAGTCTTCAAAACATTGTTTTATAACCAAGTACAGGAGACATGAAACCTCAAAGTACACAAAACACAACGTACAAGAGACTGAACAAAGCTCTGAAAACAGACTCATCAGTAGCTGGGTAGCAAACTGCATTTAAAATGAACTTACAATGGAAGTTATTATTCACAAAGAGAATTTGGCGTTAATCACTGGAGCATCAATACAAGTCACCAAAAATAGCAGATGCTGGGAGAACTAACGATATCTTTTGCTAGATGCTGACAGGTTATTGCATTTTTATTTGTTACTCATTAGTTTCCTGTGACTGACCTACTCAGAGTTAATCAACTCCAAGTGCGACAAGAGTTTGCAAGAGGTTTTTTTGAGCAGATGAATAGGGAATAATAGAGTAGTTTGCCCTAAAACAGTAATAAAACTTTTCTAACCATCTAAGAGATGCATCAGTGAAAAATAATACCGGAACAAGGCAGATTCCTTCAGGGCACCTCCACCCTCCAGTCAGAGAAGGAAAATATCCTTGATAGTGATTTAAAAAAACCTCAGTTCTCTTGAAGATAAGGCCGAACAAATGGTGTAAGCCGCTTTTCAGAAACATAACTGTTCAAAATTATTAGACAAACATACAGAGCATAAACTGGAGTAGGTGAAAGGGGTTTCTAATCCCGTATTGATGACTTGCTCCGAGTTGCTTGTCTTTCTTTGCCAGTCTGAAAACTGCTCCATGTTTCTCCTAACTCTTGAGTTCAGAAGGCTTCTTCTCATCTCAAGTCTAGCTGGAAATGATGTCTGGCTCTACAAAGAACTAATGAGAGCTAATAATCACAACTATTAGAACATCCAGAACAGATACACAACATCTTTCAGATACAACTTGAACATTTTTTGATTTGCTGTGTGTAACCACAGCTGCTAAACTGCCTCAAAACGCAAACTACAGAACGAACCAGTTTTAATTCATTATTGTTGTTATGATTATTCTACAACTCATGCCTAAATTTTAATCACCATTTTTCAAGCAGTTTTCTCCTTTCTAAATAAGACTGAAGAACTGCAGATATATGCAGGGATCCGTGATCTCCCAGAAGAAAGAAAAAAAAAAAAGAAGAAGAAAATAAATGTCTATTTCAGAATATATCACTGTCTCAGCTAATTCAACTGACCTACCTGCTTCAAGAACATCTGAAAAAGAACAAAGAACTTAATGACTAATTTCTGAGAAAGAAAAAATTAGTAGAAAACATTTTTTGTCATTCTTGATGCTGCTTGAAGGTTACTGCTACTGTGTAAATATACTGGTATGGAGCAATATCTGAAACCTGAGAAAACGTATCATAGCTAAAAATGATGGCTAATTCTTATTTGACCACCCACATCAGAAGTCAGTACAGAGGACAGTAAATGAGAGAAGCTATGTAATCAGGAACATGAGACAGCATTCACTTACATCAAAACCACTAACATCTACCAGGGTTTTAGAAGACTAGATAAGGAATTAAATATTTTTGCTTCTACTATATTGAGAAAGAACTTTATGAAGTATCCTTCCTCTGAAAAGTAAATGCCAGAAAGAATGAAAAGCCAATGTTTCAGAAAGCACTACTAGCCATCATCAGGCAATATAGCAAAAAGGAAACAGCACCACAAAAATAACATCAGCTTGTTATCTCTGTAATGACATTAGATAAGAGCACTCAAAGAGTAAGTTTGAAGTATGTTGACTACAGGTCTCAGAACAGAAGATTATCAGGCAACTGTGCATCACTATATGTACATTATAGCTGATGTGCACTCTACTGTTCTAAGACAGCTTGGACTCCATGAAGATGACAAAAATTTTAATTTTTACCATTAGACTGTTACTTATTTTCAAGAAAAATACATAAAAGTTTTCACTTAATAAGGAAATACCCATGATTTACCCAAAGGTCAGAGTTCCAATGCTTAAGAAAAATTTAGCATGTTTTTCTTTTTGATTGTCAGGGGTAGAAATATTTGGACTAAAGCAGATGTATTTTTGTAACTCCCTTTAGTTCTACACAGTTTAAGTCCTGACAAACTCTTTGTTAACACTCTCTTTTCTAAAAATAAAACTATATCAGCACTGAGAAGATTAATTGCATCAGTTCCCTTTTCTAGACTTCAACAAGGAAAATCACGATTTGAAACACAGTAAATTTACAATTATACCTAGTTTAAATACACAAATTAATACAATTAAAAGCAACAATTTATACAAAATTCAGAGATGAAAAACTCTACAGGAAACCTCTTTCAACTACACAGTCTCAAAGAAGTTATATCACCAGGATAAATCCTGCGGCTAAAAATCTCAGCTGAATTTGCTGATATAATCATTTGATAACCTTCAAAACTGTGTAGAGACCAGCCTTTTCTGACTTTGTGTGTCTGGACTGCTACATAACAGATGTCACAGCATCTCAATTTTTGCTTCTGCAAAAAACAATCTAACAACTATTTTAAGTAATGAACAATAAACTTACCTTATGCATCCATATCCTTCCTTTCCTTATAATATGTGTTAACCTATCCACACACACTCTGTGAAGTGGCAGGTAGAAACCAAGTTCACTTTGTGGAAGTATAATTGATAGTCCATATGTGCTTCTGTCTCCATTCCAGTTTCCATCAAAGATTAATGACACAATGATTACTCTTTTTTCTGCCAGAACAAAGAACTTCACATCTATTGCACCACTTTCTGCATTCCGAAGTATTTCTCCATTCAGGGTGTGATTAGCAAGAAAAGTTATTTCACCATCACTGAGAAGTACCTGTTCTGTCTTTGGAGCCCAGATATGCCGCACTCGGGGGCCAAGAATATTGTCCCAGTACGCAAAAGTGGCAGCTAATAATGGTGACTCGCCATTCAAAGAGATCTCTGTCTTAGCAACTGCAGGAGACGGTGGTGGACAAAGAGCTGACATGACTGTTTCCTCTCTCTTATGTAACTGAAAAGCTTACATTACCTAAAAAAAGAAGTTTTTGTAGGGAAAAAAAGTTAGAAGAGCCCTCATAATTATCTCATCCTCTTTCTACATGGGTGATACGATAGTGATAGGACTTGTTTTAAACCAAGAAAGGAAATATTTAGCCTAGATATTAGGAAGAAATTCTTTACCATTATGGTGGTGAGGCACTGGAAAAAGTTGCCCAGAGAAGCGAATACCCAATCCCTGGAAATGCTCAAGGCCAGGCAGGATGGAGCACTGAGCAACTTGATTTAGTGGATGGCATGCCTGCCCAGAGCAGGGGGCATTGGAACTACATCATCTTTACAGTCCCTTCCAACCAAAGCCTTTCCACAATTCTTTTGTTTCCAAATGACACTTTCAAGATGCAACCTGACTTCTTCACCTGAGATTTCATCATAGACTTCATTCACTCCGGAAGTGTGTATATATACATATATATGCTCCACGTAACACAGTGTCATGCTTTACAATCATTAAGTCAAATGATTTTACCCCTCAAATGCCCTTTACTCACTCCAAAAGTATGAAGAACCTGCGCAACATACAGCTTGTGTAAGAAAACTGACACGATAAATATATCTTTTACATCACACACAGGATGTTATGATACAAAACAAGTGCTCAGCACTTTACAGAATGTATTGATGGGTTACTTTTTATCTTGTGTGGACAACAATCCCTGAACATTTTCCCTAGCAGTTTCCATCAGCTGTACACCTTCTCCATTCTGATGAGGCTGCAGAAGATAACAGGAAGTTCCAGCCTCCCTAGAAGTTATGCTAGAGTAAGAGGAAGATATGAAACAAAAAAGGTTTGCAAACAAATTCAACCAGGGACAGAAAATTGTAACAGCTAAACTCCACTCATCTTGAGGAAAACCTCACATGAGCAGAAGGCAACCCTCCTCTCCTCTCTGCCTGCAGCACTCCACGTGACAGCAGCAGGGAATCCCACCCGGCACCAAAGGAGCAGGAACACACACCTCACTACCGCAGCTCTAATTCACCAGAGCTCTGTAGCTGAACTTCTTTTTTCATTTTTATTTATTTCCTCACAGCAGAAGAGTAAGGCCTCTTTCGCTCCGGCTGCTTCTCAGGAGGCAGCCGGTGCCCGACGTAAATGGCAGCGGGGAAGCCAAGGCCCCTGACTTGGCCATCTGGCACCGTGACTTTAGGATTTTCAGGGAAGACAGGCGCGCCAGCCACCCCCACTGACTCCTTGCACCCATGGGCCGACCAGAGGCTCGCTCTCACCACCGCCTCCCCAAACGCGCGGCCGCTGCCACCTCGGCGGCTGCGGCACCTCCGTGCTCCCGGCCCGGATCAGGCCCGTGTCGCACCGTCCGCGTCCGATCCGAACCTCCTGGGGAGGCGGCGGGGAGGCAGCTGCGGAAGGACCCCGCTCCTTTCCCCGCAGAGCAGAAGAGCCGCCAACACCACCCCCGTCACTAACACAGCCCCACCGCCCCGGCCCCGCGCGGGCCTCACNGCGCCTGCGCCGCCCCGCCCCTGCCGCACGCCGCGGGCTCCGCAGGCGCGTGACCGCCGCGGGCGGGGGGGCCCGGCCGGTGTGAGCTCCCTGTGCGTGAGGGCCGGCCCCGCGTGTCCCTGTCGCGGGTCGCGGGTCGCGTCTGGCGGGTCACGGTGGAAGGAAACAGGGGCAACCCAGTGCAGTTTGTGGCGGAAGCCAAAAGACGAAATTGTATTGTGTCGGCAACATCCGGCACAATTTATGGAGGGGCTTTTGGGCCTAAAAGAGGAAGTTGATAATGACGGGATTGGGTTAGTGAAGGTGCTCGTGAGCGAGGTTGGTTTAGTGTTGCAGGTACGTGGTGAGTACCTTTAGTCGTCTTACTTAGCAGTCCTGTCTGGGGGCCTACAGGGACGCCAGAGAGGAACTCGTCATTAGGAATTGTAGTGATAGGACGCACTACATGATGGAATGGGTACAAACAGAAAGAGGGGAAATTGAGATTAGATGTTGGAAAGAAGTGCTTTACTGTGAGGGTGGTGAGACACAGGAACAACTTGCCCAGAGAAGCTGTGGATTCCCTATCCCTGGCAGTGTTCAAAGTCAGGTTAGATACGGCCTTGAGCAACCTGGTGTAGTGGGAGGTGTCCCTGACCATGGTGGGAGGATTGGGACTGGATGGTCTCTTCAGGACCCTTCCAACACCTTAACATTCTGTGATTAAAATCACCACAGTCACTGACATGTTAGAGGTATTTATTTATTTCCAGCCTAGAAAAAAAAACAGTGGAGTCTCCTGAAGTACCCTGAGCACTTGTGCCTTTGGCATCTTGAACAGGCCCACACAGGATGTCTTAATAGGACACAAGAGACCTGAAGTGTGATTCTTTTTGAGTCATACCGTCCCAATTTAATCACAAAAATCACTCTCCTCAAAATTCACAGAATCATTAGGGTTGGAAGAGACCTCTGGAGATGACCTCGTCCAACTTCCCTGCCAAGGCAGGGTCACCTCGAGCAGGTTACACAGGGACTTGTCCAGGTGGGTCTTGAATGTCACCAGAGACACTCCATGACCTCCCTGGGCAGCCTGTAAAAATTCGTTTTATGACAGATGATTGAATAGCATCACATTGAAAAATGTAGTTTTCAGCCAGCTACAATTTGCCTTTTAGATTACTTTAATTAATGATTTTAAAAACCAATACTGAACATGAAATTATTTATGTCTGTGTGTTGGATTGTAATTTTAATTTCTGAGAAGCAAAGCTCCAATAAAAGTAGAAAATGAGACAAAATTTGTGTAACCATTACAGAAAAGCTTGGAGAAATAATGGAATTAAACTCTAGTATTTAATTTGTTTAATACAAGGATTAGACATTAAACTGTGAAATTTCTCTCCTTACCTCTTGTCTAAATGGTATTCTATGCAGTTCATTATAAAAGGGTTCGTGTCTTTAGTAAGACAGTATAAATTGATTATCATGCACCTGTAGACACCAAGGTCTACAGTAAAAAAATGCAGTTGGTATTAGATCAGTAATGATATTGAATAAGTGAACTTCAGAAATGAAGATGTAAGGTTTGTCTTCATTTTGTAGCTGGATTGTCATGTAGTCTTGCATAAGACATTTGGTATTGCTTTATCCATTTTCCCATTATAAACTGCCTTGCGAATTCTACATTTAAAGTGAAATCATTATGTTCTGTGGAAAGAAACATAATCATGAATTACATATCCTTTATTTTTTCTCGAAGTTATAGATGAGTCTTTGTAAGTGCTGTGGTGGTAATGTTGGCAGAGTGAAATTTCTGCCTGTCATAGCAATATGGTTGTTGTCTTTTCCTTCACTGTTGCATACTTTCTTCTCACACAGAAGAGAGTAACATTTTCATTACATATAATCTGAAGAGACTTAATTCTGCAGGTGCCTTTTATGGGCACATCAGATGAGTGCTGGGCTGCAGTACAAGCAGATAATTTTCCTCTGACAGACAATACATCTGTCTGTGAAACCTAATGCTGCACGTCTGCACAGAAATTAGAGAGTATGCAACACAGAGAACATGAAAATGAGCTCAGGCACTGAGCTCAAGTGAAAACACATCACAATTTTATTTATGTTTTTAGTATGGCATCCTGAGTCACCATTATGACTGATATCATGCTTTAGAATAAGGTAGTACATAGGCAAAAAGGGAAAGAAATAAAATATAGTGGAATTCAGTTGCTCAGCTTGGTGGAGTAAGGCCAGGGAAACATATGGTATTACCTAGCTGCCCTGCTTCAGTGAAACCATGCATGAACTTGGACAACGCAGGCTTGCATCACTGCATAAAACTGACATTGAAGAAAGCTAATTTCACAGTAATGAAATTCTTTTTTGGCCAGAGCAGATTGCCACAAAATTAATGTCCAAGGTAAAAGACAGCAAATGGGAAGGGTTGGTTGAGGTTGCAAGAAGCAGGGGCACTCAGTGGTAGTACAGGTATCTGTGCTGAGATTACACTTTATGTACACATGAACAACATGAAGGCAGATTTAGAGAAAACAAAGCTTGCACTCCCCTATCCCCAGCTATTCATGCATACAGTAAGTGAATGATGGACCTATCCTCAGTACTTCTGGTTGGTGGTTCTTATTGGGGAAGACTCTGACATGTAGTGATGAAAATCTGTGGGAGCATGCTGTTGTTAAAGGTGGTAGATAGTCCCTGCATTGCCAGCAGCAAGGAGTAAAGGAGGAAATCTTGTCCATTCCTCCAAGGCTTATGAAAATGGCCCAGTACTACTCCATTAGGATGGTCATATTTGGGAAGTGTTTTAAAATCTTCGCGTTAGTGCGTTAGCCTTTATGTACCATTGAGTAGGGAAGTGTAAAGTACTTTCATGGACCTTCCACCTGCCATAAAAGGCTCTTGAATTCTGAGTAGCAAAACAGACCAAGTACTTACCATCACTGAGCAGACTGTGCTAAAGAATTGCATATCCTTCATAATCAGGTATGGCTATAGAGGATTCATCAAGAATGTGATGTTTGATGGACACTTTTCTATTCTACTGTTTGTTCATGTAATAGTGCTTTTATTCAATGTCATAAAAAGGACAATTCTCACTCTTATTGCCTTTGAGATGTTTTATTGATCAGCAACAAGAGTTGTCCGAGAAACCGAAAAGAAACAAAGACCGCAATCAAAAACAAAACCCGGGTGCAGGGATCGGATGTCCCAGCAGCCGCACGACTGCTTGAAGCAGGAGTTCGTGCAGTGCCAAATGGAGTCTCAGATGGTCAGAGACCCTAAAGCAATCGCTGAGGCAACTGAGCTAAGTTGAGGCCATGCCATGGCACCGGGCTCTACCAACTGCTGACCAGTGGCATGAAGCGACTTTTCGGGGCTGGGCTGTCCCTTATAAAGGGAGCTGGCTCCTCCCTGAACCGCCCCTGTCCCTCCTCCATGGCCTGCAGTGATGGGTAAAGTTATGAAGTGAGGTAATGCCTCCTTGCCAATCGGCTCGTGTTTCTAGGGTGGGACTGACACGCAGATGTCATGCCTGTCAAAAGGCGGGAAGGAACCTCATTAATATTCCAGGTTGCCATGGAGCTCAGTGACAGGGGTGGCTAAATTTAGAAATTGGCCATTGGAACCTGCTGCCAAGGCTGCCTCAGAACTTAACTTAGAGGGAACTTAGATTTCTATGAAACTCAACAGTTGTCTTTTAACTTGTACATTATATCTTACAATTACTTAAACAGTGATGAAAGCATGCTTAAAACACTTACATTAACTTTAACTTTGAACTGTGTAACACCATTTAACAATTAACATAGCACAGTTAAACAACTAACACAACTTAATTAATAACTCAGTCTAGGTCACCTGATGGGCATTTCACAGTCCCCAATCATGCAAAAAGCCATTCTGCTGAGTTCATATATAACATTCAATGAAGAAGGGAAATCAGGAAAGCCAGAAAAGACTTTTTTTTGGAAGTCCAAAGATTTTCATACTAAAACTGAAAATAGAGACTTTAGTTCGTTCATGTTTTGAATCTAAAATCACATCTTTTGCAATACCTTGCACAGCTATTTTCCTGGATGCACAGCATTTTCATAAGCTCCAACATAAAGACTTTGAGACATGGCATTTCTGTACTTGAAGGTCTTTTTCCACTTTCAACAGAATATTAAAGTACACAGTTTTTAAAACCACTGTTTTTCTACTTCATTATTTCCAGTGTCATTTCCACTTGAAAGGAGGCCACTGCTTTCAAAGGCATGTCCCTTACTGCTGCCAGAGGTGTTACTGTACCATGCTACGAACAAGAAATACTTCTTGTTTCTGGAGGAAGTATGTAACGTATTACAAAATTACCATCATGTTTGTTCAAAATACATTACTGTACACTCTTAAATAGCATGTCAAGATCCAGGTTCTATTTTATCTTTGGAATGGGTCAGACAGTTGCTGAATAGTCAGCAGAAGCTGGTTGGTAGCTGGATAACAAGCCCAACATAGGTAAAAGGTCTACCCATGTAGTATCTTCGGTCAGTACTCAGAGGTTTTTCCAGGGGTTTCTGAAGTCAATATCTGTGCTGATAGAAAGCAGTAGGGTTCTGGTGTCGCTGCTGTTCTGGTCCAGCCTTACCAGGTCTTCTTGGTGTCACCAAGAAGTTGCTGCATAACCTGAAGCAGTTTCTGTAAGACTTCATGTAAGCTAGAGGTCAAGGAAGGACAGGCAGGTTTCCTCAGGGGTCATTGAAGGTCAGTACCAAACTTGGAAGCAGCCAGTAGGTTTCTCCTAGTGTAGTCCCAATTTGAGACACAGTGCTAAAATTTGCTTGAATGTCAGCCAACGTCATAACTGTCACCAAAAGCAGACAATTCTGCTGAGTTCTCCATAATTGCAATTTTCTCTAGTCAGTCGACTTGATTAAATTGCCAACTGTTACACATCCTCTTTTCAGTGTTTTTGCAATAGGAAGCAATTTGCTTTTCAGTTGTTACCTTAGCTACACCTATATATTCTTAGTATCACAGCACATCAAAGCAATGTACAGAGCTGGCACAACAATCTTTGGTAGCATGATACGTGCTTCACACAGGATGACCACACTTACGGAATAATGAACCCTGGGATGCAGCTTGACTCAAAGTGCTCGAAAGCAAATAATGCTGCAGGTAGGCAGTGGAATCAGCTATATCACAACTGCTGTTGGTGGATTTTTCACCAGTCTGATCAGCCATGAAATATGTTACTTGTTCAGCATTGCAAAGGAGAATTACAATGAGAAACTACAGAGGCGTTTGGAGGGCTTGAGACCACGGCAGAAAGCATATGTCTGCATAAAAGTTGTGAAAGCCTCCTAACACAGGTGGGTCTCAACCTCACTACAAGAAATATTTTGGTCTATTTGACAATACTCTTTCAAGCTAAAGTTGCTAGATTTCTTTTTCTCATCATCCACTGCTCTGGCACTGTAGAAATGTTCAAATCCCTTTTGTCAAAACAGGATCTAAGTGTTCCATCATATTTAGTGACCTGAAATTAATTGGCAATTAACTATACATTCAGGATCAGTGTCAGAAATATAATAGATAAACTGTTACTAAATGCTTTAAAAACACTGACAGCCACTTAAAAATTTTTGTAGACCCATTTATAATCCCCAAACATTATGATGATATCTATGTATGCTGTCCCACTCTCCCACCTAAATGGATGATTTGGTATGACGGTCGCAAGCTCTTGTCCCATCTCCTGAGTATCACTGTGTGGGACAGAGTGCTCCAGCTATACCTTCGCCTGTTTCACCTCTGCAGCTCAGATCCACAAGCCAGAGGAAGCCCTCTGCAAGGTCCCATAGGCACATGCCAACGGGGGTTCCCTCCCCTGTGTCCTTCACAGTAATGGGGTGCAAATGCCCAGCAAAGCCCTGCAGTAAGGCTGCTCTGTCTGCCCCACACCAGCAGCTGCCTTCCCCACTGCTGCAAATATTTCTGCTGCTTTTACTGCTTTTCAGGGGGATTTTTTTTCCCACCACCATCTCTGCTAATTGCCTGATTACCGTTTAATCCACCTGATTGTTATTTTAATCTTTAGCATTATCAGTTTTGGACAAACACCCCCTGAGACAGTTTTGGTTGTCACATTCACATTCACCATTACACTGATGTTCCTGTCTGATCCTTTCTTGTTATTAGGCTGTTGGAACAAGAAGAGGGGCCTCACAGGCATCCCAGCAATCACTCTCACACTCTAGGTATTTGATATCTGAGAACGGAATTAGCCTTAGAAAGATGGGTTTGTAACTGAAAGGATGAGGATCCGGAAGAGCCAAATTCTGTCCTATCTGATTGCATATTTATGACTTGCCATACATTTAAATGTATTTCAATTTATAATGCAGAAGACATTATATAATAAGAGTAAAAACCAAAACATGAAACCTTAGAGCCAGGATGGGCTTATGCTTCGGATAAAATACATTGTTGCTTTGATTTCCAGATGGAAAACACTTTCACACATACGTAGAGTTCTGGTCACTCCTCCTTTTCAGGTGTGTGACAAAGCATTCTGTATTAAAACCCCAAAAACTGGTTGGAGACAGCTTTACTGCTACCCATGCTGTATGGTCAAGTCAGGTTGTCTGTCTCTGCCACTGATTTCAGTGCTCCTAGTTCTAGAACAAAACAAACTGTAACCAGAATTTCCTGTTCGAAATGTTAGGGGACAATTCCACAAGCTAGATAATGTCTTTTTGTTACTCTGATAGTGTTTTGAACATGTAGTTCTTTGGTTAAAATACTTTAAAAGAGTCTCAGTGATACTGTTCTGTGCTGAAATGGCACCAGCTGAAGGGTGATCACAAGTTTATGAAGCTGTAAATGTTGAGCTAGTCTATCAAGCTGTTTATCTGGCTTTATTGTCTCACTGTTAGCTCATTTTAATCTCCACAATTCTTTTGTCATTATTGAGACTTTTACAGGCGTTGAAGAATCTGATTTTTAATTCCAACAAAAATATGGTATCCAAAATCTATGTTTTGTTAGAGCAGCATGCTTATCTCTCTGCTGCTTTTCTATCCATGTGTGACAGAAGACCCTTCAGCTGGATTTCATGCAGAGGATTTATATGAACTCTTAGATATGTATACTTCTTTGTTCCTTCTCTTGAGCAAAACAGAATTATTACAGCTGTTTTACAGCTCCAAGGCCAAAGAAATATATTCCAGTACACTTATCCAGACTAAAAGTGCATATCCGAGTCTTCCTAGATCCACAAGAAACATAGCACCTACCCCTAAGCAGAGGCCCTGGCAGTTATTTGTAAGCAGAAAATGTCAGCAGTTCTTCAGTGAGGGATAGTTGTATATTCAGCTAGACAGCAAGGCAGTGAAGAGCTGCCACCTTGGGCATTCCCTGTGGTTCACTTGCTCTCATAGTTGGTCATCCAACAACCCTGTCCTATCACCTTGCTTCAATCACTGTGTGCAACTCCAGCACAAATACTGCATTTGAATTTCCCAAAGCTGCATGTGACCCAGAAGCCAGTCCTGCAAACACTTGGACTGAGCAGTGAAGAGACATGATGGTTTCTTAGGATTATGGTAGTTGCCAAGTCACATAGCCCTTCTATTTGGGAAAGTAGTTAAAATCCAAATACAGCTCATCATTTTATTATAATCAGCTGGAAAGAGAGTCTCTCTTTCTGTATGGTAGGTGCAAGCTAAATTCGTAACCACACACGATGAAGTGTCTGCAGGCTGCATAGATTCTAAGACAATTGAAGGTGACTAAGTTTCTTCAAGCACTCACAGAACTGGCTAGCAATCACATCAAATGCGTTTAGCAAGCCCTCTGAGCTACATGTAAAGACTTCTGAGCGGGGTGTGGTGTCACTTTAGAAATACGAATAGGATTTCGTGATACTTAGATGATTACCGATACTCATTCATCTTGTACAGTTAAAACAAACAATGACACAGTATGCAGGCAAACTTTTAGTATTGATGAGGGCTGCGGAAATATATCAGTGTTGGAGATGTTTTTATTTTGTTGTGTCTTTTTTCATTCTCTGCATTTGCTTTTACTTCCACTGGGATCAGTAGCAAAATTTCATTTAGATTTGCATGAGAGGAGAACCTTGCCTTGAGGCAGTGCAGGATGTTGGCTGCAGCTGTCAATGACAACTTCATCTTAGAACAAGAATGTGGGTACAATTCAACACTACCTCATAATGTGTACAATTATTTTCACTGGAGAAAAGATTTGGTAGCTTTCTGCACCTTATTTATTGATCCTGTTCTGACGTGTTGCAAGCAAAGCTTGGTGACAGACACTTCTCCTCTGTGGCATTCTGTCTTGACTTCAATATTTATCTTCTCTGTCCTTATATTTCAGGTGTGATTATTTTGTTTGGTATGTTCAAATATTAGAGAGCCTTTCTAAGCGATACGGAAAATAACATGTTGTGATTCATCAAATATTTGTTTTAATCGTTGGTCAACTGGTTAAAATTTGAGTGGTTTATGTTAGGTTTGTGTCTTACAGAAGCTTCTGTCTATGTAACCTCATAATGCATTTTTATTAGATACTTTATTTCTACTTTACTCCCATGTGTTACTGTCATGAGCATGATGAAAAAACCAGTGTGTGTTGGGATACTGAGGTTTTAAAAACTGGCAGTGGTGTCAGCATTATCATCCTTAATAACTTTGCATACACACTCATTCCCAATATAACATTCACCCAGTCTTGACTTTCTTCTCATTGGGAAGATTGCCGTTGACCTTGGAGAGCTGGGGGAAAAGTGTTGATTTTGTGCTTTTCTGGTGCTTGCAGTTACTGATCTTGAGTGTCAGTGGCCAAATCCTCAAGCACCTCTGGGCGCTTTTTTGAGTGCATTTTTGAGGAATTTTCCCCTTTTCCAGTTTTATAAACCTGCTTTTCTTCATGTAAATCTATGTAGAAACATGTAATCTGCCTCTAAATTGAGGGGTTTGCCTTATGGTATGGCATGTGTCTTTCTTGCTGCAGGATTTAGTCATGCCACTTCTGTTTAATCCAGGGTGTTTCTATGTTTTACAACAAGCCCATACAGGTTCTAGCTAGCAAATAGCACACCTGTGCTTGAGAATTCAGTTTTGGACATTCACCCCTTATATCTACGGTTATCTCCTGCCTGTTGATGTTAACAATCTAAGGTATTGTCCATGGCAGTTGAAAAGACCAACATTTAAAAGGTCTAAAGAACACAAATTATTCTATGGTCTGCTTTCACTTTTTCTTGTCTTGAACTGAAGAATCTTATCCTTACCTTCTTGTGCATTTTTCTGGTAACATGACATTAATTTTCTGCTTGGATTATTAAATTTTTATCAGGCATTTTAAAGCTACTCTGCTATGTGTCCTGTTGAAAGGGGACTGATGTGGCCGTTTGGCATTACCTCATTACAAAAGTAGTTGTAGATGATGCTGAAAACAATCAACAGTTTCAGACTAAGCTCTGATTTTTTTTTAAAGACTGGTTATAGCAGTGAGGTACCATGTGAAGTATAACAAATGTTTATATTTAGGGAATATAAGAAAATACTCAGATAGAAACAACAAAGAATATATAGTATTGTTTCCTCTTCAAAAACAAAGAGAAACACACTTCAAAACCTGGGTCTCTATTCTCTCTATTTGGCAGAATTGTGAAACTTCCAGAGGGAATTTTGCCTGAGAGAGCAGCTTGGATTAATAGCTGAAAACAGGAATTCATCCAGGGAGCAATAAAATTGGTGGGCTAGAAATATGGCACTAAGAGCATTTAGTGACATGAATTTGTCATTTCTGCAACACTTAACTCCGCAGGAATTTGTCCCACATGTCTCTTAATTCTTCAAGCAAAGTGTAAGATCTGTACACTTTCACTGATGAGGTTAATAATTGCTTTCTTTCCAAAATGCAGGACAAAGTAGCTGGTGTTCTGGGCAGAAATGGGTAAGAGAAATATGAAATATTTGAACTAAAGCTCAGGTACTAAAGAATAAGTACCAGAGAATACTTCCAGAGAAGTAGAGAGGGAAAACAGAGTAACTTTTATTCCAATAATATTAACACCTAAAAATACCAAAAGAAGCATTGAACTTGTTGAAGGAAAAAGGCAACACATTTTCCCCGCTACTGGTTCATTTTTTTTTTCGGGATTTATTAATGGCAGAGAAAGTAAACTCAAATATTGGAAGCAAGGATTAAATTTTCAATTTTTTATTTAAAATCTGCATGTAAGATTAGAAATTTTGCTTAAAAAAAAATTTTAGAAATCTTGAAAGTTGTTTCTCTGTTCACAGACAGATATAAGGAATCTATCAATCATCATGGCTACTGCAGCAGGAGAATTGCCCTGTGTTTGTTGTCCTGTTATAATAATGCACTTTTCAAGAAACTTAACACACTGCAGCGCTGAATCTGCAATCCTCACGCTATTCTAGTACTTGTGAAAGATATCTTTTCTTATGTTTTGCTGTGTTCTATCAGGAAACATAACAAAAGTGGCAAGGAACAAGCTCATCTCTTAAAATATCTGAGGTCAATTTTTGCTAATAACATGCCTGTCGCTAAAGACTTCAAAGCGGCAGTGCTGCTAAGAGGATGTGAGGGAGGTGAGTAAGCAACAGCTCTTTAGGACAGTTTGTGTTGGGTTTCCACAGGAAGGGTTTGGTGCCATGGGGGCTACAGGGGCAGCGGCCGTGAGAAGATTCCTCTGTAGCCCATCATGAAGACTATGGTGAGGCAGCTGCCTGCAGCCTGTGGAGGTCCGTGGTGGAGCAGAGATCCATGTGCAGCCCATGGAGACCTCCAGGCCTGAAGCAGGTAGATGTCCGAAGAAGACTGTGACTAGGTGGAGACCCCATGCTGGAGCAGTCTCCTGGCAGGACCTGTGGCCCCGTGGGCAGCGTAGCAGGTTTTCTGGCAGGACTTGTGACCTGTGGGGGATCCAGGCTGGAGTAGTCTTCCTGAGGGACTACACCCCATAGAAGGGATCCATGATAGAGCAGTTCATGAAGAACTGCAGCCTGTTGGAAGGTCTCACACTGGGGAAGTTCATACAGTTTTCACTTCCATGGGAGGGACCCCATGCTGGAGCAGAGGAACAGTGTGAGGAGACCTCTCCCTGAGGAAGAAGGAGTGGCAGAGACAACATGTGATGAACTGACTGCATACCCCATTCTCCATCTCCCTGTTCTGCTAGTGAGGGGGAAGTAGAGAGAAAGGGGAGTGAGGTGAAGAACAGAGACCTGGGGAAAATGGTTTTAGGATTTTTTTTACTTCTCATTACCCTACTCTGATACCCTACAAGTCCAATTAGTTGCCCCAAGTTGAGTCTGTTTTGCCTGTAACACTAACTGGTGAGTAATGTCTCCCTGTCCTTAGCTCGACCAACAAGCCTTTTGTTTATTTTCTATCCTCTGTCCAGCTGAGGAGGGCAGTGATAGAGCAGCTTTGATGGGCACTTGGTGTCCAGCCAGGGTCAACTCACCACACAGTTGCTAGCTGACATTCAAGGTCTTGTTTCAAGTTTTATTTTTTCAAAATTTTCAATTTGAATTCACTCTCTTCTGTGCTCCAATGCAGCTAAAGAAGCAGGGAACAGTATCTGGTGACCTGTTGGTTGCAGTGTGCTTTTTACCTAGGGAAGGAAAAACCACCATCCTTTTGGATTTGTTTTTGCTAGCAAGCCCCAGAGCACTTCCATCTTTCCTTGCTGCTAAAAAAGAGACACTTTTTAATTTTAGTGGTTTTTTTGAATTCATGGAAGTGAAGATGTTCATTGGCCAAAGATATATTCAGTAACATTGCCACTCTCAGTTGTTTAAATCTGTCCTTGTAATTACTGTTCAGATACCATGGGAGCTTATACACAGCAGAAGAAATTACTTTAGAGAACTAGCACCTCTGCCACAGAAGTTCATATGTGAGCCAAAGACTTGGCATGCACTGATGTCATTATATGAAGTGAACTTGCATTTTAGCAGCTCCCATGTGCTTGAAGTGTCTCAGGCAAGAAGGTTATTTAGAAGAAACACAGTGGTTTCATTTGAT
This sequence comes from Eulacestoma nigropectus, assembly GCA_013397775.1. Classification (NCBI taxonomy): domain Eukaryota; kingdom Metazoa; phylum Chordata; class Aves; order Passeriformes; genus Eulacestoma; species Eulacestoma nigropectus. The sequence continues at coordinate 29,205 of VZTE01002614.1, read as the reverse complement.
GTCCCCTTTACAGAAGGATCACTGTAATTTGATAAGCAGAGATTTCCAATTTCTGGTGGAGTAGGTGAAGTACTGCTGACTTTCAGGGCTTTCAGCAAAAAGGCCGTCAGTCTTCCATTTACTCTAGTCCTTTGGTCCTGTCTGGGGAGTTGTTTTTATGGCCTAGCATGCGACAAAGCATGATTTTCCAATGTCTGCATGTCAAGCATCAGCACTCATGGCCACTAGAGGAACCCTGCTGACAAGCTAAAAATGTACGACTGTGACCAAGTTGCATGCTTTCACTCTGAGGTGATATTTCAAACAATGTTGAGACATGCTTATTGCTAAACCTTTTCTGTAGATAAAAGTTCAGTTCAGAGCATCTTTTGGAATGTATAACCAAAATAAAGACCAAGAAACTCCCCCCCCCC
>VZTE01002614.1:2552-28762 GCA_013397775.1 Eulacestoma nigropectus | reverse complement strand
CATATTACCTAGCTTCCACTTATCTCAGAGGGAATAGAAAAAACAGTTATTTTAGTGTGTTCAAAAAATCCAAGAATTTCTGTGACACAATACCATTTAGAACATTGTTGAGGGTCCTTCTTGGCCTGTTTTCCAGTGTGTTACAGCTAAAGTCTGTCAAGATATCTTTAGGGATGACATGAACGCACCAGTTCATTGATTGCCACTTGCAACTTCAAACGTAAATTTTTGTCCTGAATGTGGGTTCATTACCCAGTGCCAATTCACACACTGAGTTGAGGTATCTCTACTTTTTTATCCTACTGTACACAAAGGAGGGAGCTGAGTGGTAGCACACAAAAGGCTGGCTCCCTGATCATCTAAACTTTACACTATTTATACATTTTAACAAACAAAGGCATCAACATTCATTTTTTACAGTTTCCATAGTTTTTTCATCAGTTAGTACTCAACCCCTATTTGCTCATTATATCTCTCGCTTCTAATGCTAATTAGTCTGCAGGCACAGTTCTTCCCTCCATTCGAGTCTGTGGTCCATTTTGAGCAGGTGGTCAATGAGTTGGCAGTGACGATCTCCCACTGCTGGAATTACCTTCCCCCCAGTTACTGCTCAGTCCTGACTTCACTCCTGGTGGTTCTCATTCATCTTGGAATTGTGTTCGCTTTTTCTGGAAACAAAATGTTAGCCAAGAATACAAATTCACAGTGCAATTGCTTAATCGTAACTGTCCAGCTACAGCTACGGATAAATAACTAAAAAAAAAATTAAATTTCAAGGTTTGATTCAAATCTTGAGGGTCTCAAATCTTGAAGGGCTTGATATCAAATGAGTTTTGTGTGCTATAGTTCTGAAGATCATTCTGACAAACCTTGCTTCAGAAGTTCTAACCAATGAGCAGTTTTCCAGGTATTTTCATGTAAAGTGTGAATCCAATCTTGATAAGCATATCTGAGAAAACTAACTTGTACAAAGAGGACACATGTAAAAGCCAGTTAAGCTATTCTGCTTCTGGAATAAACAGTATAAAATTGTAAACAATGCTAAAGGTGCAGAGCACAAATGAGGAAGCCAAACCATGCTGTTTTCTGCATTTGGTAATTGTTAAGCTTTCTCAAAAGACTGTGGAGGAGATCAGCCATATGAAGCATAATGTCACCCTGCAGTGATTAATTACAGTCATATCTGGTTTCAGTCAAGAGCTGGTAATGAGCCACTTTCATTTTCCCATTCAAATATTTCTGTTGAGCATTTTGTCAGTGTGCAAACTATTTTAAATATTTTGCTTAACAGGTGAAGACACTTCACTCTGCAAAAGCGTCACCCTTAGTCACCCAGATGGGAACAAGAAGTTGTATGTGACATAAGTTGCATAGGCAGATGGAGTGGAGGTCTTGTGGTCCAATCATAGAACATTTCCGTGCCCAAAGAAACTAATAAAGCTGCTTATGGGCAGAAAGCTCTTCCATCAGGAGGTTTTCTGTAATGCCTGCAGCCTGAAACATAAGGAATCTTAGGATGATTATGATGCAAGTGTGTTCAGTACCAGCTCTAACAACCTCCTGCCCCAGCTCCACTTGCTTACTTAGTAAGAACATCTGTAGTGATGCTATTAGAAATTATGATGCTACTTTGCCTTTCACTGAAAGCTGGCTAGTTTGAAGGATGTTTTTAAATGAGCTGTATACAAAGAGAAGCATTTCGTATGTGGGACAGTGGTGTGGCCAATTGGTAAACTGAAAAAGTGAGCCATCTTAGCAATGTATATAAGCCCCAGAAAATATAGTAGGTAATACAGCAGGCGTGGTATCCGAGACCTGGTATCCCTGGGATCAGAAAAAGAAGTACCTAGGAGGGTCTCAGTTGCCTACCCTGGCATGCGATGAGATACGTAGAACATACGTGAATCTCAGGGATTTAAATGATGTAGTGTTATTGCCTAGGCTTTCTATTGTATGTTGCATTACACAGGATTGTCCAAAGAAGCAGCAGTAGGCAGGAATCCTAATCAGTCCCTAACTCCCAGTGGGACCAAGGACCAGAAAAAATGTCAAGTGTTTCTCAAAGCCATAAGTTTTAGATCCACAAACACCTATCAAGTCTCACAGAAATTATGATCAATGCATGATCAGAGATGCTAACTGTATTCTTACATTATTATTAATATGTTATTTTAGGAATTGAAAATTCACTGCACCATCAGTGGAGTTTGAAATGGGACAACCACAGACCTTAAGTCTAAACAAGGAAGCAATGTAATCAGTTTATAAACTCAAACAATCTCTCCTTTGCCTACTATTGCATAACTGGTTCTAATCTCCACAGACACCTTATTTTGAGATCTTTTATAACATTATGCTATTTTAGCCTACCAAGTCACAGGTGTACTTTTAATTAAACCTTGAGTGCATTATTAAGTATTTCAAGATATTGTCAAGTTCCTAATAGCTAGTGGAGTATAATTTTAATTTTTAGATTTTTTAAAATGAAAATGACAGAAGCCATCAACTGTATGCAATGTTAGAGGCATGCTTGAGCAATTTTTCAGGTAAACACATAAAAATAGTAAGCCCAGCAGCATTCAGGCCGACAGGGCTTTCAGTTACAGCATCAGCCCAAAAATGTAATAACAATGGCATCTGATGCAGACTAGCTGGATTATATCCTTCTGGTGTCACGCTGAAGAAGATGTGGCATCTGATGAAAGAATATGCAAGTCAAATGCTTAGGGCAAATGGGCATCACCACTGATTAAACACAAGGCTCCTGTAATCAGTCACTAGTATTTCTGTTTTAAGTTTATGAACAGAAGTCAAAAGAAAAATGTCTTCAGACAAATCACAGTGAAATGGGAAGAGGAAGTGAAATTCTAGTTATTGAAGGACAGTGAGATGCACACATTTCCTAATATGCCAAAGAATGTGATTTTGCAAAATGAGAGCTGATTAAAAATAGAGCATAAGTTGACAGCAGCAGGAGATTCCATACTAGATAGGTAAGAAGTGACACCTTAAAAATGGCAGACAGAAAATTAGTTGCTAGGGTTTTCAGTGAGTACATTTTGCTAGCAAGTATTTGAGAGGTGACCAAATTGCAAAACATTAAATTTCATGCATGGGATCAGTGCCTCATCTGGATCTGATGGACTGCCATGGAGTTTGGCCACTTATACCAGAGAAGGACATGTCCTGCAAACAACATTTCAGCAGTCAGATTACGACAAAAATATATACATTTGGTTACTGCAGTGGTAATAGCATGAGCCTTGGTCAGCTTTCCACTTTCTGGTCATCAAAATGCTTGCATTTCTATATGAATTACCTCTGCTTGACAATTTTCACTGAGTAAGAGGCACATGTCCTGATAGGATTCAGGTACGCTACCCTCACAGCAACGATGAGTTAAATTTAATTTGAGTACCCTAGCATGCAGAAAAGATAATTTTCATATTCTTACTTTGTGATCATTAAAGCTAAAAAGAGAGTAATCTTGCAACGAAATATGTGTTTACATGTAGGGAATTAGAGATCGTTATGATTGGAGGTTTTAGCAGACTGATAAAATGGGCCAATTTTAAACTCAAAAGCCTTTATTAAATACATTCATTAACAACTCATTTTGTGCTAATGGTTAATACTTAAACAATATTAATCATCTTCACTATGTATGCAAAACTATTTGTCCTTAGCACAGATATCACAAATCACTGCTCTGTATGTGGTGCCGTGACACTGATGCCATGAAGTCTGATGGCTAAGTCCTTGGGAGTCTTGGTTATGAAGGTGGAGGCAATAAGGCTAGATAGCTCTTCCGTAAGGGAAATCTGGTCATAATGTGGGCCTGTCCTCTTCCTTTGCTGTCCTTTCTCTTGCTGCCTGATGTTAATATGCTCTTTGCCTGCCTCCTGAAAGAGGGATCTCATCTACTTCTCTTACTGTTTACCTTGGTTCTGGTCAGTCGTTCTTCATTTGTATGCATCAAGATGTCCTGCCCCCTGCAACCTTTTGTGTCTGTGCTTTTTGTATCTGTTTTTGTATTTATCAATTTTTTCTTGATTGGATGCTTCCTGTGTGTTGCTGTATGCGTACTTGTTTCCTCTGCTGGTGGTCACATTACTCAGCTACATACATAAAAGGTATATGTTTTGGGTATGTCTGGGCTATCACAATGGCACAAAATACTTATGAGCTTCTGTTGGTGACACTTTCAATTACATTTGTATTGGGTTCAAGGCAATTTAATGTTAGTTACACCCTAAATAGTGCACACTCAGTTTCTAGGTGTCACAAACCTCTGCTTTGGCTTCAGTGAGCTTAATCTTTCTCTGCGACAGGAGTAATACAACATGCCCATTGATTTTGTCGTAAGGAAAGCTGCTTTGACTTCGTGCTTGTCAGTCCATACAGGAGAAAAGAGGCTTTAAAAGCAATGCTCTTGAAAAGGTACTCTGGAATCGAGGAGTGGTCCTTACCTGCCTTGAAGCCAGATCCTGGTTTTGTTTGTATTGAGATTTGTTCAAGCAAAGTGGGGAGGCCAGCTAAAAATATGGCATTATTCTCATATGTTCAACTCTTTGTGTGACTGAAATATCTAAGGAAGACAGACATCTGAAAGAGGATGCAAAAGCTACATACACATGCAAATCAGTACCAGGTATATCTCATCCAAGATCAGATCAGTAATCCCCCAAACAGTTAAGAGAATGAAAAGACAAAAAAACTCCAAACCTGGATGTAATTTTGTATTTTTCAAAAGGTATTAGATTTAATGCAATTCAGTCATCCTTGGATATTGTTTTAAAATACTATTTTATGTGGACAAAATGCCATCTGAGGTCACACTGTCATTAGGTAGTTGCATTGGTTGTGTGCCTAATTCAGGCAAGATCTGGATGCATGGCTTATTTATTTCTATGTATTTATACCAAAGGCATGACACTGAATACCAGTGCTATTCCGTACCATTCCTATACTGCACTCTCTTTTTAATGCAAACCCCTATATAGGTAGAAAATGCACATCCTTTCCCTTCAGAAAGCTCTGAAGGAGAACTCAGCACATGTACATCTGGAAACTTCCAGTCATGGAGATTGTGATTCACAGTTCGTATGACTTGCAGTGACTTAGGTTTTCATTTTAGCTAGTTCCAGAAAAATGAACATTACTCTTCTGAAGATAGTTGAAAGAACTTTAAGACCTCCTGAGCATCCAGTTGGGCATAAATGCTCTGGATTAGCAACATGTGAAACTAAACATCACCTTAAATGAAATATATAACTTTAATCTTCTTGTACCATAATATAATAGGGGAAAAACACATGGATGCTTTCCAGAGTGATGTGAATGAAGGCAGTAGCACAGTATAATGCAGAGAAATAACCAGTTTCTCAGGATGGCAGTAAAAAAAGAAATACTTTGCTTTTTCAAAGACTAAACAAAGGTCTTCTTAATAGATCTGACTAGAGATATAGAAAGAATACAGGAGCTGCTAGTGTTATCCATCTCGCAGGTGTTGTAAGAGAAGGTTATGAGTGTTATATATATTCTATGGAAACTCCCTAGAGAAAACAAAAATGAAGGGAAACAAAATCCTCTCTGCTATGTCAGCATAACTAAAATTAAAACAGATGCCAAAGCATGTCATTAAGGGAGACATTTTCCAAGACAGCAGTAGTTCAGTACCCAAGTTACACAAAAAGTCATCCTTTTAGAGGCTTTTGCAGCTGTTGCAGTAACTCTTGTCCCTTCACTCAATGGGAAAAAAGGTCTTTAGGAAAAGTACCCTAGTAGTTGCAGAGACAAATAGGGGGAAATGAAACAGCGATTCTAGGCTATAACTTTTAAAAAGCTGAGTTTTTGTGCCACATACTCATACCTAATTTACTCGGGGGAAAAAAAAAAAAATTTACCCATTTAAGGAAAGGCTATAGAGACACTACTATCAAAAAATTGCAGTATTGTCTGATCTATAAAATATGCTCCATCCGTAGGGAAACATTGCCATGATACAGTCAGCTGGAGGCTTCAGGATGAAGCAGGCAATAATATCCTATGTGGAAATCAGAGGGTTTTAAGGATTGAGCGTGGTGGCTGGAGAGTTACGTGTCATTGCCCAGGGGATTACCTCACTCCATCTGTAGACACCCAAGTCAGCCAGTCTGTCTGTCTCTAAGTGATCAGCATCCGAGTGCTTCCTTTATCCCTACTGAGCAGCAGTTCTAGTGAAATCACAGCTTCCTTATTTACAATCCTTATTCCTTAACTGCTTGCCCATACAGGCTATGAGTTAGTAGCTCCCTCAGTTATTTGCTTGCTGACCCAACTGACCTTTTTCTTGGATTGGGTGTGTATGTGCCTAGCCATAAATGGCAGCAACCATTTCAAAATAAAGCTGGTGGCCTTTCTTTTGAAATCAAAGCTATCAGACAACTGATAAAAAAATCTCTGCAGCAAAAAATGGTTATTTCTACAGTGAAAGTTTCCCTTACTGCTCTCACAATGGATCCATGGTGAATAGTGTTAAAAAATTGTATCACGTATGTGTGTCAAATTGAACAGAATAAAGAAAGGATAGCAGTGAAAGGGTTATACTTATTTTTTTAAAAGATATGCAGTGGAAAGATTTTAATGAAACTGGTAATTTTTAAATGAAACTAGTAATGAAACCAGACACAACTTGAGGATTCAATACTATGTTGAAGAGGCAAGGTACAATTTTTTTATTATACCTTCCATTTTACAATGAAGAAAGAAAAATATGGTATAGCCAGCTGTGCTCTTTTGTGCACCCTGTCTTCTGCATTAGATACTTGCCTTTTTCTCAGCAATGTTTGTGGACCTTATGAATTGCTCCAAACCGAGCCTAGAGACACTTCAGAGACAGAGTCAGAGAAGCAGATATTTGCTTTATTTGGCACTGGGTGCGTGGGTGATCGCTCCTCCTAACACGCCCACCCAGCAGTCTTACTCAGCACAGTATATGATTACAATTCATGAAGATTCATCACATTCCTTGGGATAGGAGTGGTTATACAAATTGCTTCTCAGAAGTCATTAATACCATTAGCATACGTGATGCACAGGCGCTGTGTACCATGGTTGTTGCACTGAGGAAGGCTCTGTGTCTTCCTTGGAGGTCTTTCTGATGAAGGCCACTGGTCTTCCTCACAATGCACTTTTCACCTTTCTTTCTGAAGCATGCGCAGTCCTTTGTTGGCTTATTCAGCGGTTTCTGTGCTGGTTTCAATAGGTTCTGTTCCTCTTATCTTGACAAGGTGCATTCTGTTTCTCTTACCTTAGCAAGGCTAAGGCGCATCCTGCTTCTTAGGCTTGTGATTAACATTTGCTGACTCTTCATAGTTAACTCGTGCTTACATAAGTTAACTATTGATCAATTCCTTTCACTTAACAACAAACAAACAACTGCAATTTTAAAAAAAACTAAAGCTGTTTAATGTCCTTCCTGTCCTCTCTGCTGTGATGCCTCTTGTTTCGCGGCAGCAAGCAGGGGAGCATTTTTCATAGGCCTAGGTAGGCTGTGATGGGACACAAAACAAGCCAGGAAAGGAGGTTATTGCTGATTGAGATGTGAGAGACTATCAGTGAGAGCTGCTTCCCTTGCCTGTGTCTTCAGAGATGGGAAGGGATGTGGCTACATTCCTTATTCCTGTTTCCCAGAAAAGTGATCCTCCTTCAGTCATCCCATTAGTACCAAGTGAGGTCTTTACAGCTGCCATTCTGGGAGCACTGTAGAGGGTTGAGAACCCTCTACAGAGTCATTTTATGATGCTGATGTGCCTTTTTATGTCCTCTTTCTCCTTGTTTAATTTATCCCAATGGTTTCAAATTATGCTATTGGAGGTGAGCTACTCCAAGTGAGTAGTTCAAGCTTACAGGCTCAGTCAACACTTTGGGGTTTAAGGATACTCTAAACTTATGATTTTGCATATGCTAGAGGACTGATTACACAACCCTTTTCAAAGACATTCCTGTCAAGGAACATTTACAAATCATTAAAGCTGTTTTTTCATGAAGTTTTAGGTTATGTCCCCTATTTAACACAGTAAAAAATTACCACTTTAGTTGACAGAATGTATTTTCTCATCCAGTTTTTTTAACACAATGTTCTATACCTGATCTGGCTGTGAAGGAGGTATCCCTTAATTTAAAAAATGAGTATTGGATTGTTGAACTGTGGATGCTCAGCCATGGCTATAGTTCTGTGCAATCAGACATGCAAATGTCTTCAGCCTGAGTTCTTGTTCTTTGTGAAGATATGAGTACACTCCTTTCACTAGCTATTGCAGTCCTGACCTAAACTTACAGAGGAATGATAACGGCTAGCTAGAGGTCCACCGCATGCACTTCACCTATGTACTAAAACCTCTTAGTGTCACTAATATCAGCCAGCAAGTGATGAGGGTGCTGGTGCTTGGGGATGGCAGGGCTGGCCCTTGTCAGGAGTAGGTTGCTGCCATGTGCCCCAGTCAGGGCCTCAAGCTCACCTTCCCATCAGAGTTGTGTGTGACAGCACACTGACAACCTGAAATGGATTTACAAGGGCAGTTCATGCTCTGTTTGCAACATTCTTCAGAAAGGGAAAATATGCATCATCCTCTTCTAAGAAAAGACAGAAAAAAACGTCAGTGAAGACATTTTTCAGCTGATTACAAAGTTCCAATAATACGTGAAGCATAAACAAAATTAGTAGGCTTAGGAGCACTATATATTGCGCTTTCATTCTCAGCAATTGTTCCCTTTATTATTCTTGTTAAGCTGAAAACAAACAGAGTTGATAAAAGATATATAATTTTCTGTAACAATGAAGCTTAATGTATGGTAGAAGATATGAAGATGCCTGTAAATCAATACATAAAAGTTTAATAATTTCCTTAGGAAACTAATGGAAAAGGGAATTTTTTAAAAATTTAGTGTTGGGAGGCACAGCTGAGGAAGAGAAGGAGGGAGGCAGGGTGGGCTGTTTTCATGCTGCCAGATCTGAAAGCACATTGGGCTAACAATGTCTGAGACTGGGAGAGGGAGAGGAAAGTTTCATAATACATGCTGAAGCTAGTGAGGCATTAATTAAGAACAAACTGAGTTACTTTTCATAACCACAGCAAGCCTCATAGTTTTTAAACTCTAAAGTACTAGCTACTGTTGGCTGGTATCTGATAAAGTGCTTTGTACCTGAACAGATATGAAAACATCACTTTTCCAAAGTCCAGTTTGTGGTACTGACCAAGCAAAATTGAACAACCTAACAGTCTTAATGGAACCTATATATCCATATGGTGTTCTGCTGCTTTTCCTCATCAAGGGGTAAATAAGCTCCTTAAATTAGGTATTAGTATATCATCTGTAGCAAAAATCAGCAAACAAGTAAGGACAGGGGACTTTTGCAGAGAAACAATATAAAAAGAAGACAAATTCTTGTACGACAGTTAGACATTAATGGAGAAGCTAGATTTTATTTGTTTAAAGGACTATTCTGAGTTAGCATTGAAGTGATTTATTTTTTCAGCACCTACTGTTCTTGCTTAACAGGACAATGCCATTTCTCTCCTCTGAGACACGTATTGTAGACGTGTAGGTAAATCTATGGTTGTGTTCTTAATGTTGGCTGTTGTGTAACATCCTGGGTGATAAGCCCAGGAACTACCCTCACCAGGACCACAGAAAGCAGTGAATATGCCATGGTGCCCTGCAGAGATCTAGGAACTGCTCTGCCCTTGGCTTTGTTCCAGTGTGGTCCTGGCCAAGCCACCCTGTTGCCCAAAGTAGGGCTTGGTGGCATCAGATGTCAGCCAGAACTGGAGTTCCTGTATATGGCACCATTTATGTGAGAGTGGCTGCTCAGTTCAGATGTAAATGAAGCACTTTCTGTCTTCAATCCGGCTGTGATTGAGTGATTTGAAAAGTATTCAGAAGTTTTTCATTGTTTGACAGTGATAGTGGTTAATGGGCAGTTACATGAGTAACACAGTATTTTCTAAGTACTGTGAAGCTTGGGGGAGGAATGTGATGCCCATCCTGGAGTATCACATGAAAAAGGGGAACTGAGCTGGCAGAATGACAAATGAGCAGCCTTCACCAGGGAAAGGTAGACCATCAGGGCCACTGCAGACAGCATCCAGCTTGATTCAGTCTCTCTGCAAACCAAGCTCCATCCTATACTGCAGGGGGGCAATGAAAGCCATAATAAACAGCTGTTGTCTTTTCTACCTGTGAGTTATTCTGGAGTTTATTTCCCTCTGGGCTGCCTGACCTGTAGCTCTCCATCATACTAAGAGTTTGGTATGAAGCACAAGGGCAGTATGGCTTCCCAGGGGCACAACAGCAGTGGGATAATAAGCACTGGTGATGTAAGTGGGTTACAAAATTTCATGGGTTAAAAAGATCTACACATCTGATTTGCAGAATGACTTGGATTAATCATTCTTTTAATTCTGCAGTTGTTCATTTGCTGCATTGGCCACCTGCTACAAAGCTGCATAGAGTACTGAAATCTTCCATTTGAGAAAAAGAAATAAAAGGAGGGGGGATGATTTGTTACACCATGATGACAAAAAAATCCTTCCAAAAGGGAAGGAATTACGAGGATCTATCAGGATGATTTTCCATAAGTCTGCAAACAGACTGTCACAGTAATTTGCATTATCATCCATTAGTTAAATAGTCCTTGTCCTTCCCTACTGTTTTCTGTGTTATATTCAGAGAAAATCACATTCTTTTTTTGAAGCCCTTTTTTTGGCAGTTGAGACAAGCTGAGCTTATTAGTTCTGTGGCATAAAGTTAGTTCTCCATCACCATGCTTAGAAGGTGTGAGTACAAGTTATAAAAGTGCAAGGGAGAGCTATGAAGATGAAAAATGCATGGACAAATAGTGCAAGAAAGCTATGGCTTCTGAAATAATGGATTTGATAACACTCTTTCAGACTTTTTGGAAGGAACAGCCCTCCTCTGAAGGGCTCCATGTGACAGACAGTATTTGTCAAAGAGCAGCATGGTTTCTCTTTACAAGTTCTGGCATAGTTCTATCCAAGACCTCTTGGTTTTATACAGGGAGGCAGGTGGATTCAGTCTTACATACGCATCCAATTAAATCTGAAATCGTCTCCATGGAATGGCTACTATGCTATCAGTTTGTACTGTGAGCCCTGCCAGGCTGCACAAGGTGATGGGAGTGGAGCCGACGAGGCTTGGTGGAGCAGTGTCAGGGTGCAGATGCAACGCCTCAGGGACCCATGGCTGTGTGCACTCTGGAGTGCTAATACCAGGCAGGTGTGGAGAGAGAGGGCTTTTCTGTCTTCAGAATGTTCAGAAGACTGCATACAGGTCGTAAGAAAGAAACATGCAATTTTGCAACAACACCAACAACTACACTATTAAGGGAGGAAAAATATTAGTAACCTTGTCAGGTATCTTTTGTTGAGGGAAAAAACCTGACCCTGAATGCTTTAAACATGGATAAAGAATATTTATGTGGGAGTGTAGGGAACATGGCAGCTTGCAGACCAGGTCTTAAGCATCGAATCAGCAAATGGCCCTTCAGGATATCAGTTAAGAATGTGACAAACTTTGAAAAGTTTTCCATTCTGCCCAAATTTCAGTTGATGGACAATTTCCACTGTGTCTGAGTACACACTTAAAACCTGATTCAGCAAAGCACTTCAGTGACTTATTGTTCAATGATTTTCCTCCTTGACCCAAGTTACTCTCCTCTTATCAATTTAAGAAAAGTACAGCTGTGACAAGTCAGTCTCCTTCTCCTGCAAAGCTCTGTAAGTACCTTCTTCACCTTAGGTACCTTGATTAAACAGATTCATTTGTGAAATTGCTGGCTGCCATTGACTGGTCAGTCAACTAGAAAGATTCTTGACAGGTTCACTGTGTTCTGATGCAGACTGATGCAGAAAAACGAATCAAAGAGCAAGAACTATAATACATCTTAGAGCAAAAACTCGAAAAAGGGAAAGAAAGATCTATACTTGTAATGTCTTAAACATGAGGCTCCTTTGGAAGGGTTCTTATAAGTGGAAGCACCTCTTCACCTCTTCTCTGCGTAAGTGCTTACTTCGTACTGGGAAGAGTGTCAGGGTGCTGGTGAAATACATTTTTATCATGTCACCTGTGTTTCAGCCCTCATTTAGTTGGGTGTTTGTGGAAGTGAGCACTGGAAGTTTTGTAGTCTGTACTTTTAAGAAGCATTTTTTTCACATTTGCAGATCACCTTGACCTGCCTGATGTTGTAGTCATCTGGGTACCTTTGTTATACTGCAGAATCAGTATAACAATTTAAAAGTGAAATTTAAGAGTGAAAAAAAATCTGTACGGTATTAATGCTGTTTGCCTTTTAAATTTTGTGTATATTTGATTAAAAATTATTCACTGTCAGAGAACCTGAAGCAAAAGATTTCGAAAGCTAACTCTGGATCCAAATTTTCATGTATGTGTTCACTCATTTTTATATTTTTTCTTACGAGGATACTTCACTACAAAAATGCTCTGGCAGTGATTGTTCTCTAGAGGTTTTCCATTAAAAATTTTTATGCTCCATAGTCTAAAGCAGTGACTTTGATAAGCAAGCAGAACAAGGAAATCTTCATATAGCTAGCAATAAAACCCAGGAAAAAAATTCCAAGTAATTTTTATTTTTTATTTTTTGATTGTATTCAAACTGTTCTTCTGCCTTATTAATTTATTTATTTTTTAATAAAGTGTTCTACTGCCCTTTTGAAAGAAAGCAATGAAAAATAATGAGATCTGAACCCTAGAAGCCAGTGGACCTTAAAACGAAGAAAGGACACTTTGAAACAGAGCTCTTGGTGCTCTGAAGGTACTATAAATGTCATCAATAATGCTACAAGGAGCATTGCCATCCTTTCCAAACCTCAGCATACTTCACCATTTGGGAGAATTGTGGCAGAGTTGCATGGCCTAATGATATTAAAAAGAATACACATCAGAGGATTTACCAGTATTAAATACGGGAAAGACCATCCATCCCACATGCTTTTTGTCGTGAAATAAACTTCAGTGGATGGCAAAGAGGCTGTGACGGTCTATCATGCATGAGTAAGCCATGTAACAGTCTTTGGAAGCAACTGAATGTTTTTAACAGGATCCTCAGGAGATGCTGCTCTTCCTCTTTCCCAGCAGAGGAATTAGATCCTGAAAGAGTCTGGGTAAAACCTAATCCTGCAGTAGCTGAGAAACAGAGAACAAGTAATCCCCATCTTCATACTCTCTTTTCCACAGTGAATGTAATCAGTAAGCCATGAACAGCCAGTTTACAAGAGTTTACAGCAAGCCAGTCTGATGGGGTTTCAGTGAAGAATATCAACAGCTCTGCCTTTCCCTTCCCCTTCTGTCCCATCTAGTCCCATCACTTGTCTCAAAGAGCATCATTTCAGGTTTTTCTGGCCCAGTCATAGCTCTCCCAGTTCTCCTGTCCCATCTTAGTCTCAGCCATGGCAACACTTTCTGTTACAGGCCTTACGCAGTGTTCCCCATTAGCTTCTTTCTCCCCTACCTCAGTTAAAAGATCTATCCCACCCGGCTTGTCCTCACTGCTTATTGCTTCCTGACCATCTGGCCTCCCAAAAAGCTGCAATACCTTTCATCTCCCACTGAAATCACTTGTCTGGGCTTCTAGCCTTTGGTCATAGCTGCCAGCAAAGAGCAACCTTGTAGACCTCAGAGACAGGGTCTGACATCCACAACAGCAAAGGGGGAAAAGAAGCAAGTGGGAAAACATACAACATAGGAGAGACAGAGACCAAAACATGAAAGAAGCAAAGTTCAAGGAGGGTGACAAGCATTCATCCTTCATGTGAAATGAAGGATGACTCTTTCCAGGGAAAGACTATTGCAGCTCTTTCTGTAGCAACCAACTCACCTCAGCTGACAGGACATAGCAATTCCATCCATTCCTCTACTGGGTTGCTCATGCATCCCACATGTGCTTTGCTGGCTGTCCCTCTGTCTCCCAACCAGGGGTGTTGTAATAGTGATTCCCAGAGATCAAGCCTGAGATGCAATGATGACTATAAAGCAACTACAGTCGTCTGAGACACGTGAACCCAAGTCACTTAAAAGGTAGATACCTCTTTTCTGTATCCATGAAGGCCAAACTGACAGGGTAGCAGTGTTAAATAACAGTAAAGAAGAATCTGCTTGGAAATCAGGAGTAGTTAATGGTGTTATCCAAGCCCCAGAAGAAACCGTCCTGAGGGTGTTGGGCTCTTCCTCACAGGTCTTTGGGAGCAAGTTGGATGTCTACCTGGCTGTAGTGACTGTGGCGGTGCTGCTTCAGTTTCAGGGCAGAGGAATAACTAAATTGATTGCAGCTCCTGGTTTGTTTTATGATTTTACAAGTGTACTGCAGTGTGTAGAACTAAAAAGAAGCTCTACATTATCACAAGCTATAAAGTGTTCTCAGTGGAACCACATCTAATTAGATCAGCCCCTCCACCCCTTGCCAAAAAACCCCCACTCAAACTAGCAAAAAATGAAACAAAATGCTGGAAGAGCACTGAGGAAGCAAAGCTGTGCTGATGAGGAAATATTGTCACTTCACAGAGGAATGTGACAGAATTTCTTGTGCCAGTCCAGAAGTAACAAAAATTTTTTCTTATAGAAAGGAACAAATTTTAGAGGCTTATCAAGTGAAATGAAATGGTGGCATGCCTAGTAGACAAGCTAGTAGTCTGCAAAAATGAAGACTGCAGCAAGTATGAATCTGCTCAATATTTTTATTTCTGACTATGTTGTATATTATATGTATTTGAAACTTCATTGCAGTACTGGGATTATAACTCTTCTGCTTAAAAAGTACAGGCCCCTGCCTGATAACTTAATGAAGACTGTTTCAGAGTAGAGACTAAAAGCTCTACAGCACCGATCATTACATTCAAATGGTCTTGAAAGGCAAATCTGAAATGGCATTAGGGCTCTTCAGAAAGAAAGAAGCAGAAGAGAGGAAGGGAGGAATGGATTTGCAAAAATGAAAATTCCAGTGTTTCACCCTCAGAAAGAAAATTAGTTGTTTGACAGGTATTATTGCCTGAGACACCTACTTATAGTCTTTTCTATGTTTAGCACTGGACTGAACATTGATTCCTGTTCTCTAAGTAATGTAGCTCTGCTAAGCGGCATTGATCTTGGTTAAATGACATTTCATGTTAAACAAAAAAAAAAAATCAAGAGTGCTCGGAGATGTCTTAGTAACACAAGGTCAGGAAGGAAGTGAGGCCTTTATGGCATTTTCCTTTTTTCCATTTATGCTCCTCAAATGACAACTGAAAAGTAATAATTTTTATAAGCAAAGTATTTTATATTAGAAATGACAGTGTCAGGGCGCTCTGTGCCGCATGGAGACTCTCCCCGCGTGCACCAGAAGGGGTCACTGTTGAAAGCTAAATCGTCTTCCCCAAAACTGCATCAACTAAGTACAAACACCTGAGCCTGCACCTACAGAGCAATAAAAATCCACGTAACTGCTTTTCCCCATTTTCCTGATATATAACACTCTGTCATGAAATAGCTCTAAAATGTCTGGGCTTAACTGAAACTTACACTTCCAGTATTAAGGGCAATAAATGTGTGTTTAAAGAATCTAGATGAATGAAACACCTCATCTCTGCACTGATCTGGAGTGCTTGTTTAGGGGTTAGAAAATTTATAAAAAGCTTATAAATTATGAAGCTGCAGACATGCTACTTGCTAAGACATCAAACACATGCAGTGATTTTGCAGCCTTGCATAAGTACATGCAAATGTACATATGCATACCTGCACATGTATGTGGTTCTTGGCAGCCAAATAGTTGGGCAATCTTGGGAGATTATTCATGAGCCCCAGATAAATGTGAAATGTTCACTCTGGGAACACCTTTTGAAAGCACACAACATATATTTCTGCAAGACTTTAGAACGGAGTGAAGAGAAAGAGCCTTAATAAGAACCTTATTAAATGGAGTTTCTTTGCAAACACTGTGCTTTGCAGATTTTTGTTTCCTTTAAGTCACTATAGCTACTTGACATAGAATCATAGAATATTCTGAGTTGGAAGGAACCCACACAGATCACTGAGTCCAAATCCTGGCCCTGCACAGGATGTCCCCAGGAGTCACGGCATGTAGCTGAGAGCATTATCCAAATGCTTTTTGAAGTCAGTCAGGCTTGGTGCTGTGATCACTTCTCTGGGCAGCCTGTTCCAATGCCCAACCACCCTCTGGGTGAAGAACTGTCTCCTGATATCCACCCTAAACCTTCCCTGACACAACTTCAGGCCATTCCCTCGGGTCCTGTCACTGGTCACCACAGAGAAGAGATGAGTGTCTGCCTCTCCTCTTCCCCTCATAAGGAAGTTGTAACTGCAGTGAGATCTCTCCTCAGTCTCCTCTTCTCCAGGCTGAACAGACCAAGTGACCTCTTATTTGACTTTAGCAACAATCTGTTGAGGATAACCAGCTCTTTAAAAATCAATGGTCAAATAAAATGCTATATAAGCCTTCAAGAATTTCCCCAGAGATTATATATTCAGAACCCTGAATTATCTCTCCTCTGAAAATAGCATATTGGAAGGGGAAAAAATATCTCTAATACACGATTTAGATTTCAGTGGTTGAATGTTCAACACAGTCAAGTAGGTCATTTCTCTAGGAAGAGATAAGAAAATGTGGACAGTTTTGTGACATTTTTGGTCTTACGGAGTTAGCAGCAAGCAGTCCAAGGCCATCAGAAGCCTGGGACAATGTGCTTCCTTTGCTGTGGGCCCGTCCCACTTGCATGGGTATATGTCACGGAAGGTCTGTGTTGGTCTCTGGCTGGAGGAGGAGCACACTCAGTAGCAACTCTGTTGTCTACAGGTGGGGAAATGGGATGCTGGGACAGAAGGAGTTCAAGTTTGAAATAATAGAGTTGCAAAAGCAGGGAAAATGAGATTTTAGAAGGACAAGTGGATCTGTAGGGAAGAAGAATTTCAGCATGAGTGTTTTAAGGGTGGTTTTCCTCATTTATTTTTTGAGCAGTCGGGCTCAAATTTTGTGCAAGCTGTCTCTTCCTTTAACTTTATAGTTTGTACAGTGGCATTGGTTGCTTGTTTAGCACCCTCACAAACCACTTGTGAAACAGGAAAATCACTACTCACATCTTCAGACATGGAGACATCACCTGGAGTTTATCTCAAATACAGGACAAGAGAGTTTACCAAACATGCCTGTTTTCATTGCATTATTATTGTTATTACTACCCATTTTTCTAATTCTGTCTCTGGTAGGAATAGCCTTGTTCTGCATGTAAGTCTAGTCCCTGTATAAAGAGCCTGCCATTAGGAATTACTTCTATCATGAGCACTCACTGTAATTATGATATATTTGTGTTCATAAAGTAACCCGTGGCTACAATGAAGTAAAGAGAAAACAGATTTTTTTTTTTTTTTAATAAAAAGGATTCATATTTAAGTTTCCAGTTAGCATTGTTTGGTAATCTTCTGCATGACTAGTTTTGTGCTTGTGTGTTGGTGCCAGTTCCTTCATCTTGGCACATTTTAAATTTCTACAGCACCATGTGCTGCTTGCCTCATTACACAGGAGTGATCTATGACAAGCAGACGTGTTTATACACGCAACCATTTCTAGGGCCCTGGAACTGACAGTAAAAAATAGCATCTTGTGCACAATCTGTTTCTCCAATTCTCATGCTCTAGCTTGATCAATCTAGTTGTTTCCCCTGGATTTTTCAGATACAGAAATAGATTGTTACAATATGATCATCTGATCCGAAGATATGCTAAGTTCCCTGTGTAAAAGAGCAGGGTTCATGTCACATTTTATATCATACTCATGATAGTGCTCAGCAAATAATTGCATATCATTTGACATTTTGAAATCAAGATTGTCTCTCCCAGAGAGATGCTGCAGCACAAAGGTTATGAGTCTGGAATGGAAATTGTTAGGTAAAGATCTATGGTCTGTGTTAGGTAGAAAAGCACATTATATAGACCCTTACTTGCCTTAAAATTTAAGTAAAAAATTGTGTTCAAGAGGCCCTGAAAGTATAGCAAAGGAGAAACTGAATATTTGAGGAAAACTGGCAGCAGACCACACCTCCATCTGTAGAGCACTAGAAGATCTGGGATCTGGTAGCACTTCAAGCTGTTGCAGTTTAGGACTACAAACAACTTCAGACCATCATGACCTGACTACAACCTGAGGCCAAGATGAGGCTTCTAAAATGAGCATACAGAAGCACAAGTAAATATTTTCAAATGTATTCAGGGAAGAAGCATTAAAGTTAGTATGTGTTATAATAATAAGTTATTCTAAGTGTCTTGCTAAGGGAAAACACCTTACTTATTCCAAAATATGTACATAGGTGTTATACTGTGGCTGTTGCACAATTACTTTATATACTTTCTTAAATTTGTTTGTGCTTGCAATACTGCCTTTTGCAAAGCTGGCCGGTTTTGAAACTGAACCTGTAATTTCATTTTTCTTGACTTTCAGATTTTATTTGTTGACATTAATGTTAAACACAACCAAATGTCCAGATTTCTGGAAGCATGCTTTCATTATGATGCATTCTTAGCTCTTTGTCAGTGTTCACTTGTAATTCAGTGTATGTTTTTTGTACTTATCATACTTGTGTAGATATATGTGTGCATGTACTGATGCATATAATATTTATATAGAAGAGTTGCCTGCTTATCTGAATAGTGATGGGAGATTTCTTTGCAGATTCTTTCAGTTCTTATTCAGAATTTTTTGCTACTAGTTTTCCACAAATTGAAATAATCCAATGTATTTCTGGATATTAGCTTCTCTTTAGTGCTCCTAACCACTCCCAGGTCTCTTCCTGGGAGTGGTTAGGATCAGGAGAAGTGTTTTTGCGTGTTAATGCCCATGTCAGCATGTTAAGCTGATCTGGCCTGAGGTCAGCTTGGCAAGCAGCCTATTGCTCATCTCTGTGATGGCATTGGAGGACATGCCATGAAACGGGCACCCACAGAAACACGCCATCTCCCCTGTCCTGGCTCACACAAATAGAGTATGTGCTGTGACAGCAGCATGATATTTGCTTGTCTGACATCACAGAGGGACAGATACCAAAAAAGACAGAAATTTTCTCATGGGACATGGCATGTACCTTAGCACTCCTCTTTACAGAACTGCTCTGAAGCAAATAAATCTGTTGGAGAAATATTTTACTTTGCTGCAAAGCCTCAGGCATGACTATGGTGAGGGAAAATTTCTTTCTATGCATTCATTCTGCATCAATATCAGATGTTTTAACAGAGCTAGAGGATGATGGTCCAACACATCTTCCTACTCTGACCCAAATAAAGCTGCAGTTCTCTCCCAGTGCAGATGTAAAGCACTCAGTATTCCTGCCTCCTTGGGCAGGCATCCAGTGGGACAAGCTGCGTGCTGGAAAGCACTCCTGCCATTTCTCCAGGTCCAACTAACTGCAATCAGTGAAAGCAGATTTACCAGTTTAACTGTGGATTGCATCAGGTTATGAATACATCTGCACTGCCTTGCATGTTAGGGACATTGTGCATTAGTACACTCTGTATCTTCTTGCTGAGACAGACCACCTATATTTAAGATGAAGCTTTGATCTTTTCTCTCTTGTAGAAAAAAATTAATCCCATCAGAAAATACTCACTATCCCTGAAAGAAACATCCCCCGACTGGGTAACTATTCCTGCCTGTGGGCAGAAAAAGATTTACTTTTCATTTTCACAGCAGATTTTATGTCAGTAAAGGCAAGCAATAACTTTTTTTCTCCACCACCAAAAAGAGTACCTTTAAAGGAGACATAAGGACTTGCTCTTTGAAATCTCTCTTCTGTCATGCTTATGCTTTCTATCCATTCTCAAAAGTGAGTCACTGTTTTAACATACATATGTGCATATTACTGAATAGGAGAATACCACGAGTCGGCTGTTTTCAATGGCAATGTATCATAGCTGCATCCTTCACTGCAAAGAGGACACTCTCTGAACTTTCTGAAAATAGCTGCAGAGAGGAACTCCTTTGAAAAGGATTAAAACTTGAGTACTAACTAACAATTCTTTTTCTCCCAGTTAGTTAAGTGCTTCTAGCTGGATCTTCAGGCTTATTAGAAAGATGGCAGTGCAAGATGTTCCCAAGAGAAAAAAGATGTCTTTTTTGCTCATAGTCATGCAATTTCTGTAGTTTATGCTATGTTATATATCTGAAATTCAGTTAGGATCAAGCTCATTTAAGAGGTAATGAGACAGCTAAGTATCAGCCAGCCCTATATGTAAAACTGTCAAGATCTCCTTGTCAAAAATAGCCAAACATCTGCTCACCTAAGTTGCGCAAAGAACTCATTTTTGTTCTGATTAATTCCTAGTTGAGGAATTAAGTGGTAAACAATTAGTACTTGTTCTGCCAGAACATCTTGTAATTATCAATGTAAGACATCAGATGTACATGGGTAGTTTTAGGCAATGCCTGATATCTGTGGTCTTTATGGTTAAAAGACGGCTTTTTGTAAACTGCTTTTTTCTTGGTAAGTTTGGCTTTTTTAAATTTCTCTTCCACAGATCTCTGTTATTTAAAGAAAGAAACACTTTAATAAAGCATGGAGGACTTGTATATATGGGACGCAGTCATGCAAAACTCTTCTTAATACATCCCGTATGAAACTCAAGATGAAAAGTTCTAAGCAGGTTTATGAGGCACTTAAGTGACCATCCACACTCTTGACCTGGACCTATGCATACAAAGGGGATAGAGTTTGCACCAGACGAGATTTTATCGTGCACAGGGCTAACAAAACCTAGTTTATTCCTGCCAGCAAGCCCACCTGCTTGTAAAGTGGGTCTCTTGGCTCTCTATACGAGTAAGTATAAATAAACCTGGTTTTCTGTGCTCTTCACCAGTGTGAAATGGAGCACAGCCCATAAAACCTGTGATGTGTTTTGTTCGGTGACAACTCAGCTGACATCCATATGGTGTGCAGTGGTTTTGCACGAGTGGGCAGAAAGAACAGAGAAAAAACAGTGGGAGCACATAAGAAATAAATTCTAGCGTGTTCTCCTTGCACCAAACGTAAAACAATAGGTTAGGGCAGGTCACTGAAGGTAGCAACCTCTCATCTGCAAGTTGTTTTACATTTCTCACCTGCCCGTTGATAAAAGACAGGAAACTAGTGGTTTTAGGACATGCCACGTGAAATTCAAGATGCAATTCTTTCCTTTGTAGATAACATCTGTTTCTGAACAGACCTTTATAAAAAGGATAAAAGAACACGATCTATTTAGAAGCACAAGCTAAGGGCAAATCCTAACTGTTCATAGGCCTGACAAGACATGTCTGGAAAAACAAGACACAAGAAATTTTCCAAGGAAAGGCCAGAGAAAGTCAGGAAATAAAATAGTTACCTGTTAGGATTTTAGTGCTTATGCCAGTTCTAGAAGGCTTTTAGACAGCTGTCATGCTGTGAGTGAGTATCCCGTAGTAACTCCTTAGTATCATGGTATCACAGAACAGTTTGGCTTGGAAGGGACCTTAAATATCATCTAGTTCCATGCCTGCTGCCGTAGGCAGGGACATCTTCCACTCGACCTGATTGCTCAAAGTTCCATCCAACTTGGCCTTGGGTTCCCTACCAGGGATGAGGCATCCACAGCTTCTTTGGGCAACCTGTGCCAGTGTCTCACCATTTCAGCAAAGAAGCTCCACCTAGCATCTAATCTAAATCTCTCCTCTTTTTGTTTTAAATGGCTCCCAATTTTCCCATCACTATCTGCTGCTTAAAAAGCTGCTCTCCGTCTCTTTTGCAAGCCATCTTTAAGTACTGGAAGCCTGTAATAAGGCCTCCCCAGAGCCCTCTCTTCTCCAGTCTGAATAACGCCTGCTCTCTCAACCTATCTTCGAGCCTTGGATAGTACACCAGCAGCACAAGATCAGCTGGAAAGGGCTGGATGACAGAAGATGAGTAAAAATTCTGCTTTGAAATTAAAGTTTAAAAAATTCTGCATGTGGGATAGAGCCCAAACACTCATTATTACCAACATGAGGTATTACGGTTTTGGTTCAGTGCCGTGTGCTAACCCATTTTGCACCAACTGTCTTATCTCTCATTCTGGTTGGGAAACTGCATCTTGTCCAAAGTTCAGGTCTAGCTCTCCACACAGTCATACCATGCTGTTGCACTTGATCAAGAAAACACATTGCTGTATGTTCAACTCCAACAGACAAACTTACCAGCAATCTTCTTACTACATGAACCTTCTTGGTGCTCACAGGTTTGCACTACCTCTTACTGGACTCTTCCTAATAAAGAGGTGTTTCACAGTTTTTTGTTCTTCATGGCATTTTGTTATCAGTTATGTCTTTTATTTAATTACCCAGTGTCACAATTTCTGCTATTGCTACTAAACATTAGGTTCACATGTATATAGGCATTATTTTCTTAGCCACCTCCTTACTTTCAGCAGTAAGAGCAAATAGGGCACATCTGAGGATGTAGTGTTGCAATTGCATACCACAATTGGTTTCAGGAGTTCCCAACATTGTATTCCATCTATCTCACAGCCACAGCACTGCTTCAAAACAAAAAATCATGATGACTACTTCTTTATCTAGCAAATGGTCTATGGTTCTTATGCTGTAAATAGCTCCACATGACTTCATATCTTAAATGCTCCCCCTTTTGCCCATCCAAAGGGACTCTGAAAGCAATGCATAAATACATTTGACTTATTCAAAAGTTGGTTTATACTTTAGACACGTATTCTGTCCAGTTAGAGGCTGTTTTGTCTGACTGCCTGTAATACGAAAAACATAGGTTGGAGGGGACCTGTGGAGATCTTTGGAGCACAGCCTCTTACTCAAAGCAATGGTATCTTCAGAGTTCAATGAGGCTGCTCAGGAATATTGTGATATTGTGTTTTACGATAGAGTGAACACAAGATGACATGGATAACAAGTCAGATATGAAGCGGATATTGTGCTCTGGTGTAGGGCTTAGATCACAATGTTCTAGAATTGGCCTGGAATTGACTAGGGTAAAGTTCTCAGATAAAACTGAGAAAACTGAGTATCTGACTTGCGAAAAACCCACAAAATTTCTGGATGTGATCTAAAAAAAATGGAAATATGGAAATATATAAGTTACAATTAAGTCAGATGGGAATTTTTTATGAAATAAGACTATATGAAATGAGTTTTCAAAAAAATAGGCAAACTATTATCAAGAAGCAACAGCTACAAAGGCCAAGGAAATTTCAGGGCCATTCTTTAGAAAGAGATTAGAGGTCTTATGACAAGGACAATGTAAAAAGCACCTATGGAGAGACGACTTACAGTTCCTTGGTTACTCCTGTTCTTGCCCTGCAGATGTCAACAGCAGCACTATGAAGGAAAAAACAATAGGATGCTAAAGTAAGAAAGATTTTTTCATGGTTACACTGAGAAAACATCATTTGCTCTAAGAAAATTTCCTTTAAGACAATAAGTTAGGCAAGGGCAGTTCTCTTTGATACCTTCCATGTGTTCATCTTAGTCACGCAAAAAAGAAAAAGAAAGATAAAAGCAGGAAAGGAGGTCTAAATCACTGTCTTGGTTTGAGACAAATTAGGAGGAAATGTCCCAATAAATGTCCTCTAATAGAAGGCAGGCTTCAGCAGCCCCTCCCCCACAGGTTCAGAAAGAATTTCCTTGAAGGAAAGTGAAAAAAAAGCTGTTTATTTAACAAGCAGGGTGCACGCAGGCACGAGAGAATGAATAATGCTAAATAATAAAACCTCACGCTGTGGAGAAAACCTGGTAAATTCAGAGTCCTGTCTGTAGGTGTGGCTCTGCTCTCTCTGGAGCTGGAGTGTGGTGTGGGCCCCTCTGGGCCACGGTGTGGGGCCTTCCAGTGATGTTCTGGTGTTGTTGAACAGTCCAGAAGAAGGAGAAAACCACAGTCCCAGGAAAAGTTTTAGCTAGCAGGCTAGCTAAAAAGCAAAGAATTTTTAGTCTCTGTCTCTCTCCTGAGAAACAGAGCTGAGAGCTGGTGAAAAAGCAGGAAGGTGCTTCCTCGGCTCTGCAGCCGCAATGAGAACATGGGAGAGTCTGTGAGTCCTTGAGCACAAACTGCGCTGAAGAATTCGCTCGGCTTTCCCCCCCCCCTTTCTCTTGGTCCCAGTTTAAAGGCACGGAAAGGCACAGGATTCATGTTTGGCATAGAGCAGGAGATAGGGGATACAGCATCATAAAGTCACCCCAAGACAATCACAAACCCAAATTATTTCTGGCAGGGTGAGACCCTTACATATCTGTCAGGACCATAAGTTTGCTTATTTAGCATAATGTAACAGAGCTGCTGCCTGTCCATCAAGAATGTTTTGATTTTCTTCCCTGAGTTAGAGTCAGCGCACCTGCACAGGTACATCAAATCTCACTATTACATACCTGCATCTGTAAAATTGCACTTGGCTTTTCAGATGGTCTGAGAACCATTGGCATGTAGAAATAATGAAAATGTGGAAGTAGGGTGGAAGTATCCTGTAAAATGTTCTTGGCTTGCAGTGTACTCAAGCTTCCATTCTACTCAGAAACAATCATAAAAACTCTCTAGCATGCATAGACACTTTTATTTAACCACTACAATGAACGAATTACGTGAATTTACCTGATGTCTTGCACCCAGAGGTTCTTTTCCAAGTGCTTTTATACTATCTGAAAGGAGAACAAGCCTCAGGTGGCCACCTTTAGAAGTCAGAGATATAATAAGGCTAATAATGGCAGAAAGGAGACTAGAAAGTGATGAGACAGGCAGTTAGGGAGGTGGTGCCTTACTGAGGCAGGTGTGGAAGTTGATGTTACTGAAGGTGTTGAAGCTGATGCTGGAAGACAGGGGAGACAGCTCATTTATAACAGATACAAGATTTGTGGAATCATAGTGCCTGACTGTTAAAAAATTTAGCAACAAACACACATAAAATGTGGTGTTGCACTGCTTGACCTCAGGCTGGTGTCACTCCACATCCCTTCTGCAAGTCTAAACTTCATGATCAAACACAGCAAAACCTGCAAAAACCCCCAAAACAGATGTGTTGTGTTTTTTGGGAATGCTAAGGTTTAGGAATCCACTCTCCCAGTTTTTATTCACATTACCATTCTTCTAAGTGCATGTCTGAACTTATCTGTGCCAAACATGAGAAACAGCATGCGACAGACTTGAAAGGAGCACTGCCACTTGAACGTCTCTTTCCTGAACTATAAGTTGAGGGAGTGGTTGCAGAACTATTTCTCATAAACTTGTCTGATACAGACTACTAGAAAAACAACTCTGTGCCAATTCACTGAGATCACAAGATATTGTCCAAACAGTCCCAAGGTCAAACCTCCTTGGTTTCAGAAGGGTAAAAAGTTTTTATACTTTCCCAGAAGTATAATTCTACTTATGGCCCAAGTAACTGGAAATAGATGGCTGATGTTTGGGGAAGAATATAGAACTTGCATGTGGCGCAATAATTGTGAAAAAATGTGTGTGAAATCTGTTGTGGAGATGGAAAAAAAAACCCCAAACCTCAGTACTATTGAACATAGGGGTATCATGAACCAGTTAGGCATCTACAGTTCCAAAAGAACACATCTGATTTTTCTTGCACTGTTTATATCAGTTTGCACAAACATACAAAGCCAAAACGTCTTCTCCAAGCAGAGAGGACTCTCCTTATAAACTTTCAATCACACAGCATCCAGCCAGAAATACCCAAATGGCTCTTCATGTTCACACTCATCACAACCAAACAATACACTGATTGATTAGCAAAGTTTACTGCCCTGCAGCATCTCAGCTTCAAAGTGAAGTTCCTGTGGTGGAAACACTGGGTGTGGTTTTAGATTAGCAAGATGAAAAGACAGAGATCATGGTGCAGTGGTTCTTCATTCCCCCGCACACACTGCTGCTTGACATGAGCTCCTTGCAATGAGGCTATCTGCCTGACAACCTGCTTGGGGATGCCCCAGCCCCAAAACTCTGTCTGTGCTCCTTAGAGGAGGGAGTCCTGGGACAGCAGGTTTGGCAAAGCTGGGCATCATGACACTTTCTCAACAGAAGGGACAGGTTGAAGACAGCTTGAGACCTGCTCACTTAGTTTCTGGCCTAATAAACTGTAATCCCTTCTCTGTCCGTCCCCAGAAAGAGAAGAAAAAAAAAGAGCAAAAAAGAAAAAGAAAA
>VZTE01002613.1:0-20056 GCA_013397775.1 Eulacestoma nigropectus | reverse complement strand
CCTATGCTATCACTGCATTTAAGAAATAGGTAAAAAAATAAATCCTTCTCTCAAGCTCATCTTCCCATAAATCCTGTTAACAAGAGATATTCTGAGATCATTCCAACAAGGCGCCAGCATCTCTCATTTCCTCAGTGACTTTTAACATTGTACATCATCATGCCAATGGAGTAGCTTCCCTGCCAGTGCTAGTACCTATAAATGCCATATTTCTACAATATTTCTATTGCTCTTCACTAAATATTCAATTTTCTTCCTCTGTTTTTTTCCTAAAAGTAAATACATACACACATGAAATGGAGAGAAGATGGAAACTATGAGAGAGGAGCAGGATTTAAACAACAATAGTTTTTTAAAAAGTGCATGGTCTCCAAGCCATGGCAACAGCAACATTTCAACAGGACAACAGAAAAAACAAGGAGTTCTGTAAACAGCCAAGCTATGAAGAAACAGGGTTTCCTGTGCAGTAAGGTCCAATTTTCCTTGTTAGTGGATTAGAAGGAAGGTCTTTTCTACACTGTCTGGTTGCAGGAATCTGATAGTTTTAAGCCCCTTCCTGCCCCATTACATTTAGTGGAAGCTGGCCCATGTGGACCAAAATTGCCAGTGGGCAGGAAGAGCAGACAGACACCTATAGTCACACACCAAGCATTGGCACAGCATCCTCATCTCCGCAGGAGACCCAACAGAAAATCCAACCACAGGAACTGAGCCAAGAATGGCCTAGATGGCATCTTCCAGACACATGTGGGCCATTTACCTGGTTCCGTCAGAAGGACCACACTGAGCTCTCGGGTGTTGCACACAAGTGGTGCTGAGTCCAGGACCCCCAGCAACCACCATAGACACAGGCTCCAAAACAGATCCCCTATAGTTCAGAACTCTGCTTTCAGAGATGTTCAGTGTTGGAAGTCTGCAATCCCACTTCACAGCTACTGTAGGAGGGTAAGACAGACCACTAGTACCTGTAAAATATTCCTCCAATTCAAATATAAGCAGCTACAGCAGTAAACAACATTAAACAACACTGATACGTGTGGCTAATAAAAATTTCAACACAGTTAAAACATGTCAATTACATCCCAGCACCAAAGCTATGAACTTAAATTTCTTTCAACTGCTGAAGAGACTATGACAAGCATCTTGCACCACTGCAGTTCTGGGGCTGCAGGTCCTTGTCTCTCTGTACCTGCCCTCTGTGCTGTGAGGAATGCCACCCATTGACATCTTAGTTACTTCTGATGCTTAGCACACAAATATCTGCATCATAAAAAAAAAGAAATCTTTTTATAGTCATTGTAACTCAGGAGAGCAAAACCTGCTAAGAAAGGCTTCTCCAGTTAACAGCTTAAATGTGACAATTTTAGCAACCACATATGTACCCAGTATGGTTCAATTTCCCCCATAGATGTGTTCCTAATCCTAGGTAGGCAAAGCACTCATTTGTCCTAATTCTGAACCAGTGCAAGCTAGTCTCCTTCAATCTCAATTAGCCAGTAGGGAATTTATTTAGAAAGCTGACAGGAACTATTTGGGGGATTAATGATCACTGATTTATGAATATTGAGTAGCATTTCAATAATCCAAGCAGAGTGATCACTTGTAGCTGAAGCCAGTTCTCTCAACGATTATAGTCTGTAGCAATCACTCAAAGGCAGTTAAATGATTCTGATTTATGACCATAACCTACAGGGCCCAGTACATTTGCTTTATCAGTGTGTAAATTCTAAAAACGCAATTCCCTGCACCTTTAGAGAGCCAATTTAGGTCAACATTATACATGAGCTGAGCATGCTTGAATTCTCAGATCTCTTATTTCACTCATTAAATTTGCACTGAACATCTTGCAATTAAAATTTCATATAGATGTTTTCTTATGATTGACATTTGGCCTTGGCAAAATGAGTTTAAATTTTGTTTCTTTAAAGATTTAGAAGGAGATGGATTGATCTAGACATTGTTTTCTGCAAGATTATGATGATGGAGCACTAAAGCTTTTATTAACATTTTGAAAACCCTCCCTTTTTGCTGTAAGACTGTCTACCACAGATAAGTGAAAGCAATTCAGTAACCACAGCCAAAGCTACAGCTAATACAGCAGCCTCAAACGTGTTGCTGCAGTCCATGTGACCCTTTCCTGGTTTTAGGCCAACATTTAACTGGGGTGGAACAAATTGGGCCTTCCAGTACAAACCAGTATGCGCTCATCTGCAATGGATAAACAGCAGTTCTAGTACGTAATTTTGAAAATAAGCCCAGGACAACTGGAAAGAGCAGAGAAGTATTAAAGTGATTTCAAGTCCTGATGTGAAATTAACTGCTTGGATTGACTCAGCACTCGATTTGTGGTGCTAAAAGCAGACAACTCATTTTATCTCATGTTCCGTCCCTCAGGCAAGGAGTTCAAAACCAGTTGTACCCTTCTGTGATCCTGTGCTTACAGTACACCTGCAGGAGATAGACTATGCAGCAAGGAGTTCACAGTGCAGGGAAAACATGATGGATGAGGGGGAAAGAATCATTTATGCCTCAATACACCAATGGCTTACAAGGACTGCAATGTTAAGAGCCTGTGGACAGACTGTACTACACAGGACAGCTCCAGGAAAAAAAGATCTTTTTGCAGAAAAGCAGCTCCTAGCACAATGACGTATCATTTTCTTATGAGACTGGGAGTATTAGGGTCATGCCAATAATAAATAACCATGCATGTGCTGCACCAGACATACTAGTATTCATTTTGTACCCTATGAAGCAAATCAAGAGGAAAATGTTTCAAAAACCTAAGGAGCTGACTAGAGGAAGCATCTCCTAGGCAGGAGAAACATGAATACACATTTACAATAACCATTTAGATCCACTGGTCATATGTGGATGGAAACTGCACCAAACATTTTAACTGCTCTTTCCCAACCTGCTGGCCAGATTATTCACGTGTCAGTGCAGGTACTCACAGACACAGAGGGGGAGTAGGACCATGCTCACATGCTGAACATGCAAGTGGTAAGAGAAGACACCCTCCTTCTCACATCATAGGAGCTACAAACTGGCATTCAAGCACAAGGAAGAATGCTCAAAGCCTACCTATCTGCCACTTCCAGTTTAACCACTCTCCATTCCATCCAGCTGAGCACAGTATTTGCCTATCAGCAAATTATAAACAATGGAAATAAGCAAAAATTTGTCTCACTAAGGGAAGAGATCAATGGTATACCTATATTCCATTATGTAGCTAAAGGAAAAATCCAGTGTACTAGCCATGGAGAATATCAATCTTGCAGCAGTGCCCACGGCATATTTTACTACAGAATAGTAAAGACTTTACAGTCACAGCATAATTACACTAACACACTGGCATTTTAATATCATGTCTCTGAAATGAAATTTTGTTTCCATGTCCAGTCAATAATTCTGTCTCATCTCAGTGATGAACAGAGCTTAGTGAATGAATAATTTATTCACTGCATTTCACCTTTCATCTCTCTTTGAGCATTTTGTGAAATTCTGTGGGTATACATCACACAAAACTACTCACAAATAACTCACGCTTGCAGGCCATGTGTTGACAGTTCACTGAAAATATCCAAATTGATTTGCCACTTGGTTACATTTACGAGGTATTGTAGCTGCTCCATCACTGGTTGGGCTCAGTTCAACCAAGCTGTATTCCCAGTTGTTCAGACAGCTGCAATTCAAGTCCAGTCTCAGATATTTAAGCTTGAAATGTACATTATCTATAATTTCTCCCACTTTAGTCCTTCAAGTGGAGTGACAGTCACACCATCAAGCCATGACCCAGTGGAAGCTGATTCAGAGTAATTCACCTACATTAGAATTAGGTAGGCAAGTGTCTGGAAGCAGTCAATGGCATAAGAGGGGAAGAGGTACCAGAAGGAAAGGCAGGCCTGGAGCTGGGAATGGAGCATTCAGGATCTCAGGGCACTTGGGTGTTGAAATATTATGGGCTCTGACTCTTCAGTACCATACAACCTGAGAACACACACACCATCTAAGCTACAGCTTGAGCGTGGTTTGAGTCCTGCCATGGAGTCACCAGCTGAAAACAGCTGCAGTCACCAGCCCCACCAAGAGTCTGAGAGAGCTGGTAGGCAGGTCCCTGACCTCCACAGCCCCTGGATTAGCAATTGTGGTGCTACAGAACAGCATATGCTCTTCAGCAGTGATTAATGAGACTCCCCCTCAAAAGGGATGGAGCACAGATGAGTACAGCACACCTTTAGAGATGGCGTGGCTAATACTCCAAAACTGGGGTGAGGGAGGGAGCTGTTATGATTTGATGGGGGGAAGGCTTTTTTGGTTTATTTCTTTGATTCTACCACTTCTACTAGCTACTACATGGCTTTACACACTCCATAGCTAATGTAATTTGACCAAAAAAAAGCATTGCATGAAGCTAAATTAAAAATCCAGACTATGAATAAACAATGTGTTTAGTCTGACCACCAAAGTATGGTTATATAGAACTCACAATTCATTTTATATTGCTGAGTTGCTCTAGAAATATCAGATAACTTCAGTAAACAATTAATAGTTACATAATTTACAGAAACTGGAGTCCTCAGAATGATGATGCTCTATTTCTTATCTGTATTATAAAAACAGCAAGATTTACAGAACTGCAAAGAATAATTCTTTAGCTTCACTCACTTGTGTAATTATCTTAAAAATTGAAATGTCATCAATGATACCCTATGCTTGTAAGTAATTAACCACCTAATTAGAATCTAGAAATCAAAAGTAATTAATGTTCAGACAAAATTGTCCTTCACGGCTGGATTTCAGTAGTCCATGAACCTAAGCAATACTGAAATTGGAAGAAATAAAGAGACACTGAACACATTTTATGGGAATGTGCAATGTGAAGCGAAAAGGAACAGCAGGCTAAGACCCCCATGCTGATTAGTGTTCAGTTTAACCAATGCTGAGATGGCATCAGCAAGAGATGACGTGTCACTTTGCTGTGTTAGAACTAAGTCAGAAAAAAAGAGATGAGGAAGATTTGGAACACAGGAGTTTCTCCAGTACTGGAAAAGTCTTTGCCTCTTCTGAACATATACAATTAAAGCCATACAAAAAGGTGGGGGGATGTTGAGGCCAACAGCTAGCCTGAAGGCTTCACAGACCTTAACTCGGATATGGTTAGCTTCTATTTGTGAGAAAAGCCCCTGAGAAGAAAAACAATTAGCTTCTATCCATGAAAATGTAGTATCAACAGAAGCAAGGAATCTAAACAGTAGAAGGAGAAAAACAGCAACATACCCTGCACCTGTTATTTTTCTGAATTCTCGCAGGCTTACTCTCTAGGTGTCCAATGGTAGTATATTGTATTTAAATAGCCAATGAATCTATTGTAGTAATTTAAAAGCCAATGAATATGTAACACAAATGATAACATACAAAGGTGTATAAAAAGAGACTGCTTCCTGAATAAATGGCTTTTTGCCTTTCTCTGAGGCACTGTCCGTGTGTGTCGTGGCCACCCCAACAGCGACAGGGGGAGAGGAATGCTTGAAAAATTTCAAACATTAAGTTGAAGAAGTCATTTGTTCTCCTGTCCAGCACTCTGTATTTGGTGAGGAAAAGCAGCAGCACTTCATTGCATGGCAAAGCATTCCCAGATTTAAAGATCACAAGTTGCAGCCCATCAGGGAGAAATCAATGCATTTTTATGTCCTATCAAACTTTCCAACAAAGCACTAACTACCAAAAGTTGTCATTCCATAGTCTCAGTCTAAAGAACTAACAGAAGAGTTGTTACTGTCAGTTTATGTGGATTCAGAGACAATGCCCTGCAGCAGGTTAAGACAATTTATTGTGAAAAAACCAAATGAAAAATGTACAGTAACATGACTCTGAGTTCAGGCATTGCAGAGAGCTCCCGGATTTAAGTCAAAGTGCTAGAGAATTATTACTGTCCAAATTAATGTAGACCTTTCATTAAGATTTGTCATCATGAATTCTAAATCTTAGATTAACGGAAGAACTTCATTTTAATTGCAGGGTAATACTCCGCCCTTGACAAAGGCTCTGTGTGTGCATATTGAATGGGAATCCCTGAAAATGTGTGTGAGGCCACACAGTTCCTGTACAGACAAACCAAGGCCCCAGTCTGTCTTACAAAGACCCTGAGGCATTTTTGCTCCCGTTCATTAAGTTAAGCACTTGCTTCCAGTTGGTCCCTACTGAGCACACCTGAGTACTTAGTGGGTAACACTGATGTTACAGGCTTTTAAACATCTGCACACATGAGCTCCTGAAGAGATGACTTTCTAGTTTTTTCTAGAGGCCTTTCCTGATGGGCCATGCAGGACCAGTGATGTGTTTTGACCTCCCAAACATGCAGAACTTTTCATAGAATATGAGCCACTGACAACCTCTTCTCCTTCAAATCCTCTCCTCTTAGGAAGCACTGGCAGAAGACACACATCTGGCTTTTAGAGATGCTACATATTTATTTAATGTCAAGTTTTTTCCAGCATTCCAAACAGTCAATGTCATAATCGCTTCATCTCCTCTCCTCACCTGGAATAGCGTCCCATTCTTCTTAATTTTTGAGATTTTATAGCAATTCCTACAGAAACATCTTACTCTTTCAATATAAAATATATTACTAGAACTGTCTGCTATAACTACCCATAATGATCTTTTGTATCCACTGAATACCAGATTCAAGAAATCTCAAACTTCAGAGCACATCCCAAAAAAACAAGGTTTTGTCTCTCCAAGTGTGTTCATTCACAAACCATTGAGAGACAAGCAGAGAATACACTATTAATTTCTGATTATGTTCCGCTGACTTGCTGCCTTGCATTCCCCACCACTCAGCTACCAGCCCCCGACATTCGTAGCCGTGCTTCGGGTGCACAATGAGGCACTGCAGTGATTGCAGACTTCTTCCAGCTGGATCTGGATATTTCTCAAAACTGTCAGACTACTTTGCTAAGTTTCTGTCTGCTCATTTATAATCACCACTATAATTTCAATCTTCTCTACCTACTGTGGACAATAAATTAAAAAGAGGAGCTATATAATCAGAGGAAGACTTTATTATTATTTTTTTTCTGATTTGAAATGCCCATAGCTTGCCATGCTGACTGATGTTCTTTGGTCAGTAAATAATGCCACCTGCTGAGCCAAGTATGTGCTCAGAATGAACATATACTCCTAGGTTATTCAAAAAGACCATTATTTTCCCTTCCACTTCCATGGGGTTTTTTTCCTTAAAATTTTCAGCAGCCTTGTCTCATTTCTAGGATCAGAGAATGCACAGCCTGCATGCAGATTCGTACAACCACTATTGCACAAGCTAATTAATCTAGAATTTGTCCTCCCACACAGCATGGAAGGCACAAACAAGTATTAAATGAGTTACACTCCACAAAGATGGAAACTCAAAACTTGGTAGAACTCACTCTCTCTTCACACACTCTCATTCTTCTGCTAAACTATACCAAACCCTTTCTGGGACAGGAAAGAGGAACACAGTACTTAATCAGAGACCATGGTATGAAAAAAAAAAAAAAAAGGTAAGCCAGGTGACTGTGGCTCATTTTTTACTCCACCATTATTTCACAGAACAAGAGGCGCTGAGGTTGGAAGGCACTTCTGGAGATCACTTAGTCCAATCCCCCTGCTCAAAGCCTACAGCATGCTCAGTACTGTGTCTTGTTGGGTTTTGAGTATCTCCAAGGATGTCCCTTTCAGACAACCTGTTCTTCCAGTGTTTGATCATCCTCTTACAGTAAAATAGCTTTTTCCTAGGATTAAATAGAATTTCCTGTATTTCTGTTTGCACCCACTGAAGACCTATTTCTGTGTACCTTAATCAAACCTCTCTTTTTAAGTGACTTTTCTTTAAATTAAATATCCCAGGGGTCATTATCTGTACCAAAGGGGAATGAAAGTAGTTCCATTAGGATTTATAAATCCACATCACACCAGCCGGCACAGATCAGTGATCAAACATGTCGTACACCATGAAAAGCTGCAGCCCTGGGGAGTTTCTCTGCTTCCTGGGAATCTTCAAGAGGCATTTGCTTCTAAAGGACTTCTTGTCCTTAGCTGCTTTTGAGTAGTCCAGATCAATGTTGTTCCTTATTCAGGTCAGGGTTGTTTATTATTTGCCATAATGGTCAAAAAGATGTTTAATTACATCACCTTTACATGAGCTGGTGCAGAGGTGGATTACAAATGCTACTTGTTTTCCAGTGCTGTTCTAGAAGCAGATTAGGAGTGACAAGAAAAAAAAAAATTATACTGAAAGTGACTCCACAGATGTTAATAACCTCTATCACAAATTTTCACATAAAAACAGTTTGTAATGATATGACTCTTCTGCCATCACCAGGTATAAGCAGCATTGGAATATTAATTCTGCAATTCTATGCTTACCAGGAACAGTGAGGAACAGAACTAATAGATTCCCTAAGGACCCTTGCAAAACTGAACTGCAAGTTCAGAAATGCAAATTCAACTGATTATCACATATACTAAGAACTGTCCCACTAAAGTTATCAATTAGAAAAAAAGCATCCACACTAGTTTCTTATAATTACATGAAACAAAAAACTCCCTAAGTACAATATTTGTTTCTACTTTACAAAGGGTAAATCCTTCATATTCTTCAGTTTCTCACTGTGTGGAATTTACTCCTATTTACTGTCCTATTTTTTTGTTGTTGTTATTACTAACTACCTATGGCAAAACAGAAAAAAAGAAAATAATTCTGCATTAACTCTTCAATTTTATTAGGAGGAGCCTCTCATCCTGAAAATCCTTATGAAAGAAGAAAATAAATAGATCTGAGTCTGGTAATAAATTCATATCCCCAAGTGAGACCAGCAAAACAATTTCTTATTATACATTAAATGTCATTGAGGTTCACCATGCTCATGAAGGCTATGAACCACATGGATCCAAAGGACAAAAGGAACAAGGCCATGCATGCACAGATTTCCTCTCAAACGTGCTCAACAGGCTTCCCTGGAAGGTCTCACATCTCTCCAACCCCTGCCAAGCTTTTCTTTTTCTCCATCTGCCTTTCCTCTATTAACTAATTTTTCTACCCTGAAGAAGATTCTAAGGCTGTTCCACTTTTAAATAATAAAATAGACATTGCACAGTGGTTTAAAACACAGCACTAACATAATAAAATTGATTTTTCTTTGGGGAAGAAAACTAAAAAGCAACAAATACACTTCAGCAACAAGTACAAAGAGGAAGTTATACAAATAATAGGTTACATAGTCAAAGATTTTCTAAGCTGGGTACTTTTGTTAATTGTTTTGTTAACTTTCTACTAGTGTTAAAACAGAAAAAAAATTAATTCCCATATCGTGCATGAAAAAAAATCCAGACTTCTATAATATTCACAGATTAATTAAATCAAATATTCCAAACTACTGATGTTATCAAAAAGTCATTTTGAAACATTCTATTCAATACTGTTTGATGGCACCTGATAGCTCTTGCCATGGGGACCCTGTCCAAATCCACTCTGTTCTTGTGCAGGTCGATGACAAACACAAGACCTGGAATGGTTTATCAATGAGTTTCAGTGTGACAAGAATATAAGGTTTGTACCTGATGACCAAATGTACGAAGGAAGAGAACAGCATATAGTCCAGCCTAACAGTGACATGGCCCATCGCACCTGCTGCACAGAGGCTTCCTTTACCTGACACAGGAAAGAGGAATCCCTAGGGGCAATCAAATCCCATGCTGGAACTCCTGATGGGGAATTTCTCTGCAGGACTTCCCAGCACCTCTTCCCCATGAGCTGCAGGGTCACCAGAGCTCTCCACACACCACCAGCAACCAGGGCAGGCTGGACAGACATCAAGCAGCACAAACTACAGAAAGAGAGGAGGCAAACTGGAAGAAAGGTGGGGGTTTTCTCCTCCTCGAAGTGAGAGGCGTTAAAATTAGAACTGAGGAAAGAGTTAACTGAAACCAATTTCTCAAGTGCACAAAGCATCTGAGAAAGCAGGTTCTGGGTACGGCTGAATCCAAACACTCAGGCAGACCTGAGCAAACACTCATGGCAGGCGTTATGCCCTGTGCACACAGCTCTGCTGGTAAGTGGATGAACAGAGAAATAAGGACACAGCTTGTATTAGGGTGGTACACAGGCAGTTCAGCACAAGTTACCCAACAGGCAGTTATTTTCAACTAATGGGAAAATATTTGACACTTTTTTTTAAAACATAGCCAGGAGTCACTTAAAGACTCCCAGTGAGATTCACAGCAGGGACAAGAGGCTGCTGAGTAAGGGTCACAGCAGTTCCCTATTTTCAGGGTGAATTCATACCACAGTGCCGCAGGGGGTCCAGTGGTGGTCAGCACCTGCACGCCGCGACCTTCCTAGAGAGAGCGTCCCGCAGGGAACAGCCCTTCCAGGGGCACTGGCAGCCTCCCTGGGCGACAGGTGATTTCAGCAAGTGTAGCAATTTCTCAACTACAAGTGATTCCAGTTCTTGTGATTCAGTTCCTTGTGAAATCACCCAAGGCAGACTCAGGGACAGAGAGACAGGAGCCTCCTATGGCAGTTCCACAGAAGTAGCCTTGATTGTCCAACCACCCTGCGAAGGCGAGGCCAGGGACGAGAACTCCCTGGGTCAGGGGTATAAGCAGGGGCTTATATGGGAAAAACGGGGTGGGGTGGAAACCCATTAGCCACCAGGGGACAGGCTATTACCATGAAGAAACAAGGCATGTTGGGAGGTCACCATGACCCAGAGGAAGGCTGCTTATCTCTGACTCCTCCAGGGGAGTGCAAAAGGCTCCTGCCTTGAGGGCTCACAGCCCTCCACACCACAGCAGCTCACACTTTCGACTATAATAGCCCTTTAACACCACTCACTTGGCAAAGACAGGACAGACTTCATTCCCACTACACTTTCTGTCAGAAGACCCTAGGCACCTTCCCCCTGCAAATTCCCAGCAGCCAGCTGCTTTCAGGTTGCATTGAACGGAACCTAAGCAGGGATACACTATCTGGTGTGCAAAATTCCTGTTATTTTGACTATGTACCAGCTAATCATGGGTATGAAAAGTCAGCTAGGCACCCAAACGTCTATTGTTTAGGCAACTATTACTATGATTTGTAAAGGGCAGGGGAGGAGAAGGGACAGAATCACAGAATAGTAAAGCCCGTTTTCTCTCTCTCTCCCTTTGATCAAAACAATTACTTTTAATTGCAATACACTTTGCAACTATAATGTCATTCTTCTTGGAGGGGAAAAATAGACTCCCTGCTAAGAATTAAATGATCTATTTAAGTAATACTTTCAAAAGATACTCCAAGTGTTTAAATTTTCAGCTCAAAATGTGGCATAAACAAAATACCAACAACGGAAACCCTTGTGTAAATCATGCTATTATGTAGAATTATACCAAAAAGTACGCCAAGCAACTGCAGCAGATCTTCCATCATTTGATCTTTTTTGGGCGTTCAACACACTCACAAATGATAAACTTTTTCATTCCTCACAAATCCAAAATCCCACTGAGAACATGGAATGCAAGATGAAGTCCTTTGAAAATGGTGGCATTGAAGTTAGTGGGAGATTTAAATGCAGTCGAAATGCTGGATTGGGACATAAGGGTATTTGACATAGAATTATAATAGTCATAAAAATGTAAGAATATTTATTCAAAAATGCTTCAGTATCTCATAAGTTTTGCTTTTCCATACTACTTTCTCAGCTGGGTCACTGCTGCTTCTACTCTCCTTAATCTTTGCTGTCTAATTCTTCTTTTAAACATTTATAAAAAATTTGCACAGATGGGGAAAAAAGGTGAAGATCTGAAACAAATTAATTTAATAAGGAAGGGACTAGAATTCCATTATTGGTTTAGGCAGCCTCTTTTCATGCTGTATACTGCAACCAGGAACAATTAATTTCGAAGCCCTTGATCTTTGGGAGCTTTTTCATTAATATTATTAATAATAATAATAGCAATTCCCACTCACTCTCCCCACTTGCCTCCTGCTAGCTGTAAGCAAGCCAGTGCCTCTAGGCAACAGAGGCACTGGAGTGCTTACAGCACAGAAAGCTGGATTTAAAAGCTGCTGCTTTCTGTGCTGGCCTGTGGACAGGCAGGTGGCTGCCAAGAGCTCTCCATACCCCCAGGACAGCCTGATGCTGGCTGCCCGTGGGCAGCCTGCTGGGTGCCATTCGCAGGGCAGGAAAGGGCTGAGGCACAAGGATAGCTGCTCATGTTACATGAGGAGATGTGGGAAGCTTCAGAGCACAGGCCTGTGCTGAGAGCTGGAGTGACACAGCAGCACTTTTCTCACTTCACCCTTCTATGCAAAGAGCACAGTCTGAATCACCAGAGAAAGCACCATCCTGTGCGGTCAATGCATGAAGGGCCAGCACCTCAGCTGGCCCATGCAGGGTCCCAGGGCTGCCAGCCACATTCTCAACAGATGGGCCTGGAGTTTAGGATGGCAATTTGCCATAGGGGGAAAAACATACAGATCGTGAGTTCAGTCCCATCATCCAAACAAAACACTTGGCCATGTCTAGTAAGGTGCAAGTCATGTAGGTTTTGGGTTTTGACTTCAGTCTTTCCATGTGCTGTTCACATGTTGGTAGCAGTTGTCTATGTCAGGAAGTGCAGCCCCTCCCCAGTAAAGTGTTGGTGGTGAGAGCTGAGACAGGACTGCATGCGATGCAAACCTAGTTCCAAACACAGTTCAGAAGGACAACCTGCAGAGCAGTCAGCCACAGAGCTCTGGATCAACTGGCCAGGGGAAGCAGTAGCTCTGAAAATAAGTGCAGCATCCTCCAATATCCCTGGAATAAAACACTCCACATTGGACTGCACTGCCTGCTTTTGACATCCAGACTGTCACGTGTCAGACAGACTGTCCCTCAACTTCCAATCCAGGAACTATTGCCACAGGGCCCTCTTCATGGCTGTGCCTTGTTGGCCCTTATTCTCATAACAGGAACAACTTCCTGGTCCCTTCCTGTCGCTGTCCATACCGAGAGTGGCGAAGAACAACACGATAAAATTTAGGAAAAAGTGGAATATTTAATTAATTATAAATCGGTTTATATAACTTGGTTCGCAAGAGTAGCATAGTACTATCAGTCCCTTGGTCAACCACCTCCTAGAATGATTGGTGGAGGCTATACAACACCCATTTCAAAATATTTTCCTCGATGTACCATAACAGCACTTCACAACAAACTCCAGGTGCAAAGATAAAGAATTAGTTTACAAAACCATCTTCAGTGTTTTTGGCTAGTCTGCATGAGAAAGCAATGCTCTTAAAGAACACTGAGAAAAAGCTGAAGAATTTCTCTGCTTCTAACTTTTCAGCATCCACACCTTCCTTTTCAAGGACCTTTCAGTCTCATACAACCTGTTCACGCACCTTCTAACACCTCCAGGACATGACAATACTGTCTTCACATAAAACCCAAATCTAGTCTATTCTCATTTCAAAATTTTTCTAAACCCCTTTACATAGTCAAGGCTTTTGAAGCTATGCCGTTCTGGATGCCTACCTTGGCAAACCAAAACAAGAACCTAAAAGGCCCTGAATTATCAGCAGCGGCTGTAACAAGGAATGGAGGCAAACATATGAATGTATCTCAGAAATTACACTCAATTCAATTTATCCATGTTGCATCCCACTCCCACATGGGAGTGTGAAAACAGGAAAAATGCAAGGCCTCTGTTTCTCTTTGGGTCCCAGCCATGCAGAGGAGGCAGTAACATCTGGCACAATGGGAAGATTCAGCATCAGTTGTGTTGGCAGCTCAAAAGTAGACCCTGGGTGTGTCACTCCATAAGGCTGCAGATGGACCATCTGGGGTGTCGTCTTCTCAGTGCCACACACAGGGATTTTTAAATTCCTGTTTATTAAACATTATCCACTTCTCTATTCTTGTGGACAGCAGTCCATATAAGTACCTCATGAACACATCTCCCCAGACTCCTGTAGAGTTCCTTTCTTCCTAACTTTAAAGAAATAAACAAAAGCAAAATACACTTTTCACTTGCAAACTGGATTCCTCAGAGGAAAGAATTTCAGCCCATCTGCTACACAGACATACTTTTTTTATTCATGTGCAAAATAAGGCTTGTATGCACAAAATATAATGGACCCTAAAGATAAATAACCCCCTTTTTTTCCTGGCTAAACTATTACAAGTCAGTACACTATTGAGGTTATAAACCTTTATTTCCAGTAATCTGGCAAAAACGTTGCTTGCAATCAGTTATCTTCCTAAACGGATGAATCATTCAGTCAGCTCAATCTCTTTCAATTTAAAAAGTAATTTGTCCAAAGAATGAAATTTAAGTGATATACAATTGTTTTGTACTGAATAATACATTTTCAGATATAACACACTCCAGTAAGTTATAAAGACACAATGGCAGAGAGATGAAAAACATCATGGTGGATCAAGACAACCCAACTGTAACTTCCCAAGTTTTTGATGTAAGTATAAACACTGTGGGTGAAGGTTTCAGAATGCAGATACAGGGGTTTTTTTTTTTTTTTACTATATTTTAATTCTGATACTGAATTTCCAACAAGATAAGACAAATCAAGCATAAGAGCCTCAACTAAACAGGAAAAACATAAGATACCAGCAGCCACGTGCTGAGGCTGACAACTAGCCTGAAGGCTTCACAGACCTTAACTTGGATATGGTTAGCTTCTATTCGTGAGAAAAGCCCCTGAGAAGAAAAATAATTAGTTTCTACCCATGAAAATGTAGTATCAACAGAAGCAAGGAATGTAAACAATAGAAGGAGAAAAACAGCAACATACCCTGCACCTGTTATTTTTCTGAATGCTTGCAGGCTTACGCTCTAGGTGTCCAATGGTAGTATATTGTATTTAAATAGCCAATGAATCTATTGTAGTAATTTAGCAGCCAATGAATATGTAACACAAATGATAACATACAAAGGTGTATAAAAAGAGACTGCTTTCTGAAGAAATGGCTTTTTGCCCTTCTCCGAGGCACTGTCCACGTGTGTCGTGGCCGCCCCAACAGCAGAATCTGGTGCCCCGTGTGAGGACTGCACAACAGTAGGCCACAGGTGAGAACGGGGGGGCGGAGCCCTGCAGCACGAGAACACCGAGGAGAGGTGCTGAGTCCTGGGACAACAAAAAATACTACAGGGTAAGCTGCAGGGAACCATGGGAGCTCAAATATCCCAAGAAGAAAAGGCTATAGTAAATATGGATGCTTATGCTAAACACACACGATATTAAGTATGACAAACATTCGTTAAAAACTTTATTACTGTGGTGTAAGAGCCACGGACTTGAAGCCACTTGTTCGAGTGCTTTGAAGGTGGTAACCTGGGAAAAAGTTGGACTGTGAATTCTTGATTTCCCTTCCTGGGGTGACAAGACTGCTAAATCTTTGCTGACCACACGGAGGGTGGTTCTAGAGACTTTAAAAGCGGTAGAAAAGGAATGGGACTTAGAACCATGGGACTCTGCAGATGCGGAAGATCAAAACAAGGTGAAGGGGCAGAAGACAAAGGCGAAAATAGGGGAAACCGGC
Source organism: Eulacestoma nigropectus (assembly GCA_013397775.1). Classification (NCBI taxonomy): domain Eukaryota; kingdom Metazoa; phylum Chordata; class Aves; order Passeriformes; genus Eulacestoma; species Eulacestoma nigropectus. The sequence goes on along the minus strand of VZTE01002613.1, from coordinate 4,487 downwards.
AGGTGGGGGCCTGTTCACAGAGACAGAGGCGCCAGCAGAAATCGCTTATGGGCCGTGTCCCGAGTCATCCAGCTGTGTGCCACCAATGAACTCTATAACAGACTGCCCCCCATCCCGGTCCCAGCCCCAGCCCCTGTCCCTGCACCGGCCCCCACCCCTGCACTGACCCAACAAAACGATCAGCCAGGCTACGCTGTCCCACAATATCTGCCCATCGCTCTCGAGCCCCGCGCGCCCCTGCCCTGTGAGCCATCCGCTCTGCCAGCAGTTTCTGCACTGCCGCTGTCCAGCCCGCTCCCAGAGGGTGGCGGCGGCACCACGTGGCACCATGCGGCGCTGGGCGGGTCCCAACCCGTCCAGTCCGCAGTGCCGGGGCTGCCTTCAGCAGAGCTCTACGACCACGATGGCGGAGCACTGCGTAGCAGCGCCATGGCACATGCATCCCATCCCATCTGGCTTCATGAACAGCAGTCGCACGCCGGTAATGGCGGCGGAGAGGGCGGGGCAGCGGGCACTTCCATATACCACAGCACGGTCGGACACAGCGGTGCCATGGTCCCGCTCAGAGCAACTGAAGGACGGGTCGACCCTGGAGCGGGTTGCCCCATTCCCCCCTGCTCCTGTAAATCAATCTTATCCACCCTTGCCTGCTGATTCTTGGATCGACGGTGAAGATGAACCTGTGTCGGCGTCTCCCCCCGCCTTTGGTGCGGTGGACTTGCCCGTGCCGTGTGCACATGCGCCGATTGGCTTTGTGCCATCTGCACACATGCTGGGCAGACCTGCGGGCTACATGGCCCCCCCTTTCCCCGGCCGCCCCCCGGGGGCTGTGCTCTCGCTGTCTATCACCGAGTGAAGGGGGCGGCAGTTGCAGGCGAGCCCTGGCATCCTCCCCACGCTCCGCTTGGGAGACTCGGACACTTGCACAGTGCAGGGGGCCCGGCGGGGGCAACCCCACAGCTCCTCAGCCACCAACCACCGCATCTGACCGACCGAAGTGGCTGGGGGAACCATTTCCAGTGATTAGCGAAGGTGGACAAGTAGAAATAACTTCTTATCAACTGACCACGTTCGCTGAATCCATTGTCACAGCAGTTAGGATAACTCTCCTTTGTTATAAATGCAGAGACTGTGGTCACGTAAAAGCTAATTGTCCTAACCATAATTACCTGCTCAACACAGCACAGGACTTCCAAGGCAGCGGCTATGGTAGGACATTGTGTTCGGTGTGAGAAGCCTGGCCGCTATGCAAAGCAGGGCAAATCTGAATTCCATGCGAGGGGGTATCCTCTCGAGGAGCAGGAGGGGAGCGAGGGAGAGGCACCCGCAGACAAGCACTTCCCCAGGGGGCACGCCCAGTACAAGTTTATGGGACACCCCCCCTTCCCAAGACTCTGCAGGCTATACGGCCCCCTCCCTCACCAAGAAGTAACCTACACAAACACTCTTTACTAAGTGGCAGAAATAAAGCTTAGCCAATTAATCCGTAACAGTTTATTAACAAAACAATTAGGACAATTAAGAAATCCCTATGGCTGGTTAGCCTGCACCGGAGAAAGTTTCCACGCTGGGCGTCTGACCGCAGTCAGGTGGGGTCAGAGAGATGATGTAGCTTCGAAAAAGTTACATTTTATACCCCTCTGGGGAGCAACGCCCTCTTCCTCAGAGTGCTCCCATTTGGGATGCTTTGATTGGACACTTTTGGCTCGTTATCCAGGTGGTTGGCTCGTCTGCATGGGGTGATGTCTGGGCGTCTAATGATAGGTTAGTTCTTTGTCCAATCAAAGCCCTTCTCTTATCCCTTTATGATAATGCCTGTAAACTCCCCTTTTCGAGAAACTTCTCATTCTTTTCAATGAGACCAGCAGCTGTCAATCACATTTTATATTCTAGCACTAATACATTAACAATACCTACCCCTAGCTAACGCTTTCAACTCACAATTAACCAAGAAACACTTAACATCAAACTACATTGAACAATTAACTTAAAACATGTAACTAACAATTAACGGGTAACATTTTAACTTCTTAATTACTGATGACTACAAAAGCCAACTTCTCCAATTTATTTATGACACCCCTTAACTCCCAATAAACCAAAGAAACACTTAACATCAAACTACACTGAACAATTAACTAAAGCATGCAATCAACCATTAACAGATAGCATTTTAACTTCTTAATTATGGATGACTACAAATGCCAACTCCTCCAGTTCATTTATGACACTAAGGAAGACTGTGGAGTAAACAGTAGTACACTCCTTTGGAATCATCTGAAACCATGGCCTTCTGGCTGCTTATACACAGGTGCCAGTTTCATACACCTACTGACCTACCAGAGTTACATGTGCAAAACTCAGGGCAGTATTATATGACTAACCCTCAATGTTTCATAACTACCTCTAATAGTCCAAGGTCAAATTTACTGTACTAACAGTCACAAAAACCTATCTTGCCATCTGCTAACTAAGCAGGTTTTAAGTGCACTTTGCCAATATATGTGCTGTTATCATTTCTCTGACTAAAACAACACTTCAAAGACCCCAGCAGATTCATGCTTCTTCCATTAAAACTACTAAAAGACATATAGCATTGTCATTTTTGGAGCATGGTTGCAATTTGAAAAATCATGCGAAATTGTACCAGAAAACTCCTGACAGTGAACAGATATTTTCTCACAACTCAATTATGTCAACTCACAAAGTATTTGCCACACCATTATAATCTCTCCAGTAAATACATGTTGCTGCTGTTTCATTTACGAAACAGGTGTTTGCTTGTATATTGTTCATTGATGTATGACTGGTATATTACAAATTTTTGATAGCTTTCTTGTACTGATGAAGCCAAGCTGGTTTGATGTGGAGTTTGAATTGATTTCTTCTCATGCTAGTTTGGAGATCTAGCCATCTCAGGTGTTAAATTCTGCTGTATTAGAAACCTTTATAGGAACATTCTTGACTCTGAATTTAATTTTGTTAAATTTGAATGATGCTAATTTTAAGTTCTGCTAAGTGTAAGTGTTGTAAAGTTTATATGATGCATAAGGCTAAGTTCTGTTGAATTTAATTGTTAAGTTTATGTGATGTCAGATTTAAATTCTGTTAATTTGAAGTTCTGTTACATTTAAGTTCTGTTAGGCTTAAGTTCTGCTGAGGTTAATTTCTGACAAGTTTAAGTGCTGTTAAGTTTCAAGTTTAAGTGTGTTCAGTTTAGGTTCTGTTATTTTAATTTCTGTTAAGTTTAAATTAGATTAATTTCTGTTTGGTTACAATGTTAACTTTGGGTTCTGTTTGGTTTACTCTCTGTTACATTTAAGTGATGAGTTTGAATGAAGTTAACTTCTGCTGAAATATGCTCATTTAAATTGAAAGGTACAGTTCTTTTGTTACAGATATGAAACTTAACTGATTGAAACAATTATAATGAAGCAATTATATATATAGTAAGCAATTGTTTAAGAATATAAGGTAATAAGTTGTAAAACAATGTGAAGATTCAATTTGCTAGATCCTTAAATTCATCAAAAATTCTATGGGTATAAATGTTCTACATTGGTCAATTAAGATAATTACTCATAACAATCTTTGCTGTTCTATCTTTCACAGGTAGCACAGAAGAATTACTAACAGTTCTAAGTTATGGATATCATTGATTGTGAGCTATTTAATGCTTTCTTTCTTACGTTTATTTTGCTTTATTTTTTCATATGCATAGATGTATGGAGAAGTTTACTTTCGATTTTTTTTTTCCGAATAAGTCACTGGAGATATATTACTGATTCTGAATATGTTCTTAATTTCATAGTGTGAATTCATTGACTTTTATAAAAGGCATTATCCATAAGATGTTATTTGATGTTACACATATGCAATTCTCTGATNGAGGTGATGTGACACATAGGCAATTCTCTGATTTTTTGCAGTTCATTCATGGTACCATTGACTACTTAGCTAAGGATGAATGATAAAGCCGGCTGGTTTATAGCTTTCACATAGTGTAGCTATTTGTAAGACATGTATCATTTCAAGAAACTTTCCCAACTGCTATAATAGAGGCTTGTTTCTAGGATGTGTTAGGGAAACCCTTCCAGTTACGGCCTTGGCTCTGGCCAAGCCCTGGCCCTACCTGGTTGGGAGGTATGCCTACAGTCCCAGGTGTTTCTGCACTAAAAATGTAATCAGGTCACTTTGACTTGCCAATTTGGGCTTATGACAGCTGGACTCCCTTTCAAGGTGACCTTGGAAACCCTGCCCGGGAGGGTTCTCCAGGTCCTCATTGTAAAATGGGGCTCACCAGCTACTGCAGACTCTGAGTGATGGTATAGTGTTTAGGCAATTGAAGTATTGCTTTAAGTCACTATTCACTTTTTTGTGTGCTAATGATTGTGGGTGTTACCTTCCTTATACCTTGCTTATTTTTGCTCGATATGAGTTTAGTGTTTCATTGCATGTATTTCTTTGCTTTTATGTTGCCTTCACGT
>VZTE01002612.1:0-17349 GCA_013397775.1 Eulacestoma nigropectus | reverse complement strand
TTCTGTGATTCTGTGAATTCACACTGTGAAAGCATCACTAGTAATACTGGCAACCAAAGACTTTATGCAGCCACATATATTTTTCTCTCTAATATGAGACAGAAGAAATATTTTCTAACATTTTCTTTCCTTTGTACCTGTGACCTAGCAGCAGTATAAAATTTTTTCTTTCTTTATGGATGTACTTAATAGAATTTTATGTAATTTAAAGAAATTTTATTATTATATTCTGTAAATAACATGTAATTTTATTGCATAAAGGGTAAGAACAAGAGTGTTCTATTTTCAGCCTCTTCTGTAAAGCCTGAGTCAAGTTCTACCTGATGCAAGAGTGCAGCACAGCTGTAACAAATATGCTCTTATGCTTATACCATCGAGTGGCTCTTTTCATCGTATATCACAGTCTCATTTTACATTGCTTGTGGTGACATTTGGTACCAAATTGATCAAATGTCAGTTCCCCACATGAAAGCTTCAGACAGCACATCTTCAGCATTAGAGAAAGTGCTTTTTTCTAAATCCCATCTGTATCTGTTGGAGCATTCAGAAAGAGAGCTAACTAAATGACAGCTCTTTTCAGCTGAAATGGACTCACAAAGTAGTGCAAATTGAATGTTTGCTTCTAGCAGAGAGCCTCTCATTGCTCTATGTTCTCTGATTTTTTTGTGCAGAGGAATCCAAAAGCAGATAATTTCTACGCTATCTCATCCACATCTGCATTCTAGGTTCACATGGATTTAATTTGGTAGAATAAATTTTGATTTTGAAAAAAGTATTTGTAATATATCTTAGAGCCATTCTAAGTTTAGCTTCCTCTGTTCAAAGATTTAGTGTTCAGTAAATGGTGAGTTATCTCTACAATGACATAGTTCATAGTCCATTCTGAAGCAGTTTCTATGTTATGTGTGCTCTTTTTTTACCCCCTTAAATAAATGTATGATTACACCAAGAAAACATTGAAAAAGGAAATTCTGTTTCACCTTATGAAGAATGTAAGGAACTATATGTTGTCTTGTGACCTAGGAACTAAGGAGAGTTAGAATAGCAAAAGTTATCACACTACAGATACTTGCAAAGTTTTTAAACATTTGAAGATAATTCATAACAAATACTTTTTTTTCCTGCTTAGGGAAATTTCCAACACATTTCAACTGCACGAAATACAGTATAAGCTACATCTCTGTGAGAAACATTATAAGGATTACTACTGATAATCAAATAATTTATTATTAATAAACAAATTAGTCTTCAGGAGATAAAAAGAGCTTTTGAAAATAAATGAGGAGGTTATAAGAATGTACTTGAAGAGGAAATAAAATTTTCAAATAAACAGCTTTTCATCTGTCAAGTAAGTGTTAATTCTTCAAATTAGTTAGCTGATGCTCATATCTATTACTCAGTCTGAAACCACAGCACACTTCACTATATTTCCTGATAGTGCAATCTGTTCAGTTAGTTTTTCTTCTGTAATGTTATGGACAATGTAGTGAATGTCAATACAGATATTTTGATTTGAATTTTCTTGATAAGAACAATACTATCAGACTTTAGTGAGTTTTTATCGAGAAAATATGGAAATAGATTATTTATTAAGAAACATTTGTAATGGTCACTCAGTTTTCTAACAGTTAATTTCCATGTTCATTGTTAGAATGATTGTCTACATAAGTGTTTCATCTGACAGAAGTTTCAAATTATTTATGTTTATTGATGCTGTGGAATGGAATAATCATCAGCAAGGTTTGGATTCATCTTCTGTCATATGAGCTTTCTGCAATGTGTGTTCATGCAATCAAACTCTGTCATCCTAGATTCCCTCTCTAGTCAATGAATAGAGTCAGGCCCTTTTATGGAATGCTGTGTGCGACCTATTTTCAGCATCTTTAGTAACGATGAGATTCATTTCACATCCTAAGTTCCTCTGTCAACATTTACTAAAGATTCATTCTCTATAGAGCAAATTGACAAAGAGGTAATCATATGCTGTGTGAATATCCACACTTGATGGGAAGAATTCCACCAAAGAAATTAGTAACTTTGTCACTGTCTATCTCAGTCAGGGGACACTCCCTTTTCTGAAGGGTGCTCAATGGTTTTGTTTTAGAGAACTGCATGTAGCCTACTGACTCTGACAGGCCAACAGGCTGTGAAATGTCACCCAGTAAGTGATGGAGAGGTTTTGGGTTGTAAAATAGGCATAGAAAGGGTATATCTTCTGCTTCTGTCACATTCATTAGTCATTCAACTGAGTCATGAGGGGGAAAAAAGAACAGTTCAATATCTTATGAAAAATATGATTAGGAGGTGATCCAGTCTACTAATTCTAGCTACCTGAAAGTAAAAAGTCTGTTCTAAGATACCTAACTAAGCTCTGTCTGTGGTCATATTTATCTTAGAAAGCTATCTAAAAGGGGGATAAATCTTTATGTAAACATCCTTCTCTCTTTCTACTGATGAGAAAATATGAACTGCATGTTTAACTTTTATGGTGTGAAAGGCAGGAAGATATATTCCAGCCAAAGAGTATTGTTCTGGGATTTATCAGGTATGAGATGCAAGCTGCACCAGAATGGTCCATCCTGAAACTCAGGAAAACAAGTTGTAGTAGGTTGAAACCTACTATACCTCCACCCCTAGACTCAAGTGAACTATGCAAAAACTGTCTTAGCTAAATGGGTAAACAGTAGAGTTCCAATACAAGGAAAAATCCATGGAAATAGGAACAAGCTACAAAGGAGGAATCTAAAAACCCTGTCTGAGAGTGAGAGAGTGTTGCTGGGAAAGCCAGAACTCATACAGAGTTGTCATATGGAGCTCGCGCTGCATCAAGGACATGATCTTCTATTGCTATGTTAATAGACAAATGCTCAACAAGTAAAACATAAGCCTGGTGCTGAACGAGACAGGCGATATAGTGAAGATGGACATTGCCTAATACCAGACTCAATATAAGGCAAATTTTCCCCTGTGGAGACAGTTAAGCAATGGCAGGTGTTGAATAGAAAGATTATGCAAGCCCCCTACTTGAGATTTTTATGACCAACTGAAAAGCCCTGAGCAACTTTTTCTGACTTTAGATTGACCAGGCATTGAGCAGGAGGTTGGGCTTAAGACCTGTTGAAATCCCTCTCAACCTGGATCATCTTGTGATCCTATAATTATCTTTTTCATAAGAGGGAAATTTTCACAATCTCTCCTTGGTGAATAGCTCTCTAAGCTGTTCAATAAAATGGAAAAGATGCTAAAAAGAAAAGGGTAAATATGAGTGAAGACTGGACTCTGCTATTACTCCCAGTAGTAAACATTCATGCCTCTGAGGAATAGATAGGCTTCTGTCTTTGGCTGTCTCTCGTCTTAAATGTCTGTCAAAAAAGCTCAGTTTTGACCTCAGTGTCAAGATTTTGTTCAATTCCCAAGTGGGTTCTTCCTAACTTGTTAGCTTTCAAGTGTAATTCAGAAATTCTTTCCATTCACTCAGCTGTTTTTTGCCCCAAGCACAGAGATCTTTCATAACTGATCTGTTCCTCTCAGGCAAGCCTTCACAGATGTCTAAATAGATGAAGGGTTACAGGGGAATGGATATAGCACTGGAGAGAAATTTAGTCATGAGCTGATGCCCTAGCGAAATTTGAAGCAGGTGAGAAAGAAAGACATCACCTCTGTTATGTTCAGTCATGAGATACCTTTAGAAAACTACTGGCAACAATTAGGAATAAGGCAAAGTGCCTTATCTGATACACACTATCCCAACAGAACAAAGATGAACATGTACCAATGCTTATCTTTGAAGCAAGCACCAAGATATAACATGCCCTTATTTTAATAATGTATCCTATCTACCTTTTTTTGTTGTTTTATTGTTTTTAAGAGCAGGGTAAATCTATTTCATTCCAATTTCCGAAATTGTCGATAGATGGTAATCAGTGAGATTATGAGTCTGAAAATTTACATATTTATAGCAAAAGGGATGGTGATTAACATGGAGAGCCTTCTTTTATTGATCACATTCTTCTGTCTTTTAGCAATGAAAGTAAATAATATAGACAGCATTTTAAAGTGAAAGCTTGGCAAAAGTAATCGAGGGCTGACAGGGATTTGTGTTAAAAGCACATCTAACCAGAAGTCAGACAGCACTTACTAGGATAGCATGATTTTCAGAGGTAAAGACCTTCAGCAACTCTGTCTGAAGCCAATGAAAACTGCCTGCATTTTCCACCCTTCAGAATCAGAATATTTAACAGATTGGAAAACCTCTAAGAAGTTTAGTCCACCTATTTCTTAACATCTATATAGGGGATTGACATGATCTTAATATCATACTAAGGACTTCACAGTCATTAATTGCATTTATTAATCTCTATAGCACTCTTGAGAAATATTAATTTACTACTATCCCTCCATTAAAGAGAGTGAACCGAGGTACATACAGATTGAATTTCACCATTACAGTAAAACTCAGTGGTGAAGCAAGGAACCGAACCTATGCTATATATAAACTTGAGACTAACATTTTCTACAGTGTGACTTCCCCAAGTGATCAGTTATTTCCTTTAAATTCTTCTGATTATTTGAAACTGCAAATGTGTTTAGAAATGAAAACACATCAGACTATCACTGCAACATTTCTTAACTTTCAGATTTTCAGGACAGATCTCAGCTACTCAATTTTTCACTATGGGTCTTGAATCTTCTATCATACTAAGCTTGCTTTGTCTCCTGATAAACTTATTTTTCGTGAGGTAGTTCATCTTAGTTATTTTGCTTTCTTGGTTTGTATGCCACTCTTATTTGATAAACTTGCATGTGGCTTAAACTTACTCCATTGATTTTTCTCTGTTCAAAGGTAGGCAGAGATTGGCAAAATTAAGATGTAAGACAAGTTTGGAGTCTACAAATGTTGGTTAGTCTGGATTGTGGACTAACAGTGCCTTACTAAATGAAAAAGAACCAAAACTCTCAAGAAGCACAAATCTTTGCAATTACAGCTTTATTCTTCATCTCTCTTTCTTGTGGTGTTGTTGTTGTTATTGTTGACAGCAATTACAGTGGGTATAGTACAACATTATAACTAATTTAGATCTGTTTCATATTTCTCATGCTTTTGCTTTTTCTGTGTTTTCTCATACTTCACTTGTTACTGTGTGTCATTGGAAATAGAGTGCAAAAGATTTCCTGAAAATTTGGGTGTTTAATTGAGAAGCAGAAAGTAAGGGAGAATAGCAGTACCCTAAAATTAGTTCAGCATCCTTCTATATTTGTGCAGTTCCCCATCTTTAAGCCCCAATTTTGACTTTCACATAATTACATCTACATCGGAATGAAAGTCTCTGGCCTTGTTTTCCACTCTGCCCACTTCATTCTGTTCTTTCATTACAATCTACCCTCCCTTGCCTTTATATTCTTTGAAGTTCCATTCCATTTTTTTATGAATGCTTCTGCCTCTTCCCCTGAGCCATGTGCTTTATTTACATTATGGGACTCAGCAGGAGCAGTGTAGCAATTGATTGGTAGTCAGTCAATAGTTCAGCAATTGGTAGGGAACTGCTGAGCACCAAATCATTGATTTCCTTCCCACTGCTGCCTTCACAGCTGGTTACCTTTTAGTGTGTCATTACAGCTAAAGGGAGATAGAAACTGGAAACGAAATATATCTATATGTATATTACATATAGATAAAATATCATATATTTATATGTTTACCAACTTTCCATTCCAAGGAAAAAGCAGATAAAAATTTGTTTTGGCAGCACAATCACAGTCAACAAGACAGAACACAAATCACAGGGAGGGAGTACATCAGATAATGAAATCCATTAACTTTAATATTGAAAACTGTTGTGCATTTTTTGCAAAGCTGTTGTTCAGCAAATGCCAAGGAACTTAAATAATGAATCTGAATCAATTCTATTGATTCTGCTATACTTTAATAATTTTTTTTAGGTTAAGAATTGGAAGAATTCAAACAAGTTTTCACTTCCATGATTATTGTTGATATGGTCTGCTTGATACAACTTACCTTGATCCTAGGTTCAGAATTTTATGAGAATTGTGTCTTTCAGAAGTTTAAATCCTTCAGTTTAGCCTCAGATTTCACAAAGAAAAAAAAAATCACATCAGTAACTAGTATCCTAAACTACTGAACAACCTGTCCTTGTCTGGCTGGCTGCATAAGTGAACGAGGTAGATATGAACTGCAGAATCCAGCACTTCCCTCATTGAACTTCATAGGGTTTGTGATTGCCCAGTCGTCTGATTTGTTGGGGTCTTTCTGCAGGATCTCTCTGCCTTGCAAGGAGTTGACAGCTCCTCCCAGTTTTGTATTGTCTCCAAATTTGCTGAGTATCCCTTCCAGTCCTGCATCCAGGTCATTTAAGAAGATGCTAAAGAGCACAGGGCCGAGGATGGAGCCCTCCAGAACCCCACTACTGACACGTCACCAGTCTGATGTCACCCCATTCGCTGTCTCTTTGTGCCCGACCTGTGAGCCAGTTGCTCACCCACTGCAACCTGACCTAGCGGAAGGTGTCTTTGCACATGGCAGGGGAATTGGAGTTTGATGAGCTTTAAGGTCTCTTCCGATCCAAACCATTCTATGATTCTATGTTTCTGTATTGAAAAGCTATGAAAAATTTAACCATGATTTTTAAGTACTCAAAGATGCACCGTCTTTTTACATACAGAGCTTGCTTCCTTTCTGTTTTTTTTTTTTTTTTTCCCCTAATTCTGCTCTCTTTCATGCATTTTTGGCTAGAGTAACCATTTATCCCTATGAAACAATATAGTAATTACCAGTAACATTGTGCAGACTTTTCACCATATATGCACCATATACGCATATATGCCTCAAAACAGAGGCCTGTTAAGTTTGTCTTGGCTGAACTAGACCTCCCTGCACCTCTGATTTATTAGGTTTAGCTGTGACAGCTGTTTTTCAAAAAAGACTACTTGGCAATGGCTTCTTGATTTCAGTTTTATTTATCTCTATGGTGTTACTGTAATGGCACCATAATCATAGACTCATAGAATGGTAGAATGAGTTGGGTCGGAAGGGATCTTAAAAATTATTTAAGTCTATAATGATTTGGTATAAAGAAAGCAGGCCTGGTATGATAAGGGAGGCATTGAGAAGTGGAGATCGAGGAGGTTACTTAGAAGAGTACAGGAATGTAGGAATGGTGGGAAAAAGGGCACAGGCTTAACACTGGTAACCCCATGGCTATAATCTCTGCACCAATGGTCAATTAAAGAAATAGAGACCCATAGCTAGACAAAGCTAGCTTTAGGGACAAGAAAGAAAACAAAGAAATAATATCCAACACCCTCAAAAGACAATAAATATATTAAATTCTGTTGTTACATGGGAGTGTAGACGAATGAGAAGCAAAGAAAGATATAAAAGCATCATAGCAAAATGACCGTAAGAGGATCTCGGCAGGAAGTGAGGAAATCATCAACTCCATTATCATATTGGTGCCAGCACAGGACCACAGATGTTGACACCCTGTTGTGATGCATCCCATCAACATTGCCAGAAAGAGATTATTTCAGTACCCAGAGGAGCAGTGGATGGGTGAGCAGAACACCAGAAAGAGAGGTAGAAAACTTGTGTGTGTGTAACAATTTAAATTGTATTATTACCGCTATTGAACTTGATCTGTATAGAGGCAGCCTTTCTTTTTTTTGTGATAATTGAATTGCAGCTAATAAAGGTGCTTGGATCAGACTGATAAGATTTCAATTATGCTAACAGTAGATTTTTATTTTAATGTATAAGATATGTTTCCTCTTTGCCTATAAAAAAGATTTTGAGAATAAAGTTTTAATTTAAAGCTGGTTAATGGTGTCAAACAAAGCTCCTTTTTAAAGTTCACTGAGGCAAAACTAAAATGACTGAGGCTAGAGTTCACTCCAAATCTTTCTGCCTGTCCAAAAAATCCATTAAATCATTGTCATGGTAAAAATATCTCACAGTGATTACAAACATTTCTAAGAATCTGCAGACAAGTTTCTTTTATTGCCATAGTCTACCCTACTTATATGTATACACACACAGACTTGCCTATGTATATATGTTTGTACATGTATCTTTCATTTCTCTTGATATCACTTTAAAATTATCATTACAAGGAAAATAAAACAAAAAAAAATCAATTGAACAAAACAAATAGAAACAACCAAAAAACCTAAACCGACCAAATGAACAAAAAAGGAGAAAATAAGTCAATTTAATTTGCATAATAGAGTTAAATTTACTGAACTTATTTTCAGTGAAGACAAAAGGGCGCCTTCCTTGACCTTGAGATATTTGATCTGTTCATTAAATGATTCTTGAGGACATCTGATTATCTCTTTTCATTGCTGTCAGAACTAGTGGCTGACCTCAGCAAAACTTTGTATGAATCTGAATATATTCTTAGCTACTGATGTGTTCATCTTTCAAAACGGACTTTCCTACAGAAGGAAAGTAGTGTTTATTTTTATGCTTACCACTCGGGGGCAGGAAATAATATTCACCTGGTTCATGAACAGGCATCTGTATGCTGCTGCAAAAGCCCAGGATACTAAATATGATGCTGGTTGAAATATCACAATGTGCAATTTGAAAAGCTGCCATGTTCCACTAAGACTCACCTAGAGTGTACCAAGAAGATGTCATTGGTGAAGCACTGTCTCAACAGGCTATTGCGGTCAAGTTTGAAAATAAAATTTCTTGGCAGGTAGAGTCCTGTGTGTTTAATAATGTTGAAGATATGCCTTTTCCCATAAATCTACCTCTGACTCTTCATTTACCATGTATTCTGTAAAGCGTTTGATCTGTCTTTTACACAGACAGTCCATTTGCATTTGAAAAAAGTGTATTTTCATTGATTTATTGTCTACACTCTATTGATTTATCTATCTACATTTATGTTCCACTATTCCCCTCTTTTTTTGACGCATTACCAAAGAAAAATAGTGATGATTCTGATTTTTTTATATATATAGCATGCCCTTGAGAGCCCATTATTAAATATTTCTGTCAGTTGAAACGCTGGTGACAAATAATTGAAGAAATAGTTTCAAAGGTTATTTTGGTCCCAGTGCAATAATTGTTTATAAGTCTTTGTTCTGTAATGTTGCAAAAATAAAACTGTTTGACTTTTGCTTCCTCATCCTAAATGTAAAAACAGATTTTGAAAGCTTGCCTTTACAGTGTTTATATTTCTTTTTTCCCTTCTCTTTTTCACTTTTTTTTTTTTTTTTTCTGGAAAGGCAAATATCATTCTTCTTAATGCAGATGCTTCAATTACAGCTCTTTGAAGTGAACAGTAAGCAAGACTTAATGATGCATTGAAGCTGAGGAAATCCACTGATAAAAAACTGGTAATTCTTTATCTAAGTATTCCTTTAGTAGAATGATGAAAATCTACTTAGCAATGGTGGCTCTAAGTTGAAGCTTAGATAAAAGTTATAAAATTTATTTTCATTTTTACTTTTATGTTATTCTTCATTTTTACAGCTTTCCTCATCATCTGCTACTTACTGCTTCCAGGAATATTGTGGTAGACTCCATAAACTTTAGTCTTACTTATATTTGCCATTCTTATATTTTCAAATTATGTACTTTCGTATTATTTGCATACATATTTTCACATATGAAAATCTCGCTCAAGCCTCTGTTGAGATCCTTTGCCTTTTTTTTTTTTTTTTTAATTGAGGCTATCTACTTTTATGCCTTATTGATGTTATTTTAATGATCAAGATATGGGCTGTTACTCATATTCCTCTTCATTGTTGCCAGTCACAGATGTTTCAAGGCATGTGGATATTAAAGGAGACATCTCAAGACATCTAAATGGAGTATTTCAGATATTTCTCTTCACTAGAGAGATATCATTGGTGAGATCCATGTTGATGTTACCATTTACAGTTTGGGTCACACATATTCAGGAAAGAGTAAATCAATTAGTGGAATTTCTAAATACAGTAAAGAACTTTGAGGATACTTATACAGAAAACTTACCTTAAAAAAGGTGCTCCAGATACATCTGATCTGCCTGACTTAGACATCTAACTTGCAACCAGGCTTTGGATACCTAATGAAGTGTAAAGTTCCCCAAGAGAGTGAGTACATGTATGTGAAGAATAGTTTTGCTCTTCAAACTATGCCACGAGAACATTTTGGCTTCTGTAATTACATTAAATTTTGGAGCAATATTGGTCAGAAGCCTGTCAAAATTCTGCAAATACAGCATAAAAATACCTCTAGATGCAAAATCATTGATTTTAAGAAATTTTTCAGTAGACAACCTGCTCACAACCTTGAACCAAAGCCTGATATGCTTTATGGCAGATCTTCATCTAGGCTGTTATGAGAAGATTGCGAATAAATGGTATAAGGGGTCTTTTCCAGTACATCAGTATTCTTCCTATTAGAATGTTTTTCATACTGAAGCTTTCTTGCCCCAAATTAATTATTTTGTTCTGTTATGGCAGTAATTAATGTCAACAGTAGATTTTTTTTTACTGCCATTTCTGAATTTAAGGAGTTATTCTTTAAATGCAGTCTTTACTTGTTTAGACTAAAATATTAGGCTGAAGTTCAACACTTTGAAATGTTTTTTTTGGAAAGGCATATTTTCCAAACTTTTTATAATTTTGATTGTTTTAATTAATTGGATTAATTTAATTGATTAATCTAATTGATCTGGCTTAACTCTCTTCATAATGGCTGCATTTTTTTAATGTGTCTATACAAATTCAGATACAGGCAGTTGATACCTTATTAATACTGAATAAGTCACTATTTCTGACTTTAGATTTATAGGCTGCATTCTTGTTTAAATATGTAGAGCATCAAATTTTCTGGGATGACAGTGCTGACTTGCCCTAAGCGTCATGTCTCTTTTCAGTGACCTTGAGAACCACAATTTTGCATAAATAATTTTTTTTCCCACTCTGTTCTTATAAACATTAAGAAGCTTTTCAGTAATAATAATTGGGTTTTTTCCTCTTTCTAGGGTGTTTCTTACATTTTTTTTTCTGGCCTTTTAAAATATTTTAGTTTTGCCTCTTTATAATGAATTTCATTTTTCTATTTTTCCAATACAGGGTTTGAAGGAACCTCCACAGGTGTATAAGACACTAAATCACTGACCAATTGAGATGTTCAGTCAGAGCTGTATTGCTAATACCTTAATAATAGTTTTTTTTTTAAGTGTGCTAATAGATTTTTTCTGGCACACATTAAGTTTCAAAAAAATATCAAAAAAGTCAAGTTGTTAATTTACAGGTTAAGAGACTGGCTTTTAGACTTTCACTGTCTTTCAGATTCACAACCCAATTATTAATTAAAGCTCAATGATTTTTGGCTGGGTTTTCACTGTAATTGCTGTCAGAAAAGCAGTCCTTGGTGAAGAGTAATAAAGACATACTACCTTGGACTTCATTACTGTACAATGAGATTTCTGTTACTTTTTATAATGCATTAACACTTTGTTTATCAATGTCCCTTTAGTATCCTTGAACAGTTTTGACGATATTATAAAGAAAGAAAACATTCGTACACTTTTAAGACATTATCAAAGCTACCCAATCTTGAATGTTGCATAGAGGTGACAGCAGTGACAAAGTAGGGAGAATGTGCTCACAAGAAGTCAATGAACACTGGACAACAGTGGAGTCCTGTTCTTACAGCATTTGTCCATGAGTAATTGTGAGGAGCCAATTCAGTTTGAATTCGGCCATTTTAGTTTGCCTCAACTCTGGTTGTATGGGTTGTCAGAGGCATGTGGGGGGAGGGAGCATATACCTGCCATTTGCCGGGAGTGGGGGAAGCCTCGCCTCTGGGGGCACTTCGCCTGGCACCACCCCACATGAGGCAGGCAGTAGGAGAGGTGGAGGTGGGGAGGTGCTTCTCCAATCAGGTCATGAAGAGCTCTCCACCAATGGACGGCACAGAAAGGTTGGACTGGACCAATGGATCCCTGTTAGTGGGCAGGCTTTGGGAGGGGCCAGAGGGGTATAATAAAAATACTCTGTCAGTGCTTGCGGCTGCTCGCTGGGGCTCGTTACTGCTCATTTGCTGGCCTGTTCACTCCCTCCTTTGCCCTGGCCCCAGCCTGCCCGCCTTCCGGCTCTCCTGCCCTTGCTGGTTTGCCCTCACACCTGCCCTGCCTTCCTGTGCCCCTGACTGCCACCTTACCACCTTACCCCATGTCCTTGCCTGGATTGCCTGCTTCCAACCCTGCCGCCCCGATCCTGCCGGTCACCGTGACCCTGTCCAGGGTCCTGGTTCTACTATCTGGGCGCCCACTCAACGCATGCCCAGAGCTGTTGCCGTGGGAGCTGCGCCTGTGAAGCCACGCCCCTCCGGGAGCCGCGCAGGCTTGCTAAGACCCAGCCCGTCCACTGGCAGGCAGCGTACACACCCCCCGCCGCCTGGATGCCGACAACACTGTGCCCTGACTCACTGGTGGTAACACCATTTTTTTGTGTCTGTCCCCCCTCTTTCTCTTCTCCTCTGGTCCTTTTCCATTTTCCTTTCTTCTTTTCTGTCTCTTCTAGCCCTCTTTCATTTGGGCAACTCCTTTTCCTTCTCATTTTTGTTATCAATAAACAGTTCTCAGACACAAAGTTTGCCTCGTTTAGCCTCATTTCGTTCCTGACCATTCATTTTTAAAAGAACTCCTCGCAGTTCCCCACAGTGGAACGTGACAGTAATCCAAGCAGAAATAAAATGAAACAGAGACAGCTGAATTTAAAGAAGGTTTAAACCACACATTTCAGTGTGGGAAAGGAACGAAAAAATCACTGAAACTTCTGATGACATATGTTCTTCTAAATATCCTAGACTGCAATGTTTTCTTGTAGGACACTTGTGATTATTAATGAAAAATATTTTAAAGAAATGGGATAATTAAAAATAGCATGAAAGAAAGTATGAGTTGGTAGATAAATTGATATTAAATTTAATTGGTATGAAATTATATACAGATACATAAATCACAAAAATTATAAAGTTTGTTGAAACAAAGGTAATAAAGGACATATTTAGATTAGAACATGAAGCTGTCTTGGAAATACTTTTGCAGGTTTGAAGAGATGAAAAATACTTCAGTGACAAATAAGTGAGCTGTAAATCTGTTTGGTAGGTAAGGATGTAATAAAAATATGAAAAAAGTGATTAATTCTTACAAATGGGAACATAATGCTTTGGTGTTTGGTTGGTGGGTTTTTTGGGGGGAGGGGTATTTTTTGGTAGTTTTCTCTTCTTTTCTTTTCTTTTCTTTTCTTTTCTTTTCTTTTCTTTTCTTTTCATTGACAAGCGCTACCATCTGACTCAGTCTCTCTCTTGTATTGGTTATTAGAACTAACTGAGAAACTTCTAGAAGAAAAAAGACATTCAGTTCTTGAAAAATTCTAGTTTTAAAATCAGTCTTTTGTTATCAATGGTTTCAGAGATTTGGGGTTTTTTTCAGTTTGCAAGTTCGGACTAGAGAAACAAATCCATCCTAACTTGATTATTCATTCAGTGTTTAACTCACTTAACAACAGTATTTTCCTGAAATTTTTTCATGTCTGATTCAGGTAAAGGCTTAAAACAAGGTCTTCACATATCATCGTTTAAAACCCAAGATCATGAATAATGAAGTTCCAGAACAGCCAAAAGAATGTCACTGTTAGGAAGTAGCTGAGATGAAACAGAAATACGGTAACTTGGGGTGTACAGACCACTGATAGGAGCTTTTCAAGGCCAGAGGGAAAACACCATGCAAAACTGAACCTTGATTCTGATTTTTTTGTTCCTCAGATGAATGCTCAAGGGAATGCTCTGGGCCATTCTGAGAATCTGTCAATTTTTTTAGGGCATATTTCATTATTTCTAAAGGTATAGTTTTAAGTTTACAAAGAAATAAATTTCAACACTAGAACAGGTATCTCAAAATGGGTATTTACTTTTAGCCCCCCCCGCAAAAGTTAGCTTACCACTCTCTTCTACCAACAATGCAGCCGCTGCCACCGCCTGTATGCATGTCAGCCAGCCTCGGGACACTGGGTCTAAAAATCTTGATAAATATGCTATAGGCTTGCGAGCATCTCCCCACTCCTGGGTCAATACGCCATAGGCTACTCCATTTTCGGCGTTCATGAATAATTCAAAGGGTTTTTCCAAAGACGGTAAACTTAAAACCAGGGCTTTCGTTAACTTCAATTTGAGCCTACTTAAATACTCATCATCTCGTGGAGTCCAGGGTAGAGGTTCATCTTGCACTAACTTAGCGTACAAAAATTTCACTTCTTGTGTATAATTTTCTATCCATAATTTGCAATACCCAATTAACCCTAACAACTTTTGAACTTCCATTTTCATTTTTGGAGGAGGGAGAGAAATTATACCTTGAATCCATTCAGGACTTAGTTTTTGGTATCCCCCTCCTACTATATGGCCAAGGTATTTCACTTCTGATTCTACAAACTGCAATTTATTTTTGGATACTCTCAACCTATTTTGACCTAAGAAGTTTAGTAACCCAATGGTGGCTTCTTTCACTTCACCTTCTCTTTCTCCGGAAATTAATAGATCATCTACATATTGGATTATTTGTACTTCATTAGGAGGTAAAAATTGTAATAATAATTCCTCAAGGGCTTGCCCAAATAAATTGGGTGACTCTGTGAAACCTTGGGGAAGTCTAGTCCATTGTAGTTGCTGCCTTCGGCCGGTCTGGGGTCTTCCCACTCAAAAGCAAACCAGGGTCTGTTTTCTTTCACTAGAGGACGGGCCCAAAAGGCGTCTTTTAAATTGATTACACTGAACCACTTGTGCTCTGGAGGGACTTTACTTAATAAAGTATAGGGATTAGGGACTACTGGGTACTGAGTTATTGTCCTCTTGTTTANGGGATTAGGGACTACTGGGTACTGAGTTATTGTCCTCTTGTTAATTTCTCTAAGGTCCTGGACTAACCGATAACACCCATCTGATTTTTTAATAGGCAGAATAGGGGTGTTGTGTGGGGACATGCAAGGCTCTAGAGTGCCATCCTCGATGAGCCTAGCTATTACGGATGCTAGTCCCCTTCTACCTTCTGCAGATACTGTTTAATCCTCATTGGTTTACCTTCATCTTTAATTTGTATTTTTATTGGAGGTATCTGCAGTAGTCCTCTATTCTTTTCTCGGGCCCATACTTCATTGTTAATCTTCTCTTCATCTTCTTGTTTGAACATCATCATTTTTACCACCATTTTTTTCTCACTTGGGATTACTCCAATTTTCAACTGAACTTGAAAGTCTCGTCCCAATAAATTCCAGCCTGCCTATGGCATGTACAAAACATCCCCTCTCCCTTCTCTTAAACCCCCTTTTATGATAAATTGTTTAATCACAGGTACGGGGAAATATTCCCCTTTAGCCCCTACAACTTTGCACTCTTCTTTACTAGGGAAGCAACCTCTTGGGATTTTACAGACGCAAGTTCTCTCTGCACCAGTGTCTACCAGAAATTCTAATTCTTCTTCCTGGGGTCCCACTAATAAGTTTACCAAGGTGGTATTCATATGATTTCCCCAGGAAATAGAGCCCCTGACACCCCTACTCGTTTGTTCCCTCACTTTGTGTTTCTTGGAATACTTTCATATCTCTTTTCCTCCTTTCACATTCTAGTTTGAAATGGCCTTCGCCACCACAACAATAACATCTACCATTCCTCCACCTGGTATTACCAGATCCCCAAGACGTCTTGATGTTTTCCTTTCCCGTCTCTTCCTTTTTTATTTCTTTGAGGAAGCTTCTTTCTTTGACTACTGCCGCCATAATCTTAGCTTTAGTTTTCATCCTATCCTCGTCCCTTCTCACATCTACTTTTTGGGCTTCCTTAAGAAGGTCATTTAAACCTCTTTCATGCCAATCATCTAATTTTTCTATTTTCTTTCTTATATCTGGCCAGGCTTTCATTACGAATTGGACCTTTAATAAAACCTGGCCTTCTAAACTCTCAGGGTCTATGCCGGAGTACAGTTGGATGTTTCTCCTCAATCTCCCTAGCCATTCGGTTGGGATTTCTTCCCTCCCCTGTTGTCCATCAAAAGCCTTTTTCATGTTATTTCCCCGGGGGACTGCTTCTTTGATACCTCTCACCAGCAAATTTCTATAGTCATTCATGCTCTGCCTACCCCTCTCATCGTTGGGATTCCAATTAGGTGAATTTATAGGCATTTTTTGTTCTCCTGGTGGCCCTTGCTGGTTTTCTCTTTCCCAAATACGCATGCCAGCAGTTCTTATGAGCTGACACTCCTCTGGGGAAAAGAGTATTTTCAAAATAGAGTCTAACTCGTCCCAGGTATAAATATTAGGACCCAGGAATTGATCTACTTGTTCTGTGAGTCGCACTGGGTCTTTTAGTAAGGCTTTGATTTCTTTCTTAAAGGACCTTACTTCTGAGGAGGTTAATGGCACGTTTACAAAGCCAATCCCGCCTATGGCGCCTTCCATTGGGACTACTCTGAGCGGAAATAATCTGCTGGCTTCTTTCTCTTTTTGTTCTTTCTCCTTCTGATAAGAGCGTCCCCATGTGTTCATAAAAGGTCCTTCATCTGGGCACTGATCTTGGACCTTTTCTAATGCTCTTAAGGAGTCTTGTATATCGCAGGGCTTTGAGGACATAGTGCTGGGTGTTTCTGATGGAATATTATCAAGGTAAGGGAAGGTGTTACTAGGGAGGTTAGATACTACAGGGTTAGGAAGAGGAGGAGGAGGCGGCGGTGGAAGGTTATCTAGAGGATCCCACCTGCCTTTTTGTTGTCCTCTTCCTGCTCAGTTTCTTTTCTTTGAGATAACTTATATACTGCCACTTTTGCTGCGTTTATGTTGGCAGATATCCAACATTTAGCATAGGTGGCTTCTTCAGGGTTAAAACCTTTGCTTTCATTTATATATTTATTTAAGACCTGACATAACCAGTTGTCCGTTGGCCATGGCCATTGTGCAGAGCCACTAAGAAGCTTATATTTAGGCCAAGCTGTAGTATAATACCATATCATCCTCAACTTCTCTAGATTTATGGTTGAAGGATTTTCTTCCCACCTGGTTAGCATCTTTCCCAAAGGACTGTCTATCGGGATGTCCCTGCTTAAATCTTTGCGTCCCTTCTTTCTTAGGACTATCTTACTTCCTTTAATCTCCATAATTATTTGTTTATATCTGAATATATATATATAGAATAATAAGAACTAAAATCGACTGAAAACAAAATGGCGGAGGGCATGGGAACTAAATTAAGATGGCGGCCAAAACAAAATGGCGGAGGGGCATGTGTCGGGGACCGTGTCCACCGAAATCGTTTTGACCAAGCCCAGGGCGCTTGGA
>VZTE01002611.1:14343-80901 GCA_013397775.1 Eulacestoma nigropectus | reverse complement strand
GCGGCCGGGGTGCCTTGCCCGGGGCTTCGGGGGGACCTGGGGGCTGCGGGGGCCCCGCTCGCACCCCAGCGCGGCCGCACAGCCGGAGGGGTTTTAACGGGCTTGAGGGTCGTGCAGCAGCCGGGGGGGACGGGGAAGCTTCGTGATTGCCCGCGTTAGGCTGCAGTGCCTGACCTGCCTTCGCCCTGCGCCCGGTGCGGGGAGATCGCAGCTCCTGGATCCTCCCGCGGGCAGGGGAGCCCCGCTTGTGGCACCGCCGAGTGCCGG
The DNA here is from genome assembly GCA_013397775.1 of Eulacestoma nigropectus. NCBI lineage: Eukaryota > Metazoa > Chordata > Aves > Passeriformes > Eulacestoma > Eulacestoma nigropectus. The sequence continues at coordinate 80,634 of VZTE01002611.1, read as the reverse complement.
CTCCGGGCTGGAGCCCGGCAGAGCCCCCAGCACCCCGGGCTGCCTGTCCTTCAGGTCTGCGCTCTGATCTCCAGCTTAGACACCCGTGCTGGGGCTGAGCAGGGTTTTGTGCAGAGTTTCTCAAGCCTCTGCGAGTTTGCCCTTTAGAGTCACTTGGCTGGCTCTTATGCTTGGGTCTTGAACATCCTAAGGCTGTTAAGAGTCCCAGTGTCTCATCAAGATCCCTGGATTTTGCTGCATGTCAGCTCAGCTGCAGTTGAAGCATCTCAGCCTCTGAGTCCTGGATGCAGGAGTCTTAGAGGATGGAAAAAGCTCTGTACTTGCCAGCCTCTCCATTTGCTGAGCTCTCTCCTCTCCCTGCTCCTGGGGTACGTCCCCCAGGCACGAGGAAACAACTGTTTAGGGTGATCATCCATGGGCCTGCTAGAGGAGATGGGATAATGTGAACGTTGTGTTTGAAATGTCATACTGTTTCCTCCAAGCGTTTTTTCAGCTGGGAATCTCACTGAAGCTTGGCGCTCCGTAGGCCTGCAGGCCCGGGATGCGGCTGGGTGGGTTCTCATGGTCGGACAGAAGGTTATCTGGGAATTGCTCGCTGCACGTGGCCTGGGGCACTGGTGCAGGACAGTGCTGCACTGCTGTGGGTCGGTCAGGAGCTGATGGAGACTGGGAGATGTGTTCAGAGGTGAGGGGTGCAGATCCCAGCCTGTGGCCCTCGCGGCTCTGAATGCAGGGATCTTGCCGCGCTTTGAGCGTTGTCACCTGGGACTCAGAGGGACTTGTGCTTCAGGGCTGTGCTCTTCCCTAAACTGGAGCAGACCTGCGGTGACAGACTGGCTGCCTGTGACACTGAGAGTCTGCTGGTGGCTTTTGTCTGGCCATTTTTTGAGATCCTGCTGAACAGTCTGGCTCGTGCCCCTGAGTGAACCAGAGCAGGGCTGAGCTCTGCCTGAGCATAACATGTCCAAGGCATGATTCAGATTACCCTGATTTCATGTATGTGGGGATATTAACTCGTTTCAAGTTGCATCAGCTTCTGTTTGTGTCCAAGGCTTTAACAGTTGAAGGCAGAAGGCAAGACCCAACCTTGCTCCCTTCCCTGGGAGGGCTTGAATGGCTGGAGAGGCCTCTGAAGGTTTGATGTGACTGGCTGGGTTTGCTAAGCCCGATTGCTTTGGCAGGAGGGAGAGCAGCCTCCTCCAGCCTGATGACTTGGTGCGTAAGGGAACTGGAGGCGTGGGCCAGGCACGGTGTCTCCTGAATCGGAATAAATCTTGGAAAACAACCCAAAAGTGCTAAAATTGCACGTAAAAAAGGTCGGGCGTCGTGCCCAGACTCGGAGCTGTCTCATGGTGGCGGAAGGGCTGGGTGACCCCATGGAGGAGCCTGGATGCCCTTGGCAGATGCACTGATTACCCCCCACTCTCTTGGCTTGCTCCCCCCTTATCTTTGCTCTGGGCACCCTTTATCTCAACTTGGAATTCCGCTAGCTTTGCAGAGGGAAGTGGCCACGGGCCTGGTGTTCCCTCAGCCAGCTGAGTGCAGTTGGCTTTAACTCATGGAAAACACGCTGCTCTCCTCTATCCTGGAGGTTTTGTGGGAGCTTTCCAAGTTTGCACTGCCTGCCCGTGAGATCTAGAGAGAGACTCAGCCTGTGCCGTGTGTCCACGGTCATGCTGATCCCTGCTGGTAGGAACATTGTCTGCTGCCAGGTGGAGAAATGCTTTTTTCCTCCCGTCTTCCTGCTTCATCTGAATCCAGGCTTGGTTGTTTCTGGCTTTGTTCTGACCCTTCCTGTGAGCAGAGGGGTCTGGGAAGGACCAGACCCTGTGGCGTTTCTCCAAGTGAGGGTTTTTATGAAGCAGAGGGAAGCTGGAGAGAGGGGCTGTGGCTGCCTGCGGTCAGAGGAGGCGGGTTTGGAAAGCGTGTGTCAGCCCAGTGTCCTGCCACCATGGCTCTCTCCCAGTGCCCAGAGCTGGGGGAAACCTTGTGAGCCCTTGATTTGCTGGAACCTGGGGCTCTGAGCAAGGTCACACTCAGTGCAGCCTTCGGTGGGAAAGCTGCTTACGCGGGTGGGACAGGTGAGTCAGTGGCTTCCTCCTCATTTTCCGTCATAATCCCACTCTGGAGCGAAGCAAGCTGCCTCTCTGCTCCCTGGAAGCCTCTGGATCTGCCTGTGTTTGCCTCAACCTTTCTGGTTGCTGTTGGAGCCTTCCTGAGAGGCTCCGTCCTCTCCAGGCCACCGCCACAGAGCTGGGCAGGGAGGAGCAGGCTGCTCCGAATTTCTGTCACATTTGCTGTTTGGAGTGTTGACACTTGCCTTGCATTTAGCAATGGCAGCTGAGGAAGCCAAGAGAGGCAGAAGAGCTGCTGCCTGCTCATGAGAAACATTTAACTCTTGCCCTCACAGCTCCTTTCCCCATGTGCTGGCAGCTCTCAGGTTGGCTGATAGGAAATGCCGGTGGTGTTCCCAAAATTCGTTGGTGTTCAGTTGCTCAAAAGATGAGGAGGGTTTTTGTGTGCCATTTCCTCTTGCTCTGGAAGAAAAAAACGCTGGTGCCCTGGTGCCTGGGCAGAAGGGAGAAGGGGGAGCCCTGGCAAGGAAATAGGATCCAGAGAAATGTGTCACCAGCAGAAAGAGCAATTGTTTTCCTGCATTTCCATGGCAGAGCCTCGTCCTGTTCAGGCAGCCCTTGTTTGACAGCCAAGATAATACATTTATATTGATGTAATTAGCGGGACGTGGAGTTTGCTGAATGGCTCGGGGGCAGCTTGCTTTTCAGGCTAACTCCAGCAAATAGATCAGGGAGGATTGGAAAGCTGCAGTGGGTTGCTGGAATTGGCCCGTTGGGTTTCTGGAGGTTGAATACATAACTGCTGATATTTCCTATTGTGCTGTACCCTGCCTATTTGAAAAGAAAATAACTCAAGGGAACATGGGGCTATTTTTGCCAGCTTGAGATGATCAAGTTTGATTTCTAAAAACTGAAGCCGAGTCTTTAGGCTCGTACATTAAAACCAGTGTTGGAACCATATCTCTGTTCCTCCACAAATGCGTGCCTCCGCACTTTGCCAACGGTGTAAACTCTAATGAGTGTTCATAAAAAAAGAAAGAGCTTTTCTGTTCCTGCAGTGCAGCCCCTTTTGTAGGAAATGCTGTGGGCCCGAGCAGGCTCAGCATCAAGGACGGTGACAGTGACACTTTGTCAGGGCACTGAGCTGGTGTCCTGCCCCAGCCCTTGCCAAACCTCAGGGTTATCAATGCATTCTCAATTTGGTGAAATAGAGACCAAGACCTTACAAAAAGCTGTTGTCCCCTCCAGTGATGCTGCCCAGCTGCCTTTCTAATGTGGTGCTTCCTGTGACGCCAAAGTTTCCCGTTCAGCATCTTGTTCCCATTCCCAGCCCAGGTGATTTCAGTTTACTGAGGATATCACAGGCAGCTTCCCAACTTGTGTCCTTCTGCTCCTGTAATGAAAGGGTTTGCAGAGAAAGTTACTCATGGACAACTTTGCTGGCAGCAAATCCCGTGTTTGTGCTGGTCCGTGGAAGTGGAAGCACAGCACCCGGGTCCTTGTGTGCTGAGCTCTGTCCTCTCCTGTGGCAGCTCTACAATCCTCAGAGGCTGCAGCACTGATGTGGTCAAGGACTTGCTCTCCAGCTTGCCCTTGCCTGTCTCCTTCCTGCAGACTCTGGCCAGCAGGCAGAGCTCTGGAAGTCCTTGGAATTCCAGCCCAGCCCAGCAAGTTTGTGCTGAGCTGCTGGATGCCGAGTGCTTTCCCTTCCTATCCCATGGCATATGAACACATCTCCTGCAAGGAAAACGATGTGATGTGGCACTTGGGAGGTGCTCTGTCTGCTGGTGTTGGTCTCACTCCCTCGTTAGCTCTCCTGAATCTCCTGCCTTTCCAGTGTGGGAGCAGCTCAGCGAGTGCCTTGGAGATGCTGTGGGCCTGGAATTCCCTGTGTAGCTGCACAGACCCTTGGGCTAAAAGGATCAGAGTGGTCCTTTTGAACCTGAAGGGTTCCTGAATCAGTCCCTTATCTGCTCATTACTGGTCCCTGAGTGGTGTCCCTTGCCCATTCCGTACACCCTCCCTTTGCTGCTGATTCTGTTAGCAGCACTTGTCCAGGTGTTCACCACAGAGCGTCTTTTCCCTGCTGCTTGGAATTGTCAGTGGTGGGGAGTGCTGGAAGAGAAAAGCTTTTTGTGAGTTCACCATCACCTACCCCAGGGGTATCATGCTGCATCTGATGGTGTGTGTGGCTGTGGGGATGGTGAGCAAGGTGAGGGGGCAGAATGGGGTCTCTTGCTCTGCCATGCTCCTAAAGAGGCTCAGTGCTCACATGGTGCCAGCTGGATCCTTATTTTTGTGCTCCCTCCCCAACCTAAAATAGAGGCAGTAAGAGTGTGCTGGAGAGCCAGACACTTAGGGACGAGGGTTCTTGTTGCCTCCATCTGCTAAAAGCCCATCCCAAAGGAGACAGCAGTTTCCCAAAGCAGGAATTTCATTAAAACAGGTTGCTTTGAGAGCAGAGAATATGAAGGAGGAAGGGGAAATATCTCGGAGGAGGGAGGTTTGCCGAGGCAGCTACTCAAACATCATGGCTTTCTGGGGGTGGGATGGACACGTTTGGCATAATCAGAGGAATTTGTACTTCAGAGTCTCCAGGAGATGTAACTGCTAATGATGTCCTGGCTATGCAGAGTAATTAACATCTGTTTCTGTATTTGAACATTCAGGCAGCGTGCCCCGCCAGACATCGCTGCGTTCCCATCCGGCCCCTCGGGACATCCTGGCCTGTTGCTAATTGTCGAGAGCTGTCCAGAGTCCTTCTCCATACGATCCTGCTGTGCTCCATCCCGATCCTGCTGTGCTCCATCCCGCTGTGCTCCCGAGGTGTGGCATTCCCTGCTCTGATGACAGCTCGCACCAGGATGCTGAGCAGCGGTCGCCGGCAGGGAGTGAGGCCAGTGGTGGGCACGGAACTATAAAGGCACGGCCAAAGGTTCTGAGAGCACAAGTGAAGAGTCTGAGCTGACCCAAAAGCTGTCTCCAGGGGGGACCAAGCTCCAGCTGGATGTTGTAGGAAGCACAGAGCCCTCTGCAAGCTGGAGTTCAAGGGGATGCTGATTGAGGGACCAAAAATGTGAGGTTGGTTGTCTCTGCTGGTGCCATGCTGATGGGCCTGGAGTCTCAGCAGTCATTTATTCTTACTTGCCTTTTTTCACTCTCTGTCCAGCAGCTTGGGACAGCAGCCTCTCCTTCCAGGCTTGGTGTTCTCCCGGTGCTCCCAGTCCTTGGTGCAGGGACCTTCTAGCATGCTCCTCCAGCCAGGCCACTCAGCGGGTGCCAGCAGCGGCCGCTCGGGTCCAGGGACACCAGGCTGACCCTACACCGACTGGCACTGGACCTGCCGAGCAGGATTGTGTTGGGTGAGAGGCTTTTCTGACTCTGGGCTGGGCTGGGAGGGGCTGGAAGGAAGGAGACCTTCTCTCCTCTGGTTTGTGAACAGTTACCCCGCTTCGTGTCTCTCATGCCTCTCGTTCTTGTCTTTCTTCCTTGTTTGAATTCCTTCTTTGAGTGTTTCCATGCTGTCTGTGTGAAGGCTACGTGCTCAAACGCATGGGGATACTGATGTCCTCTGGTGTTCTCATGGTGAAGAAGCAACTGAGAGTGGAAGAGACATTGTGGGGTCTTCCAGCACCTTGCAGTCTTAAGCAGTGGAAACTGCATGACTGTCCCAGGGTGTGTTTGAGGCAGTGCAAGGGCAAGGCAATAAATTAAGAAACTCTGCATAGCTTTGCCTGCAGTAACCACAGAGCCATGGCAGTTCCCAGCCCACTGGGACAGAGAGGTGGCTGTGTTGTGCCTCATGTGGCTGGGCTGCTTTCAGCCTGGGCATTCAGAGCCTGGGCTGTGCAGGCAGGATGAGGTGCTGAGAACCCAGCCAGTCTGAGCTTGGACCTTCAGGATACGTTTGCAGCATGTGGTGATGTTTCCTTGGATTCAAATGATCCAGGTTGATGTGGCCTCATCTAGCTTGGGTCTTTAGATTAATCAGATGGACACTAGTGCTTGCTGAGTGTTGGCCCAGGTGGTCTGCCTGGATGTTTTTGGACTAGCTGGAGTCTCTGTGTGATGCTGATGTCCAGCCACAGCAGAAGGTCTGCAGGAACCTCTCATAGCTTTGGTCAGTGAGGCCAGGCCATGAGCACTCTGGTGTTTGAGTGGTGACTGTCACCAGGCAGGTGTTGGTCAGATCTGCACCATGGCTTGTTCTCAGGGGTGAGAGGGATGAGCTGGCCTTCCTGCTCTTGGATCTGTTTTGATGCAGCCTTGGAATGTCTTCCAAAAGCTACTGCCCTTGTTCCTGTTGCCTGACCTTGCCGTGTCTTAGCGAGCAGAGCCTGCTGGAGGGGAGGCTGGGGGTCTGCAGCACCACACAAGGCTCAGGCAGCTGGATGAGTGACTCCAGTAACATGACCTCCTCTCCACCTGCCCTTTTGGTTCAGGATGCAGCCAGCAGCCCTTGGTTAAAGCCCAGCTCCCTCCCTGTGCTGGAGGTAGCTGGCCTGGCTGGCTGGCTTTGCTCTACCATTACTCAAACCATCTGCATTGTGTTTCAGCCCTCTCAGAGTACAGCCCTTCCCTCATATGACCGTTGTGTTTGTTCAAATGACTGTTCGCAGAAAATATTGCTTGAGGTGTGTGTAATTGAACACATCCTACAATTCCAGCTGTACTGGTGTAGCTGAAGAGGAGCCGGTTGCGATGGAGACAGTGAGCTGGTAAAACCACTCCGGTGAGGAGAGTGGAGGGTTGTGGTGGTGCCAGGCACTGTTTTGTTTGTATCATTTCGTTGTACCAGGTGTTATTCCACACCTAGAATTTCAATACAGTATAATCTCCTAAGAGAAGCAATGGCATGGCTGCCACATCAGTGTGCAGAAGGATTCATGTGTTTTTCAGGTGTCATCTGGAGGTGGAGAGGGGTAAGCAGTAATGTGATGTTTTTGCATTAAATGATTATGCTGAGCTGTGCTTCCCTGTTGCTCAGAGAAGCTGTGGCTGCCCCATGCCTGGAAGTGTTCAAGGCCAGGTTGGATGGGACTTGGAGCAACCTGGTCTAGTGGAAGGTGAAGGGTGGAAGGAGAGTGGCTTTAAGGTTCCCTCCAACCCAAACCACTGTGTGATCCTATGATTCTAGAAGAGGAACTTCCTCTCTCCCCGCCCCGAGTCTGTCCCACTTCCCTGTTCTCCCCTGGTTCCCTGTGCTCCTGGGGAAGGAGCTGCTCCTCTTGTGCAGGTCTCAGAAATTCTTGTGCTTTTATCTCTTGGTTGTTTGTGATGGAAATGCCAAATGGCACTGTTGTCTGTCAGGTTTCTCCCACCTCTGCGCTTGCCTGAGGCACAGCCAGAGATGTGTTGGCTTAAATATAGGCCAGTTGGTTGGAAATTGGGACGTGGTACCTGGTGAAAGCCAGGGAAGGCCAAATTGCATTAAAATGGCAGAAGGAGACACCCAGGTGCTGCTGCCTGTGTGGCTTGGGCAGGGCACTGCAGTGAGGACTGGAGCCATCTCTAGGAAGGGATGCAACTGGAAGTGGCCTGGGCAAATGATGTATTTACTGTCTGCCTAATCTGTGTTAGCATTAAAGCTGTGGCTGGAGTGTCTGGGGACAGTGTGCTCAGGGGACATCTCCACCTCCTGCCCCTCAGACTTTGCTTTCCAAGTCTGTGCCCTGGGTTTTCACTGGCTGTGAGACTTTTTCTTGCCGCAGTTCTCTTCCCCTCCCTTCTGCAGTGGCCAGCTCTTCATCTGCTTATCTGTCAGCTTAGCATGATCTGAAGATACAATCCCTGCTGTCCTTTTGGGAATGACCTCGTGTTTGTGCTATGTCTGGGCCTCTATAAATTTGGGTTGCTGAGTGATTGGGAGGAAGGAACTTCATGGGTCATCAAGTCCAGATCCATGGTGCTGAAGATGGGCAGTCATCTCGTGCAGGTCATGAACTTGTCCAGGAACTAATTGTTGGAACTCACGCTGTGCTTTTTTCCCCAGTGCTTCTGGAGCAGCTGGTCCAGAGATCTGCTCTTGGAAAGGTTAGAAACCCTCCTCACACTTCCAGTGTCCACTTTTCCTGGGTTGGTTTGTTGTGCCTGTGTCATTGCAGAGTGTCAGCTTGCAGATGAGATGATGACTTGCACATTTTGTTCCTTCCCTGGTTCTCTGTAACCTTTATGTCCTGCAGCAGTTGTGGCTCTGGATGGAGATTTGTCCTGAGAAATGTGCTGAAGGCTGTTTTGTTTTCCCATTTGGGCAGGTTGGGTTGGCTGGGCGCATTTGTTTCCTTGTTGTGCTTTTGAGTGTTTCAAGTGCAGGTGGAGCTGTGAGCTGCACAGTTTGTGAATGTTAGCGAGTACAGAAGAGCACTTTTTATGCTGCTGTCATTTCTGTCTTCTTTTTCAATGTTTGTCCTTGCTACTTGTGCCATCTTGCCCCTTCAGCAGGGAGAGATGTCAGAAACATTTGAATCAAGGTGAACCTGATAAAGCAGTGTATTGAAGAACCAGTGCCTGGCTCTTACTCGTGGCTCTCATTCATGTTTATCTCTAGCTGTGAATGTGCAATAACAACAGTTCTGTTCAGCACAGGCTGGCACAGCCTCAGACAGGAAGATCTGCTGTTTACCAAGCAACACTCTGCTATAAGTGAGAAAGAGGGGAAAAAAGTGGTTTATTGCTGCTGGGTAGCTCAGAGTGTAGTTAAACCTTTCTGAAAAAAGAGGAAACTAAGAGCACATGTGTTACTCAAGATGCATTTTTCCTGGCAAGAGTCCCATGTGTGTGCTCTTCCTGCAAAGCATCCCTGCGTATGCTCCTTCCCATTAAATCCATAGCATATTGGGAGCAGGCAGGCAAGAGCTTCCTGTTTTTATAATGCAACTGGTCTCAGCAGGCAGTCTGTCGAGGTGATTTTTCAGCCTGACATCTTTTGTAGCTGGGGCAGCCTGTGAGCTGAGTAGGATGACAGAACTCTGCTGCAAGGATTATAAACACGGGGAGGAAAAGATCTGGAAATGAGATCTGCTGGTAAAGCTTCCCGAGATTGGATGCTGTGGCTTGTGTTGTTTTGTTCCTTCCCCTGTGAGTCTCTCTGTGGCATTTCCTCGCTGCTGGTGCTGAGAGGGCCCTGCCAGCCCACCCACGCCGTGGTGATGCTCCGGAGTCACCCACAATTGGCCGGGAATTGCGGGACACACGCGGCTCGTTGCACTTCACTGGAGCAGTGTTAATTCACTTAATAGAGCACTGGGGTTGCAGGGATTTCGTTGTGTGGGTTTTCTTAAACTTGTGTGCACTCAGACCCTTCTGCAGCAGTGCCCTTGTTGCCGTTTTCATGCTTGTGCAGAAACTGCTTTGCAGTTGTCAGTGGAGATGAGGTTTTAAGTTAACCCTTATTTTGAAAAAGCCTTCCTGCTTCTCCTCTTTTTCCTCCCTCCAGCTTGTGATTAAGATGTCGATTGCCCTTTCAGATCTATGTAATCCCCTCTCTCAAAGTGACCGAGATAGGTTTCCAGTAGCTCCCTGGATTATCTGTCACTGGTTTACAGTGTCCAGTGCAAGGGAGAAGAGGAAACTTTGTTCAGGCTTTGATGGCAGTCGCTCTGTGGCTAAGCTGGCTCTGAAATACATCTACTTTTCCTATCAATCTTTCACTTCAGGCTTTGGACACCTCTTCCTCTACCTGCATACTTATGAAGAGTCAGTGCTGGGCATTAAATGCAGCTTAGCCCAACTCAGCTGCAGTGTATGAGTTTCTTCTGGGCTAAAGTTGGGCCAGAACCAGTTTCAAGGCAGCTGAAAGAAGGTAAAGACCCTCAAGCTTGCCTCTGCATGTTGGTGTCTGTGGCCAGAGACATGTGCTGCTGTTCTGGACTTTGTAGCATGGAGCGTGAGATCCTGTTCTGTGCTGATCTAGGACTCCAGGTTCAGTTATCTTGTTACCTCATTAATAGCCCGTCTGGAAATCTGCTTCCAGACAGTTCACTTCAGCTAATGATATCTCTGCAAGTGGTGTACCAGTCTTACTTCTCACCAAGATCTGGAAAACAGTTCACTTAAAGCTTCCTGTCCCCTTAATTTCCTCCAAGGCCAGAATATCTGACTCTCTTCCCTCAGCCCTCTGCCCCAGAACAAACATTTGGGTGGGTGAGTTTCCCCCTTCTCTCCCTTTTCTGTGTCCTCCCATCTGCAGTGCTTGCACACTGCCTGTCATCCTCGTGCCTTGCACACCTGAAGACTCCTTGGCCCTGGCAGGTAAGGCAGAGCTTTCTGAGTCACAGAACCACGGGAAGCTCTGTGGTGGAGCACGAGGGCTGAAAAAGTGAAAAAGCCTCCCCCATCGAGCTGAGTGTGCCAACCACTGTCCCATCCCTCCTGTTATACCTGTGCCTCAGTCTGTCCTTGGAGGTGCCTTCCCACCCCTCCCTGCCAGAAGCTTTGCAAGGAATTGGAACTTGCTGACACCTTCATTTCCTGCCAAGACTGCAGCACTTGGGCCGGCTTGGCAGGTGAGGGCAGGGAGAAAGAGCAGCAAAACTTTGTCTTGTCCCCAGCTGTGTGCATGACACCTGCTCAGCACAGAGTGTTCCAGCTCGCTTGCTCTTGCTGCACTTGAGCCGTGGAGCTCTCGTTGGGTTGGCATTTGCAGCTTGGATTTCAGTGCTCTGTCTGCCTAAGGTGGGTGTCTTGTTGCTTGTCTGCTCTTCCCTGCTGCCTTGTGGAAAAAGAGAGGATTTTTCCCTTCCTCTCTTGGGGTTACTTCTTCTCCCAGGGTCATCTCAGCCTGGTGAATTCCAGCCACACTCTTCTTGGTGCTGGTGCCTGGTTTTGCACATCCTCAGGTCCTGCCACCCTGCCTGGAGCTGGGGCTGGCTGGATCACACAGATGCTTGAGCTCCTTTCCCTTCCTTGGCTGGAATGACACAATCAGACACTCCAGTCTGCATCCTTAGCTATCCCATGCCTCACCTGCTCTGTGACTTTATAACCTTCTTAGGCTGCCATGTCTCGTGCTGTGCACCCTCCCAGCCCTGCACACCATTCCCTGCTTACCCTGGCCCCCCTGAGCATGTGCCTCCTTCAGGGGAGATGTGCTGTGCATGGAGGCAGGATTGGTGGGGGACCAAGGGTTGGCCATTCCTTCTGTCTGAAGGATGTCTGAAGTGGTCTCCTCCAGCTCGATGCCCCTACTCAGCCCCAGCTCCTCCAGCTGCTCCTGAGCTCCTAGGTGTTTAAGGGTGTGAGTCACATCCCACAGTCCCCAGAGAGGAGGCTGCTCCTCCAGGGCTGTGTGTGGGCTCTTCAGGAGCCCTGGTTTCTCCCTGCCAGCAGCAGGTTACATGGGACTGAAGGCAGAGAGCTCCTCTGCTGGTGAGGGTGGTACCAGGTCCCAGCACATCTGGCTCCCCAGGGAATGGTCATGGCCTCAAGCGTTTGGACAACACTCTCAGGCACGGGGTGGGATTGTTGAGGAGTCCTGTGCAGGGCCAGGAGTTGGACTCATGATCCTTATGGGTCCCTTCCAGCTCAGGACATTCTGTGGATCTTAGTCAGCCCTCAGGCAGAGAAGCTCACACAGCAGAGGGAGGAGAAGGGCTGGTACTTCAGCTTCAATCTTAGAAGAAAGTCTCCTGCAGCTTCCTCTGGGCACAGCTTTGAGAGACGTATTTCCCTCAGGTACATGGTGTGCCTTCTCCTGGGCCAGCTGCTGGCCCACACCTCAGACCAGAGCTGTCTGGAGTTCAGTATATCTGATGGTATTTTCATTCCTGGATCTTCCCTGGAGCAAGGGAGTAGCTCAGAATTGACTTGATTTATAGGTTGGGGGAGTAGAGGAATTACTGAAGCGGCAGAGTCTTGTCTCTGAGTTTGCATGGCTGAGAACCAAGAGAGGCTGGAAAGTTCAAGCAGGAGCAAAGCTGGCTTGTGCCACATGGATCAGTAAATTACTAGGAAAAGGAGTGTGGAAAGGAGTAGGAAAAGGAGGGGCTGCTGCACATGGGACCAGCTGGGGTGAGTCTGCCTCACTGGTTTCCCCAGTGGCTGCAGCAGCTCCAGGGACCTCTGTCTCTTCTTCCTGCTGCATGCCAAGGGAAGAGCTTGAGGCTGCTGCTAGGAAAAGTTCATCTTGCAGCTTCCTAGATGCGTTGAAACACATGGGCTAGTTCTCTTTTTTTTTTTTTTTCTTTTTTTGCTCTCTTCAGAGCCAAAACCTACTTTGAAACTGGAGGGAAGGAAAGGGGGTTGGGTAGATCCCCGCCCTTCCTGCCTGCTCAGCTGTGACACGGGAGCTGGGGCCTGAAGGGTCGGCACTGCTCACTGGTGTGGAGCAATAAGGTTATCTGGAAGCATCCAGGCAGCTGCTTTGCTGTCCTGGCAGCAGGAGGAGCTCCACGGGACAGCTTTGCTGTCCTGCACATGCTGTATGTGCCTGCTGCTCAGGGCCTGGTGGGGAATTTGAGGAAGGGTCTGCATCACATACCGCAGATCAGGGTAAGTGACTGTGAGGGGCTTGGGGGTGGCGAGATCAAACCTGGATTTATTTTGGAAGCGATATTTTGGGAGCAGTTTCACAGCATCAGTTCAAACCTAGTAATTATTGCAGCTGCGAGGGGCAGAAAACCAAAATCCAAACTCAGCATCTTGCTAAGGTGCTTAACTTAATTTCCATGAGTGAGATCCACCCTTCTCAAGACACTTCAATCTGTTCACATTGTTGCTTCCTCTCCAGATTAGATAGGTGGAAGCAGTGCTTTATTAATTAGAGGAAAAATCCTGCTCCCTCCTGCCAAGACAGAGGAACTCCTGGCAGTTTGCTCCCTTTTAGTGACTGAAGCCTCCCCTGTTCAGCCACGTGCCTGCAGGTCATCTCCTGGGGCATCTCCCTGCCCAGTGGCAGAAATTCCTCAACAGTAAGGCTAAGTGCTTCCAGAGAGGCTTTCTTCTTCTTTAATTGACCCCTTCCCTTGCTGGGGTGCAGTTTCCATTCTCACCTTGACTTCTTGGAGGCTCCTCATTTGCTTAGTGTTGGCCAAAGGCGTTTTGGGGCTGAGCATGGTGAGCACATACGTGCTTTGCATTGGGCTGTAACGCTGCCGCCACTCCTGTTCTCAAACTGGTTCAGCCTCTCCCCACCTTTGGTCAACGCTGCCCCTTCAATAGCATTCATTGGCTGCTCTCACCTGGCATGAGGGTGACCCTGAGGAGAAGGATTTACTGCTTTGCCTGCAGAAATCCGATTTCACGCAGCACTCACAGCCAAGCAGCCCAGTTAGACCAGACAGTCTCGGAGATCACTCCGACTTAGCTAGGTTATCCTCCACCTATTTATAGCTCCCTTCCTCTCCCAACTCCACCCACCGTGGGGTTTTACTGCAGGTTTTAAAGCAGGGCTCCCAGCCTTTCCCCTCTCTGCGGAGTGGAGCTGCCTGTTCCGGCTCCCTGGTGTGGAGCTGGCGGAGGAGACGGGCCGGGAGAGCAGCACCACGTTGGGAGCTGGCAGCGATGCGGGCAGCAGGCCTGTCTGTCTCCTCTTGGGATGAGCTAAAACTGGCGTTCCCATGGGCAGGAGGAGGAAGCAATGGGTTCTGCTTTACCAGCTTGAGGAAGTGGTCTTGAACTAGGCCGTGGAATTGCTTTATGTGGCAGTTTAACCCAGCTCGAGGGGGAAAAAGGCTGCTGACGCTTGGGCATCCTTCCTCTGTTTGGCTCAGCCTGCAGTGAGGGGCTGCTCTACTCCTCTTGCTTTTATTTATCTACTTTATCATGATAGAACCCGAGTTTTGAGGTAAGAGACAGTTTGTTCTTCTAGTAGGTGTCAGAGTTGCATCCCCTGTGCCTTTGCTGCTGGAGCACATAGGGCCTCTGGGATGGGGCGGAAGAGCCAGAGACACCCCAGGTGTGGGATGACTGATGTCTCCAGATAGGCTGAGTTGATGATTCTTGGAAGAGCTCTTCCCCTCACATCGCGTGGCTTTCATGTAGCCAGAAAATCAGATTTGTTACAAATTAACTGCTTGAATAGCAGGAAAAGAGAGGGGAAGCGCCAGGGATCCACTTTGGCTGGATTTGCAGAAATCAGTGAAACCTTGCTGTTGGGTAGTGGGGATGTGGGGCTGATGTACAGCAGTGAGGCAGACCAATTACAATGAGGAGGAGGTAGTGAAAACTCTGTTCTTGGGCTTTTTTCAGATTTGTTTGGTTAGTCCAGGCTTTGTAGGCTACAGAGACAGTGACAGAGCAGTTAACATTCTCCAGTTAATGACCTAATGCAGGCACATTCTGGTATTGAGCTTGTAGCAAAATTGCACCTGCTCCTTGAGCTGCTGCTTTTGAGATTCTATTATCTATCAAGGCCTTTCTTGATCCCTTAGATCAATCCTGGGATTGAAAAACTGTATTTTAGGACTCCTCATCTCAGCCTTTTTACAGCAAAAGTAGTTTCTTTGCAAAGGTCTTGCTGTGGTTCATTCATCTCCTTAAATCCTGGTGAGTAATTGAATAAGCTCAGCTGTGCTAATTTTTCCATCTTCCTTGTTTCTTCTTTTTTGCTCTGTTAAATGTTACCTTGATCCATTGCTCCTGACGTGCATCCAGATTGTCCTGCCTTTTCACTTGAAGGAGAGACACGTGTGTTTAAACTTCTTTGAATACTAGAGGACATGAAATGTTTCTGAAGTTTAATTGTGGGGATGCTTGAAGAATAAATTCCAAAAAGTAGGAAAGAAAGAGAAAGAAACAGAGGAGCAAAGCCCCAGACCTGCTTCTGTGGGTAGGGGCGTGCTCAGGATCAGCTAAAACTTGGCTTGAGCTGAAAATAAATAGTCACAGAAAGTACTTGTGCAGATCCCCAGTCTGTCCAGGCTTACTGGGGTGTTAGTGGGAAACAGGAAAAGAGGGATATTTTATTTTGTACGTAAACACACAAACCATCCAGTCCTTGTAGCTCAGGTAACTAAAACTGGTGTGCCAGTCAAAGCCCAGACTAACCTGGTGTGTGTGGTCCCCAAGGGCTGCTGGTTGGGGCTCCAGGTGGGCCTGGCTTGTCCCGTTTTCTGCTTCTTTCCCATGTGTGACGGGCTTTGTGCTGGGCTCTCCTGTGCTTCCCTCCATCAGTCAGTGCTTCTCTGTGCCTGGGAACTCCTGGTGCTTAACTTGGGGGGAGCCTCTTCTACAGCCCCCGCACTCCCCATCTCCAGCAGCAAAAGCTGCATTCAGTGACACAGCCCTTCCCATCCCAGTGAGCTCTGGGATGGGAACCCTGATCAGAGCATGCAGTGATAGGCTTTAAAACTGGAGGGTTGTTGCTGAAATCATACCTTATCTTTCTCTCTTTTTCTTTCCTTTTTTTCCCCTTTCTCTGTGTTTGTTTGTTGTTTTTTTTTCCAACTCTGATCAGAACCGACCTTCCTTTCTCCAGCGTGCTGGGATCTTTGCAGCAGCCCATGCCGCAGCGCCTCGCCTGTTCCACCCGAGCTGCCCATGCCACTGGCTTGGACCTAACCTAGGCTAAATCTCAGCGTGGCCTGGGTAGGGGGGAACCATGGGGAGCTCTGCCTCATCGCTGGCCGCAGAGACGGAGTCGGACCATGGCTTCAGTAGCTCGCCCTACCCGGGGCACCCGGCCGTGGGCTGGTATAGGAGCAGCCCCGGTGGCCCCGTGTGGGAAAGTGCCCTTATAACACGGCAGCACCAGCACTTACAGCACCGGCTGCGAAGGTAAGGAGGAGGGGAAGGAGCCTGCTCACCTGCTCGCCCGCTCGCCTGCTCACCTCTCAGCTTCAATCTGGGCGCTGCCTTTGGGATACGAGTTGCTTTGCATCCTACTGAGTGTTGGGTCCGTTCATTCAGAGGCTCAGTTCAGTTCCTTGGGAAGCCAGAGGCAAATTCCCACTGATCTGAGTGATGCCAAACCCTGGCTTTACGCAGGGTGGTCGATGTCTCCTGCAGAATGGACTGCAGGACTCATCCCAGCTCTTCCTCACTCACCTAAATTGTCAAGGTGGCTGCCTGGGCATGGGATCTCAGTTCCTTGTTTGCTGTGTTCTTGTGGCTCCTCTTCTTTCTGACCTCCCAACCACACTGTAGTGTCACAGGTGGAGGATTGTGTCTCCAGGTTGGGTGGCAATAAGTTGCAAGAGTTTCTGAACTCAGAAGAGCCAGAGAAGCTGTTTTCATGCAAAAGCAGTGGAATGCTTTTGAATAACAGATCCACAGGAATGAAACACACCAAAACAGAATTACTCTTACAAACAGATTAGTGTTTCCAGCCCTCAATTCCTATCCCACCTTGATGAAATCAGCACCTCAGATGTGTCTGAGATGTTGCCTCTGCCCCTTCCGCATCAGCCACTTGCAGTGAGGAGTTTCTCTTGTTGCTGGAGGGCTGGTGTCCTGCATTCATCCTCTGACAGGTCGAGAGATTTGTCAAAAAGCATCTAAAACCCCTCTGCCCAGGGGCTTGGCTGCAGAGGCTGCCGTGTTTTGTGCTGATAACGTTTGAGCCTTTGCCTAATGCCTGCTTTGTGTGGACTCCAGCCTGGATGGGTGTCCATACCTGCTTGAGTCTGTTTGGAGCTGCTGGTCATTTAGGAATAGCTGCTTGCTCTGAGTGTCCCTGAGCTGTCCTGGCTTTCCCCCAGAGGTGTTTGCTGTGATGATGGTGCAGTATCTGTGGTGCAGTCCTCGTTTTCCTGCCTTCCTGGCTGCTGTGAGGCCTGGATGTGCTTCCCAGGCTCTGGTGCATGACTCTGAGAGCCTCCCAGCAATGTCAGGCTTTGCTCCTTTCTGGCCTTGTCTAGGGTCTTCTTGTTGAGGCTGGGAACAGTGTGAAACCAGTAAGTTGTTGTCTTTACTCTCTAGCATAGACTTGAGTACCTTTAAAAAAGATATTTTGTGCAGTTCCCAGATTCTGTTGCTGTATGTGCCAACCTGTGTGGCTGGTGCACGGCTCTGGTCGGTGATCTGTGCTGTGGGGTTTGTCCCCTCTACTTTAGAGGGATCCTGCAAACAGAGCTGGGTCCTTCCTGCAGGCTTATCCCTTCTGGACTGCTGATTTTCCCTCTGTTGCCTTGAGGAGTTGGGGAAGGTGTCTCAGCTCACAGATGAGCTCTCTGGTATGGCCGTGCACAGCCAGAACTGAAATTTAGGAACTTGCAGTGCACACCTGGCCCTGGGCACTAAAAAGGTGATGTCTCTGCAGCCTCGTGTGTGGCAGCTGGGGCTGCTCGTGACTCCAAGTCTGTAGCTTGGAGGAGCTTGAGGAACTAAGTGATATATTGACATGTGGAAATAAATTTCCTGAAGAACCAGCCTTGGTGGTGGAGCGGATGTTGGGGCAAGAACAGGAACTGCCGGTCTTGGCGCAGATAACGCCAGTGTCCTGTGGGGACAGGAGTGGCTTTTGTGATAATTCCTGATTTCCCCTGCTAAAGGGAGAGCAGAACTCATCCCGACTCAGCGTCGCGTGGTTCCTGTAGACAGGAAAATCACCGGCCGTGATTCACTGAGCAGCGAGTTGCGTGGGAAGAACTCGCTCCAGGCAGTGATTATGGAAGTGGGTTCAAAAGACCTGCTGAGATCAGCCAGGCTGCCAGGCATCAAAGGGCCGCCGCTCCCAGGGAGCAACAGGGCCAAGGAGCAGCGGATGGTTGGTTTCCAGAGAGGAACAGATAAATATATTCTTTTAAAAAATTAAGTAAGTCAATAGAAGAAGTCAGGGTAGGTATCCCGCCTGTGCATGTCCTTGTCCCCGGAGTCATGTAGTGTAGGGAGGAAGTGGAGTGCTGGGGAGTCAATTTGAGGCCGGGCAGCAGTTCTGGGATAGACTTTGCTTTTCCTGCTGATTTTCTGTCCCTGCCTGCAGCCGCCTTCGAAGCTGATAATGCTTTGGCTGCTGTGGAGCAGCACAAAGCCAAGCTGCTCTGGGCTGTCTCAGGGATGAACACAAAACCTTCCTTGGCAGGAAAACAGGGACACAAATACTTAGTGAGTGACTTTGGTCTGTACTTGATGGGGGAGTTGAGGGAGTCATCCCTCATGGTGGGGTGGGAATGAGGGGAGAGATCAGTGCTGTTTGGCTTTCAAGATTTTAGAAGCTGGGAGGAGGCTTCACTGTCTCCTGTTGCCTGGGTGAGGCTGATGATGTGGAATTCCCTGTCTGCTGAAGACAGGGAGACAGGAGAGAGCAGAAAAAGGGCCTTGGTGGTAGAAGCAGCAGACTTGTGACAACCAGAGTTGAGTCTCTGGTCTTTTCTGGACAGGGCTGCACAGTCTCTTTCTGTTTGTCAGCATTTAAACAGGAGCCTATCCCTTTCCCAGCATGCCAGGAGGACACAGCTACTGAAAGATGGGAGGTACCAGGTGTTAGGTGCATGTTAGAGGGATCTGATTGCAGAAACCTCTGCTTAGGGCAAAGATGTTGGGTTTAAATTCATCCCTGGTAGCTGTGTGCAGCCAGACAAATTCTGGCTCAGCTACAAGTCCCCTTGGGCTCCGTCTTGCTCATGTGCTTGAAGGTGCTTGGCCTGGGCTGTTGTTGGGTGGGAGCGTTCAGCTGAGCCTGAGGATCCATCATGGCCAAGCTTTCCAGTGTGCCAAACCCTTCTTGGAGCTGGGAGCAGGAAGGAGCAGTGCCACAGGCCTGGTGCTGGCAGCAGGACACGGCTCCATTGCTGTGGCTGCCACAGTGGAACGGTTTGGGAGCTGTGGGATCATGGTAGTTCCTCCTGCTGCTGCTGGAAGTGGAGGTGGCAGCTCTCCAGGGTGCATCCTTCCATATCTGTAAGGGGTTAGGAGGGAATTTGGGCTGTGTTTCCTGATGAGATTTAAGGGAATGTTCCTGTTTACCTAGTCCTCATGCCTAGGATTCATGAAGAGGGTCCTGTTGAGTTCTTCTTGAGAGTTCTCTTCTTGAGAGCTTCTGGATTTCACTCTGTTTAGGAGAGGCTTTTTAGGGGAAGGGTTGCAAGGTCTGTGCAGCAATTGTCTCTGCTCGCTACTGGCTTTGGCTGAAGCTCTCTGAACTCCTTCTTCCAGGCAGAGTTTTCATTTTCTGGGCTTCCCCACAGCATTCCCCAAGGGCTTTGTGTTTTTCTATAAAAGCCTTTGCAGAATGAAATACCTCTGGGTCTCAATGACTGTGGAAGGAGGAACACACTCTTTTAATGTTCTTTTATTTTGTTATTATGGTGTGCTAAAAATATGTAAATCTCCCTGCTGTTAGAGAGAAGTGAGGGGACCTGCTTTTGTTGTTGGCAGGTGGTGGGAAGGCACTTCCTGTGCCACCCCCTGCTCCCCAGAAGCACCACTTACTTCTGGGGAGAAACTCTGGGCAAGCCTGAGTGTCCTGGGTGTTTGTGAGCCCTTGGCTTAAATACGTGAACAGCAGCACAGGAACTGCTAGGCAGCATCACACAGGCCTTTTCTGGGGGCTCTGAGTTGTTTTGAGGCTGGTGGAGATTTTAATAACTGGACTCTGGCATAAGTGTGGCAGGGAGCTGTGTGGAGCAGGAATGTGGCTCTGTGCTGCTCCTTCCCACCTTCCTGTGCTGTGGCACTACAGCTCTGAGTGCAGCACAAGCAGAAGTGTCTGGAGGACACCAGGACAGTGTTTAGTCTGGAGGAAAGGAGGCTCAGGGGGGACCTGCTTGTTCTCTACAACTCCCTGACAGGAGGATGGAGCTGGGTGAGGGTCAGGCTCTGCTCCCAGGGAACAAGGGACAGGACAGGGGGAAACGGCCTCAAGTTGTCCCAGGGGAGGTTCAGGTTGGATATTGGGGAAAAAATTCTTCACAGAAAGGGTGGTCAGGCATTGGAACAGGCTGCCCAGGGCAGTGGTGGAGTCACCATCACTGGAAGCGTTCAGAAGGCATGTGGATGTGGCACTTGGGGACATGGGTCACTGGTGGTCTTGGCAGTGCTGGGGGAACAGTTGGACTCGATGTACTTGGAGGGCTTTTCCCAACTAAATGATTCTATGATTCTGTGTGTTTCTTGTTGGGGAAACCAGGGCCCAGAGAAATTAGATTCTGGGAAGACAAGCTCCTGGTAAAGCATCAGGTGACTGCAGGGAATCACCTGGTGATCACCTGCTTCTGTTTGCTGTCATCAGATCTCAGGTCGGGCACTGGCCTCGGGAGGTCTGGCAGCTTCAGTGGGTACAGGTACCCTGACAGACCTGGGATGGGGCAGGCACAGATCCCCCGGGCTTTATCAGCAACCTGCATGGATCTGGGTGTGCTCAGAGAGTTTATTTTGCATCTTTCACGATTCACTGACTGGTTGAGGTTGGAAGGGATCTCTGGGGTCCAGCTGATCCATCTCTCTTCCTAAGCCTCCATGCAAAGAACAGAGATGTGGCTGTGGAACAGATGGGGATCACCAACACGTGCTCTGTGTATCCATAGACGAGGGAAAAAGGAGCCACTCTTCCAAACCACGAGGGCCCCATCAGCTCTCATATTCAGGACATGCCTGCTCATCACATGGGAGTGGAGCTTGTGTTCCCCAGGTGCTGCAGTGAGGTGGATGCATTCCTGTGTGGGTTATTCTCCCTGTAGAAGTTGCTGTGGAGTTCACCTGGGATTTGGTAGAGTAAAGATGATGCAGGTTGTTGTGGATACTTGTTTGATGGGAATGTTTGGCTTGTAGCTGTTTGCTCACCAGTTCTCACCAGAGCCTGCGGTATCTGGAGCAGTGTCTTGCTCAAGGAGGTGTTGCAGTGCCAAGGAGTTGGCAGCATGGAATGCTGTTTCATCTGCCTGAGGCTCCCAGCCCTGCCCATCCGCTCTCCAGGCTGGCTGCTCCAGCGGTCACAAAGCCTATTAGTTGTTTAAATTGGGGCTATTTATAGCTCTGGAGCCACAGATAACTTGGAGGGTGGTGCAGAGCAGCAGAGACCGGAGTTCTCAATAGATCCCCGAACAAACCCTCCCTTTGCTCCCTGTGTGCCCTCCAACCTTCCTCATTTCCATGTCCCACAAGAGCCATCCTGCCTCAAAGGAGGTCAAATCCAGGGCAGAGGCAGCTGGAGCATGTCCTCATCTTACGCAGCAGGCTTGGCCAAATCTGAGCAGAAATGCCTGACCCTCTTGCTTGATGTTGCTGTCACAGCGTGGAGAGCACAGCAGAGCTGTCCATTTGACAGTGCCAGCCTGGAGAAGGGAAAAACCAGCACCTTTACCTGGTTTGGGGATGCTCCTGTCTGCAGGAGCTGAGCACTTTTGCTCCAGGAACGTGGGTTCAGGTCCTTCTCCAAGTGTAGGTGTTGGGGAGTTTTGCTTTGGATGCTGCATTGCATGAAGGAGTTTAGCATCCAGCTTTGGCTGTGCATAGATCCAGTCTTCATCTCTTTCGGGAAGAGACCCTGGAGAGGCAGTTTTGCTGTGAAGGAGGCTGGTCTCTGGTAGTCAGTGCTGTGGGAATGTGTGGTTGGAGGGCCTGGGAGAGTCCTTTGGTACTCTGTGTTTTTCCAGGTGTGTTGGGGATGGGAAGGGAGAGGAATTGGTAGGTGGTGAATTTTTTGAGTTTGTTATATTTTTTAAGAGCAGAGAACAGTAAGAGGAGCCAGAACAGGGATTTTTTTTTTTTTCAGAGTAACCCTTCTGCGTTGCTCCTTTGGCTTTCTTTGGCTGCGTAGGGAGGAACGTGGTCTCGTGACAAATCACTTGTCCCCCTGAGAGGTGTCACACATGTAGCTTGGAGTTGTGAAATGGTCTCCGTCCTCTAGCAGGAGCTGGTGTATAGATGTGACGACAGTGGGAAGCTCAGGAACCTGGCGGAGCTGCTGCAAGGAAGGAGGAAATGTAGGAAAGTGTGTGTTTGGAGGGTTATTTCTTCTCTCGGGATCAGGATGGAAACCGCAAACACATCCCCCTAACAGTGTGCAGCATCTGTCCTGGAGGGAGACGGGCCTGCATGACCTCAGGTTGTGGGCTTGTGAAAGGAGGGGTGAAGGCAGGAATATCCTCCTGCTGTCTGGGTGGGCAGGGAGCTCCCTTCCCTCTCTGCACCCAGCGTTCCCTGGGATCCCTGCAGAGCCCATTGCTTCCCTCTCAGATTACCAGCTACTGGTTGCTGTGAAAGGCACGTGCTGGATTTCTCCAACCAGTAACTTAATCCAGTTTGACACTGGTGGCTCTGGGCTGGAGTCTCTGACTAACCTGAGTCAGAAACAGCGAGGGGGGATGCTCAGAGCTGCACCCACCTCCCTGAAGCCTCTTCCCCCCGTGATCCCCGGCCCCGTGACCCTGAAAGGCCGCCTTGATCCCAGCGCGGCCGGAGCCTGGTGCTGTGCGTGGAGGGGAGGCTGTGCTGAATGAACCCTCTGCAGGCCTTTGTTCCCTGGGGTGAAACAACCCTCACCACGGGGCTGCTGCCAACAGAAGGGCACAGAGAGGAAAGGGGAGCCCTGCTTGGGTGCTGTTTGCATTGGCCAAGCTGTGCTGCATCTCTCTCTTCCTGCCCAGGGACCCACAACCCACCCAGGTGGCTGTGCCTCTTCAGCCGCTCTCTTCAAACAAACTGCCCTGGGCTTTTCTTTGACTTGGGCACCTTCCCATGCTTCTCACCCTGCCAGTATTCCCGCTCTGCCTGGCAAGGCACCAGGATCTCAGCACCCCTCGCCAGCCAGTGCAGCTCACAGCACCCCCGGGCATCACCGAGTCGCTGCAAGGGGCAGGTGCTCCAGGTCACCGTGAGGAGGTGTGAAGAACTGATCCGAAGAGAAGGAAGCTGCTCCTGTGTTACAGATGGCATTTCTGAGGCTGCAGCAGGACATCCAAAGCAGAAGGAAGCTGGAAGTGGAGTGTAAAGGCAGCCTGGAGCCCTTCTGGATGGCGGCAGGACTGGCAGCAGGAGAGCCAGGGCAGTGTGGGGGGTGAGGAGAGTTTGGGCTGCAGGTGCTTGGAGGCTGCCAAGTCAGCAGCTTGCAGGGAGCTGGAGGGGCCTCGTCTGCCCTTGCCCAGAGCAGTGCAGAGCTCAGCTGGGCCTGCAGACGCTCAGGTTCCAGCCCTGCTGCTCCCAGTGCTCCCTGTGCATCGCACACTGGGGCTCGTGGTTACACAGAGCTGGGCTCTGGCATTTGAAGCGTGGCAGGTTGGCTACAGCAAAAGGGGATTTTGGGAGGCTGGATCTTGCCAGCTTTCGGTGGGAGAGGACAGTGTCCGTACTCCTTGGCCTTCAGCAGCATTCCCCAGCTGTGGAGTAGGGAGAAGGTGGACACAAGCAGGATATTTTGTCTTCCTTAAAACCTGATTTTAGTCTCCCTACCTTGGAAAATTGAAGCTGTAGGTAGGTAGATGGACAGATGTGTGTGTGTATACATACCTGTATTTTTTTCCCCTGCTTCCTTGGGACACCAAGGAGAGGACACCTTTCATTCAGACCCTTGGTGTTGGCTGGCATGTGCCCCATGCAGCACTGGGGCATTCCATCAGACCCACACCACCAACTGTACCTTCCCTGCCCAGGAGCTGAGGCATCTCCTGTTGCCTTACCCACAGTTATTGTGTCCATCTGCAGGGAGAGACAAACATGGAAACACTTGGTGCTTCTGAAATGTGGAAAGACTTTTGTTTTGCAGGAGCTTCAGGCTGCAGAATGTGGCACAGAATGGACTGATCAGTGGCATTGCTGCTGTCTTGCCCAGCAACTCCTGTGGCATGTGCAGTGACTGGCATTGAGCACTTTACACATGCCCTAGAATCTCCAGCAAAGCTTCACCCAGTGACCTGTTTTCCCTGGGTTATGTTTTCCTACAGCAAATGTTTAGATGCTCTCTGTCTTCTGGGCACACTGGTGTGGGCACTGCAGCCCTGGCTTGCTCAGGGGCTGCTGTTGGTGGCACAGTGGTGGGGAGGGCACAGCAGCTGACAGGGCCCCTGTGTCTGGTGCAGCATTTCAGTCTCCAGGGCACGTGTGCTCCTTCCTTCTCTGTCCCGTGCAGGTTGGCAGTGATGTCCTTCAGGGTGTCCTTGAGGAGTACGTGTGCTGAGCTTACCCAGGGCTGTCTGTGAGCGTGTGTGTGACTTGATGAGGTTCGGGAGCTTTAAACAATAGCAGGAGCTGCTCTCCTTGGTAGAAAACTCAGTGTTGTGCTGCAGGGAAGGGACACGGAGCTGTTGGAGCAGCCCCAGCCTGGCCTCTCTGGGGTTGCTGTGCTGGCAGGACGCTTCCCTCTGGCACATGGACTCGGGGGGGTTAATGGCACATGCTCCAGCCAGGAGCATCCTCGAGATTCCAGCTGTCAAAACACTAAGTTAAGTGTGTGTCATCTTTACAAGGCAGTAGACAGTGCTGTGGTCTGAATTACCCAGCCTGGAGGCCTCCAGGTAACTTGTAGGGGCTTCCCTGCTAATTCCAGCCTGTCTGCCTGCTCCAGGAGTCAGCCAGATGTGTTGCTGGCTCTGTTAAGGTGGCAGTAGCTCTAGAGCTTGGGGCATGAGCAGAAGGAACAGGTTGGGGTGCTGGGTGGTCGTGTGGCTCAGTGTGCCCCAGCACAGCATTGTTCTGCTCTATTCCTGGCCCTTCCATTTAACCCACCAAATCCTCCTCTCTGTCTCCAGGAGGCTGGAGAAACCGAACAGCCCCCGTTTTGAAAGGGCACAGCGACGCCAAACTGAATCTGAGGCCAAGTGTGGGTTCCTGTGTTGAACCTGTGTTTGATGGGGTGTTGGGACCATGGTGGGCTTCTGGTGTGCTGCAGTGCTCCCATGTCCTCCTGGAGCCTGGTATTTGCTGATGGGATCCTGGAGGGTGATCTGTGACTGGCAGCTGCCCGGGGTGGCCTCGAGGCACCCTTGACTTGGTGCTGATGGGGCAGGAGGTGCACGGAAGGGTTTTAAGCTGGGGGACCACAATGTGCTGAGGGAGCCCCTGTTGCTGCCTGCAAAGGATGCTGTGCCAGAGGATGCAGGCCAGGGTCCACTCTGCACACTCAGAGCTATTTCACCTGCACACTGGCACCGAAGGTTGGCCCAGGACTGTCCTAGAAGCCACCAGTGCCAGGAAATGAAAATGCCAAGTAGGCTGTGTATGATGAAGCATTCCCAGCCAAACGACAGGAAGGTCAGTGTGTTTTATCCCACTGAGCCTCTAGGGAGCTGTGGCTAATTGTCCCCTCTAAAGTTCAGGCACATGAGAAAGAGAAGTGACCTTAATAGGTCAGGAGCACACACACAAACAGATCCATTGCTGTTGGTGGGACTCAGCCTGTGCACAGGATCCCATCCTCTCCCATCTCCCTTGCAAGAAGGAACTGTACTCAATTTCTGGCTGGGGCACCTCAAGGAGGTCCTTCAGTGACAGGGCTTGAGAGCTCCCCAATGCCTGGGGGGTCAGTTTGGATCCATAGTTTGACCTCTCAGTAAACTGAAACCCCCAGCCCTAGGGTGGTTTCTGGAATGAGGAATGAGCCTGGCCTGGCTCTTTCTGTGGGGATGCCCAGGGGCTGAAAGGCCAAAGTTTCCTTGGCTGTAATTCTGAAATTCCTCCATGGCTTTGGCAGTACAGGACAGAGGGCTGGCTCAGGGCATGGGGAGTTACCCTGGTGTCAAAGGAAAACTGTTTTGTTGAAGTTCACTAAAGAGGTTTTGCTTTTGATTGTTTGGAGATTGTGTGTCAGCACCTAGTGGTGCAGAGCAGAGCCAGGATTCCCTGGGAGCTGCAGGGTGCTCTGACCTTTCCTTGGCTTCTCCTCAGAGGAGGGGGCAGTGGGGGCCTCGGTGGGGGAATCCCATGGCTCTGTGCACATGCAGGGATATCGATCCATGGCTTGACGGCCTTTTCCCTCCAGATCTGGTGTGCAGAGCTGGCAGGTTCCTGGAGGTGCAGGGGATAATTTAGCTCACCTCTGACCTCAGGCAGGAATGGTGTTTAACCAGTGCCAGAATGAGAAGGCAGTGGGTGACATTTGGGATGGCAATGTCCCTTCTCCTGTCCTTGGTGGCTGCAGTGTGGAAGTCATGTGAGCAGCCACCAGCCTGCAGATGCCCTGTCCCTTTTGTGCCATTCTCTGCCAGCTGTATTTATTGAGCCTGACAGTTCAGGTGCTGTGGAGATGGACGGATTTCTATTAACTGTACCCTGCGTGTGCCCCGCTGCAAAGCGAGCCCAGGCATTGGCGTTGGAGGGTCTGAAGGCTGGAGCACAGCAGTTGGAAATGCAGAGTGATTGGTTCAATGGAGATGTGAGAGATGGAGCAGACAGCTTTGGAGCCGTGGTGTTGCTCTTGATCCATTTCCCCTCCCCTCTCTTTCTCTTCCCCCACCACTCTTCCAATTCTATTTTAACAGCACTACAAATTGCAGCATAAATCTTTAGCTGAGCAGCAATTTGGCTTGGCAGCCACCAGTAAATCTCCTCTTGCAGCCTCCCCACGTGAGGGAAGTTGCAGTGGGAGTAAGGGGATGCGGGTGAATCCTGAGTTTACAGTCCTCTCAGGTTTTCCTGGCTCTTTCCAGCTATGGGCCCATAGCCTCAGTCCCACACCTCTCTAGTCCTGGGAAACAGGAAAACTCTTCTCCCACCCCAGCCTTCAGTTCAAACACCGGGTGTGTTGGGAAGTGGTGTGAAACAGCCTCAAACATGGAATAGGAGGGGTGCCAGCAGAAGTTCCAAATGCTGTTGTTCAGGTGTGTGACCCTAAAGTTGTTCCTAAAGACAGTACAAGGTGGTCTTCATCTGAGCAAAAGGACCTGTCCCTCCAAACTACCCTGCACATGCAGGTGCTTTTGTTACCTGGTGCAGAGTGTGTGTATCCTCTGTGGGCTATGGTGGGAGGAGTGATGGAAAACAGCTCTGAGTGGTGTGTGAAAGGCAAAACTTTTGCCATTTAGTCCATGCGAGGGATCTGTCTGCACAGTCCCACGCCAGGAGCTGTTTGTCCCAGCAAACATTTTCCAGCTGCTTGTTTTGTCCTTGGATGTGTTCTGCCTGTGTTTGTAACCCCCTTCCATCATGTTTGAGCTTCACTAGCCTGACGTTAGGAAGGAATTGTTCCCTGGGAGGGTGGGGAGGCCCTGGCACAGGGTGCCCAGAGAAGCTGTGGCTGCCCCTGGATCCCTGGCAGTGTCCGAGAACAGGTTGGACAGGGCTTGGAGCAGCCTGGGATAGTGGAAGGTGTCCCATGGAATGAGATGGACTTTGAGGTCCCTTCTAACCCATTCTGTGGTTCTGTGATTACGAGACCAGGATAAAGTACAAGTGCCTTCGTCTTGGCCTCTTCTTGGCTGGATGTGAAGCTTCAAAGGCATTTTCCATGCTGAGTTCTTCAAACACTGGGCAAGTGTTGAAAGACACAAGGATAACTCTTCCTGATGTCAACACCACTTGCTTTTTGTGATGTACTGGTGAGGAAACCGAGGTGCAAAGGGGAGAGGCACCTGCTGCAGCAGTGTGTTAGAAAACAGATTCTGGGGATTTGGAGCAGGGTTTCTTTTTTTGTAGAGAAGCACAAGGCCACAAGACCCTGCAGTGCTGGCTCTGGATGGCCACCTCACCCCGCTCTGAGGAGCGCAGGCTCTTTGAGGCAGACCACAGACCTTCACTTAAAAAGAAATTCCTTAATTGGCTTAAAGACAGAGAAACGAAAACAACAAGTAGAGGTTCCTCTTCATCCAGCCTGCTTTCCTCAGGGGTTGCTTTTGAAGTGACTGTTAAAACATACCTCAGGTGTGGGGAGCTAAATGGATGGAAACAAGTGTCCTTTGGTCCCATGAGTCCACCCTCCTTGCTGAAGCTGTCCCAACTCCTCAGATGAGAGAGAAGCTTAATGAGTTCAGCTTCTTGCTCCTTTCCTTGCCTCCTCCCCTCCCTGCTGAGAGCAGGTAAGGCTTTATTGTGAAACATAACTGTGGATATCAACCCCCTCAGTACTTTCCTTCCTTCCCACTTTCTCAGCTGAAGCGCCTCCCTCCCTACATCCTGCATCCTACATCCCTGGGCTTCCTTCGAAGAGCAGCCTGTGCTGCTCTCGAGCCCGTTTCAAATGGAACCTGGAGAGAGTCATCAAAACTTATTCCAGGGATCTCCATGCCCAGATCTGTGAGCTCCTCCCATGGTACCATGGCAGCTGGGGTGAGGGACACATCAGCAGGTTTCCCTTGGGATCCTTTTCTCTCCCAAGAGAAGCTGTGCTGGTATGTTGTGGGATCTTTTTTCAGCTGTGCTAAACTCATGCACAGAGCTGTTGTTAGTGGAACTGGGGTGATGGAAGCCCTCTATAAGCTCCTGGTTAGATCCTGGCACTGGTCTTGTCCTGGAGATTTGGCCTTTATCTTGTTCAGGGGCTGGCAGCTGTCCTAGAAAGGGCACAGCAGTCCTGAATATCTCCTGGGCTGGTATAAACCTCCTCACTAGCACTGAAGGACCTGGTGTGATGTAGGTGAGCGGGAAACTCGTTCACAGCCCTCGGATGATGTTTGCAGGCAGAGCTGGCTCTGCTGCTCTGGGGCCAGGCACCGATGCCTGGGTGCTCAGAGGTCCTGGGAGCCTTCTGGATCTCAGGATCAGATTCCCCCCACATACATGCACACACCCTTTAATAGCTGTAATAAACCATATGCCCCTGTTATTTAAATAGAATAAATTTTAAAATGGAAAAGCCTCCAGGAGTATCTGGAGGTTCAGCACCTGTGGAAAATCGGCAGCTGAAGGAGCTGTATGTGAAGTGAGAGGGAGGAGAAGAGCCCATAA
Source organism: Eulacestoma nigropectus (assembly GCA_013397775.1). Taxonomy (NCBI): domain Eukaryota; kingdom Metazoa; phylum Chordata; class Aves; order Passeriformes; genus Eulacestoma; species Eulacestoma nigropectus. The sequence goes on along the minus strand of VZTE01002611.1, from coordinate 51,871 downwards.
TGGGCTCAGTGGAAAAAGAGGAGTGTCTGGAAGTCTTTCATCTTCCCATTGCAGTGCTCAGATGCCACTCCAGCTGCTTTCTATTCTGGGCTGCAGGGAAGTGTGTGCTCCCACACGTGGCTATTGCAGCTCGGAAAGAGCAGCTCCGGATTGACCCAAAGGTTTGGAAATCGTTCTGCTGTACAGTAAGAGGAATTTAGAGGATGGTGACGGTGCATTGCCAGGACTTGAGAGATTCACATTTCATTTCTGGATTTGTCTTAGACGTAGTGGTCTGTCAGTGCTTTGGCTGCTGTCTGGTCCCCATGGAAGGAGAATCCAAGGCTGTCCAAAACACCCCTGTTTGCTGCAGGCACAGAGCTGCACAGGTACATACAGGAAGTCTGTACGGGTGTGAAGCCGTATTCTTTTCGGGTGCTGATGGTGTTTCTTAGGTTGCAGTGGGAAAATCAGTCCCAGTTCCATCTGGAACCCTGCCAGATACTTTGTGGAAAAAGGGAAGGTGGCAGCCAGGCAGGTGTTGCAAGCTGAGGAGGACACAGCTATTCCTCTGTATTCACTAGAGACCAAATGGACACTGGAATTCCTTTGCTTCAGGAGGGGTTTCTGCCTGTTCTCACCTGGCTAATCCAGATAACTGGCATCCCAGATTCTCCTTGTTTCAGATCCCTTAAAAGTTAAGAATTTTAAATCCTGTTCTTTTGGAGTGTGAGCTCTCCACAGCCAACAAGAACTTAACTTAGGAGCTCAAGGTGCAGATATGAACATCCCACTTGTGCTACACTGCTGGATGCTCCCGAACTCCGTGTCCCATCCCAGACACTTCTGCCCAAACCTTCAACCCCTTTTTGAGGCTGAAGGGCTGAGGCATGACCCCTCTGGAGCAGGGGACACTGAGAGGTGGCAGTTAGCAGCCCCGGGAGTGGGGGACAAGCAGTGGTGGCTGGCTGGCTCACACAGTGCTCGCCAGCATCCCAGGTGGGCAGGCAGGGATCTCTTGCAGCCTGATTCTCCTGAGTTGCTGCTGGCTTTCCCCCCTGGAGTGATGCGTATCCCACTTGACTGCCAGGCCCTCCCCTCTCTCGGTGTGGTTCACCAGCTTTGACAGGAAGGGCCAACCCCGCTGCAGGCTTTCACCATTTGTCACAATAAATTGCTTCTCCCTCCTGCTGCGTGGGGGAGATGCTGCTTCCTTTGCCCTGAGTCTGAACAGCACCTGAGGTGGCTTCTCCCCCTCCTTGCTCTTCCTCCCCTCAAGCCTGCAAGGAGAGCAAAGCCTGCTGCAGCTGGCAACAGGCTCCCCAAAGCTTGCCCGATGCAGCAACGAATTTTGTGTGCTCTTGCATTCAGCTGCTTGACCTGACATGACCTGGGAAGGGGAACACAGCTGGAGAAGGTGCGGATGCTCCGGGAGCAGGAAAGGCGGGAGCCATCTGTGAGGCTGGTGGGGTTTGCTGCTGTCCAGAGCCCCTGCTGTCCGTGGTGGCCCCTGTCCAGCCCAGGTCAGTACAGCGGGAGGGCCGTGGCTCCAGCATAGCAGCTGCACCAGGCCTTGGTGTGTCTTTTCCAGCACTGGCAGGGAGTGTGAGTGCACTTGGAAGTTGTGTGTGGAGCCGAGGGCTCAGTGGAGTGTGTGTGTGTGTACAAACTGCAGTACCCAGTCCAGCTGGGACTCTGCTCTGTGCACCAGAGTCTGCTGGGATCGGTGTTCTTTGGGCAGGGTTCCTGATGTACGAGAGGGGACGTTCAGGTTTGCCCTCTGCCTTCTGACCTTCTGTCACCAAAGGAGATGGTGACATGCCCAGGCACGTGGAGAGGTAGCAGGGTGTGCTGTTGGTGGCAGTGGCTCTGGGGGGAACCTCCGTCCTCGCCTTTCCCTCGCTGCCGAGTGACGTTTGTAGCGTAGCTGCAGTGGCTTCATTACTGTGCCCTGACCAACCACACACTGAACTCCAGGGATGCCGGGAGCTGCCAGAGATCCTCTCTTCCTCTGTCCCCTGGCAGTCTTTCTTTCTCTCTGCAGATCAGTGCAAAGCTTGTTGGCTGAGATATTAAGCATGAGCTGCTTTCCTGAGGTCCAGGACTGGCTTAGCTCTTCATTAAGGCCTGGTAATCATCCTGAGGAGCCTGAGAGCCGCTGCCATGGAGCACAGTGCTCTGCTGCCTTCCAGCTCGCTGGGATGGTCCTGCCCAGGGTGCCAGCATCACTGGCAGCCACAGAAAAGGCACTGCCTGCTCTGGCGTGGGACAGTGCCACTGCAGAGCTTGGCCTGAGAACTTTCCTCGTTTGCAGGAAGAGTTCCCTGCAGCAGCTCTGCCAGGAGCTGGGATGGTGGCCAAATTAAAGCCATAGGAGAGGAGGAAGAGGAGGCTGGGGGCTCTGCTTTCCCCTGCCAGGCTGCAGCCCCGCTCTCCTTAGTCTCAGACCTCATGGAAACACGAGTCTTTCTCTCTCCCTCCATCCCAAATGGTACCAAGCTCTTACTACTGTTGGTTTTTGTCTTAATTGCACCTTGGAGCGATGCCTTGATTTATTTTATCAGGGAGAATTTTGGGGAAAAGATGGTTGTTCCTGAAGCAAATAGCAGCCTGCCTGATGTAGGGCTGGGAACTGGTGAGACAAAAGGAGAGAGGGGCTTGGCAACGTCCTCCCACCTCCTTCCCTGTGGCTGTGCCTGTGCCACGATAGCTCCCAGCCCCCCACAACCCCTGCAGGGCCTCGTGAGGGGCAGGCAGCCACCTCCACACTCGTGTGGCATCCCCCAGCAGCACAGGCCTCAAAGGCAGCGAATGGCTTTGAATTTCCTTCTCATGCTGGGAAGAAGGAATTTAATTTACTTTCTGAAGGTACAGGGTGGTGTTTTGGGGCTGAGCTGGCAGTGCTGGCTGTGAGAGTGAGGTGGGGGTGTGGAGCTGCTCACAGAACATCACCTGCAGCTCCTCAAACCTGTCCCATGCCTCTCTCTCCAGACATGAGACATCCAAAGAGATGTCCTCTACTCCATCCCCTCCCACCTTTCATCAGAAATCCTTCCGTTTTGAGCTCTTCTGGCTATCCCTTCCACTTTTCCTACTCAAGATTCTGTTGGGTTTTTATATTAAAACCTGCCATGATTTGAAATGAATTAGTGTAGCAGTAGTATTAAAAAACATCATCTCCCAGCTGTTCCTCCCCAGCGTCTTGCTAGTCCTAGAGCTGGTGCATTGCTCATAAATCCTCTCCCTGCTGTTCTTGATATTCCCTGATTTTTATACATCTTACACTGTCCTAACATCAGGGGAGGCTTGGAGATGTGTGTTCCCATCCCTGTGTGATGTGACCTGCTCACATGTTCAATGCTTCCTCTGTTTTAGGTGCTCAAGAATTTTGCTGGACAACTTTATTTTACGTGGGAAACTTTCTGCTCAGACCACAGATGGAGTGTAATTATAAAAACCATACAGGGTAGCTGATCCAATTTTTACCAGGCTTTCTAAAGAACAAAACTACATTTCTCAAAGTGTTTTCTTGCTCCAAGTGTGCAAGAAGCTGAAGCCACAAGTATCCAACAGAACTTGGGGCCATCAGTCTTCTAGGATTCAGGCCTTTTATTGACAAAAAAAGATAAAATTCTTGAATTCTTGTGTTGCATTTGCTGGAGGACTGTGGGCTTTATTCCCCTGAAAAAGCAGCTTTTTTGGGAGCTGCAGGCACGCTGAAGCATTCATGGATGTTTTGGCAGAACCACAGGTCCTTTGTGCTTTCTGCACCCAAGTTACACCAATTTCATGCCACTGTGACAAACCCTTGTGAAACTGCTGTACCTCCTTTCTGTATTTGCTCTTGAGAGGGTTCAAATATCCAATATATGTAGATTATGGTCAAAGTCAGTGCTGTGTAGTCAAAGCAAGGCTGTTCAGTTCATCACCTCCTCGAGTCAAATCAATGTGTTCATGGCCATAGTGGCCTCAGCTGGCCTGAGTTCAGGACACAAATTTCCTCCCCCTGCTATAATATTTGGGTACAAATGGAGCTCGGGGTTTTTTTTGCTTTTAATTTCCCCAGGCACACAAAGGACTGGGGAAATTAGGTACAGAAAAGGTAAATAAAGTCATTGAGTAAGAGGGATGATGGCAGCAGTAGCGCTGTGCTAAATTGGATTCTTTGAAGTAAAGTGTGATTGCAACTGCAGAAATTTCCCCTGCTTGCATGCAGGGAGGCAAGATGAGGTTATTAATTATAACAACAGACTGGAATTGATCTTAATGAGAAATAGGGCAGCTTGGGAGGAGCTGAGGCTGTGCTGGTGGCTGTCTCCAGGGCTGGGGCTCCAGGGGGACCTTCCTGGGCCGTTCTCCTGCCAGCCTTGCTGCTCCAAAGCCTGTCCTATGATGATCCCATGCTACAGAGTGCCTCCATCCTGGGTTTTGAAGAAGTCACATTGCTGTTGGCCATCTCATCTGGGCCCTGCATCTCGATAACCTTGGACAGGTGCAGGAGGTGCTGCTTCAGGGTGAGAGACCTCTTCAAAAGCTTGTGAATCCAGAGCTTGCAAAACTTCCAAGCAAAGCTAGAACTTGGACTTTGCTGACCTCCTTGAAATACTCAGTCTGCCTCCTCCTTTTGTATCCCCAGGGATTGTTATTGTTGCCCTGGCAGACAAATGGGAAACCTGCTCATTAGCCAAGGAGCCTTTGGGAATGGTCTTGTCCCAGCGTGCCTGTGCTCTGCCAGCCAAACTGGTTTTCTTCTGAGAGCTCATTTCTTACAACACTGCAGCAATTAAGGTGTATTAAAGGCTAATCATGCACAGCCTGTTTTTCTCACAAGACAAGCCTTCCAGATTCTGATTCTGCTTTGATGAAGAATGATGAAAGTCTCTTGTCTCCTGTCCATCGGTTTAGGGTAACGCTCCCCATGTGTCCCCAGGCTCGGAGGGAAGCCAGTGTGAGGCACGCTCCTTCCAGGTGTGTGTCACTTGGCATTCCTGCAGCAACTCCAGTAGCTTCAGATGGGCAGATCCCTTCAAAGACTCTGCGCCTTCCCTCCCTTTTCCTGAACAAAACCCAGGGATGTCAGCCATGAAGAACACTCTGCAAGCGATGACAGTCTCCTCAACTTCCCTTCTCCATCAAAGCCAGACTTTGGTGTGTGTCACGGGAGCTTTCAGGGTGCTCCTGTCCCAGCTGTGCTTCTGCCCTCCTCCTGTTTCCCACCACACTCTGAACACATTCCTTGGTGTCTCTTCATGGCTGCTGGAGGATAGAGGAGTGTGTTCTCTGTCCCACTTGCACCCCTTGCAAGTACTTGTATTTACAGAGCATTGCCTTGGAATTGCCCAATGCTCTCAGGGTTGCACAGGGTGGGATTGTTGGGAGTGTCCTGTGCAGGGCCAGGAGTTGGACTGGATGATCCTTGTGGGTCCCTTCCAGCTCAGGACATTCTGTGATTCTGTGAAGTCCTTTCTTGCCTGTCCCACAGCAAGATGTCCCCTCTCACCCTTCACATCTGACAGGCAATCCCTGGTTTTGGGGAGGTGAAAAGAGAGTAAATTGCAGGGACAGCTGCAGTTTGAGAGTGTGTTCTGTGGCTTTATTGGCTGCCAGAAAACTCCTGTGCTGAGTGCACTCTGTACAGCTGGGCCAGTGTTCTTTCTCTCAGACCTCTCATTAGCAGAGTTCAGCTTTCCCTTGGGAACTTCTCATTAAAACTCCCAGCCTCTTCTCTCCCTGGCTGTTGGAGCACATCTGAGCTGCCAGAGCTGTGTCCAGTGTGGGAAGAAACTAAAAGGAAACTGTGCAAGAAGCCTCTGGAGGTTTGGTGCAATGGGACCGAGATATTCCCAGGAACTGGAGTGCGTCATCAGCTTGGGAAACTCCTCGTGTCTGTCTGAGCCTCTTGGCACCTTCTAGGGAGGGTTGTGTGGTGATGGTGAATGGGGCCATTAAAGACTCAGCAACAAGTGCTCACCCTTGTGCGGTTTCCTGCTGCAGAATTAGACCTTTTTTTTCCCTCCCTTCTGCTTTGATGAGGGCTTTTTGCCTGTCACCATTGCTTTATTAAACAGGACAAATAGAGTTGTCCTGTTTCAATTCATTGTAGGTTATTACTTGTAAAAAATGTCCTTTTCTGCATAAATGTGGTTGTCCTGCCCCAGTGAATGGTCAGGAGCGCTGATACTGGGCTGGGAGGAGGGAACCTCCAGAAAGAAGGGCTATCCTGGCCACAGGAGAGTTTGTCATAGAAGGGGACCAGGCTGGTCCCTTGGCCAATTTTCCGTCCCCGACCTTTGCTGTGTTTCTGGGAACTCCTTGATAGTGTGTCCTGGGTTGACACTAAAGAGTGAGAGCAGATATAAATATATGATAAAGCTCTGGAGCGCTCAAAAATTAATATTTCAGGATCAAGAAGTTTTTATTTCCTCAAGTGCTTCAACAAAAGGAGGAATTTGTGTAGTTGTAGTTGTTGTGGTTCCCTTCCACCAACTCAAGGAACAAAGGGAGCTCAGAGCAAGGCCCCAGCTTGGTCCTGGCTGAAGGAGATACCTGGTGTCAGAGGTTGCATGAAGAAAGTGGTGACCTTTTTGGAGCTGTTTTTGGTGTTGGGGCTCTAAGATGGTCAGGATGCTGGAGTGTGAGTCCTGCAAGGAGAGAGTGAGGGAGCTGGGCTCAGTCAGGAATTTAACACAGGAAAGATGTTGCTGGAGTGAGTCCAGAGGAGCCCACTGAGTTGATCACCTAGGGCTGGAGCCCCTCTGCTCTGGAGCCAGGCTGGGAGAGCTGGGGGTATTCACCTGGAGAAGAAAAGGCTCCAGGGACACCTCAGAGCCCCTTCCAGTGCCTAAAGNCCTGCAAGGAGAGAGTGAGGGAGCTGGGCTCAGTCAGGAATTTAACACAGGAAAGATGTTGCTGGAGTGAGTCCAGAGGAGCCCACTGAGTTGATCACCTAGGGCTGGAGCCCCTCTGCTCTGGAGCCAGGCTGGGAGAGCTGGGGGTATTCACCTGGAGAAGAAAAGGCTCCAGGGACACCTCAGAGCCCCTTCCAGTGCCTAAAGGGACTTGGGACGAGGGATGGAGGCACAGGATAAGGGGGAATAGCTTCCCACTGCCAGAGGCAGGGTTAGATGGGATATTGGGGAGGAATTGTTCCCTGGGAGGGTGGGGAGGCCCTGGCACAGGGTGCCCAGAGAAGCTGTGGCTGCCCCTGGATCCCTGGCAGTGCCCAAGGCCAGGCTGGACGGGGCTTGGAGCAGCCTGGGATAGTGGAAGGTGTCCCTGCCCATGGCAGGGGGTGGGGCTGGATGATCTTTAAGGTGCCTTCCAACTCAAACTATTCCATGATTCCATGATTAGTTCCAGCTGGAGAGAAAGCATTGAAGGAGCTCTACCAATACCTACAGACACATCATCCAGAGGTCAGAGCCAGGCTCTTCACAGCAGCACGCGGTGGGAGGGCAGGAAACAACAAACATGGGATAAAACAGGAGAGTATCAGACTGGATATAAGGAGAAGCATTTCTGCCCAACTGCAGTCAGTTAGTTGAGGTCGCTGCCCAGAGAGGTTGTGTTGTCTCCATGCTTGGAGGTTTTCAAGACCAGACTGTCTAAAGCTGCTGCAATCTCTTTAAGAGATTCAGCTTGATGCAGGAGTTTGGTCTGGAGACCCCCCCCGTGAGGTGTCTTCTGACCAGAGTTATCCTGGCATCCTCCATGCTCGCTCTTGTGGAAGTGGGGTGCTGCTTTTGCACACACGTGGAGAGGTGCAGCCCCTGATTTTTGGGAATGTTTGTGCCATTGCAGCGGCACCACCTGACACTGCCTGACTTGGTCACTTTGATATGGTGCTCCAGGAAAGCGTGGCTGAGTTAGGGGAGGTCTCTTTGCTGTCTCTGCCCTTGCTCAGCAGATGTGGGAGAAAAGGGTAAAGAGACAAGTCCCTTCTGGTGCTTTATTTTTGTCCTTGTCTCTCCAAGATAGAATATCCTGAGTTGGAAGGGTCCTGGAAGGATGGGGTGAAGGTCACTGGTATTAAAGCCTGTTTTATTTTCTTGTTCCATTTTGGAGGCAGGATTTGGGAGTACTTATGCAACCTGCCCTGTTTGGATGATGCCAGCACGGAGCTGGCGACACTTTACTTTATAGCCTTGGGGGTTCAGAAGTGTGAATCAGAGGCTGTTTGTCTCCACTGATGCTCCTACAGAAACTTGTACCAAGTGGAAAGTCCCAGCTCCCAGTGTTTCTGTGTTGCTCTGCCAGTATATCTGCTGCAACCTTCCAGGTCCAGCCTCCCAGCCCTTGCCTGGCTCTGCAAGAGTGAGTCAGCTCAGCCAACAGCATCTCCTCGCCTGGGCTTCATGATCCCAACCCACGTGTGCTCCTAACAGTGCACTGCCAGCGAGATTCGGAGTAGTTCCTGACCTCCTGCACCCCTTCCTGGTGGGCACAGGTGCCTTCTGCTCCTGCTGGCTCTGGAGATGTGGTAGGTCCGTGTGGGAGAAGGCTCAGCAGTCCTCTCTTAGGTCAGGGTCTGCAGTGCTACTGAAAGAAAATTAAATGGGAAATATTAAATAGAAAGCATGGGGTTGAGGGGAAGGGCTTCACAGCTCACAGACATTGAGGCAGGATTTGTTTAGGGTTTTTTGGTAATTTTTCTTCCACAAAATTCTAGTGCTTTTTCTTATATTTGTCAGTGAGGATTTTGCTGGGATGCATTGTGTGTCAGAGAGCTCAGGGTTTGTGTAGCTGACTAGAACAATTGATTTTTATTTATTTGTTTATTTACTGTGGGAGAGAAACGAAGCTGTAAGTTTTAAGGCTTTAGCTGCTCCGGAGGAGTTTTATTTAGAGAAACAGCCTGATTGTGTTGCTGTGTGTGATTGACACAAGCTTCTCTAATCCTGTTGCCAGTGTGGGCTCTGCAGCAGAGCCCTGGGATCTCTCACTCTGGTGCCCAGGTCACCTCGAGCCGTTCTCCGGCAGTCCAGGGTGCTTCTGCCCAGGGCTGGGTGCCATCTCCTGCCCTGGAGCTCAGCTGCACATCACACAGCCCTGGCACACCACCAGCTCCCTGCCAGCGGGAAAGACGCAAACTGCAGGTTTTGGGCACTTCCCGATTTCCTACCCTGCCTTGTTCCTTCCTGTTTTGCCCTGCTTCAGAGAAGTCTTGAGTCCCAGATGGTGCCCAAAGGTGGTGGCCACCCCTGGCCAGTTCGATGGCTGTGTAGGAGCCAGGGCTCTGCAGCAGCTGGACGTGCAGGGCTCAGCAAACTCATTGCTCATCAGAGCCCAGGGTGGGGATATCGCTGTCCTGAAGTGGTTTTGGAAGGTGACCAGCTGGAACCTTCTTAATCCCTGGAGCAGTGAGGTTCTCTGGGACCTGATCAGTGTGCTGAAAGCTGCCTGCTTGGTTGGGTACCTTCTATATTGTTTTTTAAGCATGACAATTACACTGCTGCGATTGCCAAGGGGGGGCACTCCTGCCAACGTGGTGGTGCCTCCTGCCAGCTGATGTCTCCTGCCTTGGCTGGGGAGAGCTGCTGTGGTGGGAAGCACAGCCATGCGGATCCAGCCCCATCCATGCTGCTGGAGGTGTGGGGTTGTACCCTATTACCCTTTCCTTGCACCGCAACCTGCCCTTTTTGTGTGCACCCCAAAAGAGCCTCCAGCAGCTCCCTGCTGCCAGGCTGCGGAGTGCAGCACCTGCGTCACCGTGCTCCCTGTGAGGTGTCCCCCAGGAAAGCCCTGCTGTGGGTGGGTGGCTGCCAGGTCCCTGGTTTTGGGGGAGCTCCTCTCCCGCGAGAAGGTGGCAGGCAATGTTTATCTCAGTTGTGTTTGCTGGGGCTGGAGAGTGACTGTGTTAACACACAGCAGATGGGCCTGGTGAATAGGTGCTGGAGATAACCCTATTTCCTCACGCAGCCTTGTTGCCTGCTGGGAAAGGAGCCAGCCAGGCTGTTTAAAAAGTGTGGAGCTTGGACAGGCTGAGGATGGATTTCTCCTTCAGCTGGTTCAGTTTTGGGAAGAAGTTGTTGCTGTGGGGCAGAGGCTGCTGCCACAACCCACCACGTTCTGGTATGGGTTGGACCATGTAAAGGCAGGTTCCAGCCTAGTGCCCTCTGGGATCTTTGGGCCCTAAATTTAATTCCATTCCAGGCAGGGACTGGAACTGTCCATCAGTCCTAGGCAGGGGTGTGGGGAAGGCAGGCTTGAGGCTGGTGTCCTGCCAGCTGCCAAGGCTGGGGGATTGGTGGCTGGGATCCCAGAATTGTGGGGCACAGCTGAAGGTTCGTGTCCCATGTCCTCTCCCGTTTCTGTGCATCTCCCACTCACTTCCAGGGAAAACTGTGGCTGCTGGGCACTGCAATGTGCAACAGCAGGCACGGAAGTCTCCTGCCAAAGCTTGTCACGCTGGTGGCCCAGCCACTGCAAGACCTTTGAGGAAAGAGCTGATGGCTCTTCTGGAAGGCTTTTTGGTTTTCCCGAGAAAGTCAAGTAGATGGAAATCCCAGCAGCAGCTGGATAGTGTTAGGGGCCGACTCCTGTGGCGTGGGGCGAGAAGATGGGACCAGGAGGGGGACAGTGTGACCAGAGAATGTCACAGCTCCCCAGGGCCATTCCAGGGCACTGCAGTGTCCTGGCTTCCACCTCCCTTCCAGCTGCCTGGAGCCTGGATCTCCCGCCCAGCCAAGTGAAATGCTGCTGCCTTCCCTGAGCCTGCAGCTCGTTGCTGATGCCACATCAAGCAGGTCTGGTGATGCAGCTCATCCTACTGTCCCCTCGTGTGGTACTTCTGTCTTTTAGGTTATCCTGGTTTTCTCTTCTCTAAGGGAAGGGACAGGGTGATTCCTTCCACAGTCCCATGGTGGCATTGCTAGAAGTCTTTGCCTGCTAGGTAGGACCATGGGGGTGTGAGGGATGTGCAGCAGGAAGGTTGGTGGCTGGATGTCCCAATCCACAGCAAGCACTGCGGCATCTGCATTCGGGGTGGATTTTTTGGAGCCAGTGCTCTCCTGCACGTTGTACACTGAGTAACAGCATGGAATGCTGCAGGAGGATGGAGGTGGATGGCACAGGTTGCTGACAGCCTTCCCTTGCCTTTTGCTGATGCCTGTGGTTTGATGAACCTCACCCAGTAAGACGAATGGATGTGACAGGATCACGGTGCCCTTCATGGCCTCATTTGCTGCCACAGCCGGGCAGCAGCTCCTTCCCCTCCTCTGCTTGAGGAATGATTTCCCTTTCAGATGTTGTGGACGTGGTGCTGCCACAGGGGAGAAGGATGTAGAGTAGCTCCCAGTTGTAGGACTTGAGGCAGAAAAATCAATGTTTTTATTTCTCTTAGCTGGGAATAACTCCAGTAAATAAACACCTTGTAGAGTTCAAACGATGCAGGCACCGTATATGAACCAGAATGAATTTTCAGGCTCTCTCTTGCAATAAAATGGATTTCTTGATTTCAGGCTTTATTTAGAGAAATGTTTGATTTAATAAGGGAGTTGAAGGTTATATCTGATCTCTGTGAGGTGGAGCTGCTCTTCCAGTGGCTGTGGAGCATGGTGTGGAAATGTGATTGGATTGCTGCTGCTGTTGGAGTGTTCCCAGGAGAGTTTCTCATGTACCAGCCAAAGGGAGGTCACTTCCCTCCTCCCCAGGGGGGTTCTGGCTGCATCCTCTGCCCCTCCAGACCCCACTGCTGCATTGCAGTCTGCTCAGAGCCTTGGGAAGCTGCATGTGCAGGTGCTGCTGCTTGGGATTCTGGAGACCAGCCAGGACCCGGTTCCTTCCACGGGCTGCACCGGCATCTCAGAGCTGTCTGTGCCTGCCCTTTATGGGATTAAACACCCTTGTTCCCTTTGTTCCAGCCGGTGTGGTGGTTGAACTTGGTTGTTGAAGGGACGCTGGAGAGGGAGCCAGTGGTGAGCCCACTGAGGTGCAGCTCCCGTGACTTAGGCTGCTCTTGGTCTCTGCAGGTCTGACTTTGCTGTTCTTGGGAAGAGCTGAGGGCATGGCGTGGACTTGGAAGCTTCTTCTGCAGAGCTGACCCTGTCTGTAGTCTCAGGCAAGCAGAGCAGGGTGGAAGGGCTTGGAAGGGGCCTGCTCTGCTGGTGAGAGGCACAGCTGACCTGGAGCTTGGGTTCAAGATTGGGTTTAAGACTTGGCCATCTTATCTGGGAGCAGGAGTGCATGGAGGGAGGGCTCCGGGCTCCTGGTGCCTGGGGGAGAGCTGGTTTGTCCTTATGTGAAGGAGGAGGAAGCAGAAAACTCTGCTTTAGCCCCACCTTTGCTCCAAGCTGCAGGAAATGGCCCTGAGCAGGGGACAAAGGGCAGCGTGCAGGGCTGGGATTTGTTCTCAGTGTGAGTGCACACATGACATCCTGAAAGCACCAGGAGGGCTGCACTGGGGGAAGGCTGCTCCCTGCAACCCCAGAATTGCCATGGTCCATGGAGCTGCTGCACTTCCTGAAAATTGAACCTGCCTAGAAAACATAACTGTGACCTCCTGCCCTGGGACAAGGTGGTTCTGGCGTGTGTTGGACCCATTCTCCCATCAGCGTTTCAGGCATTCCCAGGTAATGTTGGAGGTTGAAACCAGGGCTGGTGCAGCCAGAAGGGCATTATGGCCTCTCTACTTCACAGATAAGTGGGGAAGAAGATGGGACATGGTGCCCCTCTTTGCTGAGCTGGGAAGCTGCTGGTGAGCTGTCCTGGCACTGGTGCACCATGGAGCTACTGCTCCCAGGCTGGCTGGGCCAGGCTTCTGGCCCCAAAACCTACAGCCAGGTAGAAGCATCTCTGCACACCAAAACCTGCCCTCCTTGGCTTGGTGGTGTCTGGTGTGGAATAACACAGTTATCCCGTGTGGATGAGTGGTGTGGAGCTGAAAGGAGAGGAGGGAGACAGGAACAGAAGGTGAGACCGGTGGGGTGGAGTAGAGAAGGAGGAAAGAATTGATGCTGCAACAGCAAGAAGGCAGAGCAGGGTGTCACCTCCTCCAGAGAGTTCCAAATGACCTGCAGACACACAGAGTTGCCAGGGTTGGGCACAGAGATGGTGTGTTTGCTCACAAGGGCACAACCCCACTGTGAGAATGGGGTGCTGGGGCTGCTTCTTTTGCCCTTCCTGGAGTGTTTTGGATGGAAGCCAATGCATTGCCATGCACTTGGAGAATTCATCAGTGCCAGAGGAGCAAGTGCCTGGAGAGCGGTGACTGGATTGATGGTGGTTCCCTTCCTGGAAGCAAGGTCCTGACCATGCCGGCCCAGGAAACACGTGGTACCCCTGTGTACCCGTTGGCCTTGGCCTCATGCTGTGTCTTCTCTCTTGCAGCCACTCCCACTCTCCCGGCTCCATGGCTGCCGTCCGCGAGTGGTCCTGCACCCGCTGCACCTTCCTGAACCCCGTGGGCCAGCGCCAGTGCTCCATCTGCGAGGCCCCCCGCCAGAAGCCCGACCTCAACCACATCCTGCGGCTCAGCGTGGAGGAACAGAAATGGGCCTGTGCCCGCTGCACCTTCAGGAACTTTCTGGGCAAGGAAACCTGTGAGGTGTGTGGCTTCACCCCGGAGCCGGGACCCAGTGGCTCCCCTTTGCCCGTCATCAACGGCATCTTGCCCAAGCCTGCCGTGCTGGTGGAGCCCAAGGGCACGTCCAAGGAGGAGGCTGCCAAGGCAGAAAGCAGCAGTGAGGACTCGGAGGGGAAGAGCCCCGATGAAGCGGAGCTGGAGAGCGGCTGGGCTTGCCAGCGCTGCACCCTGCACAACACGCCCGTGGCCAACTCCTGCTCCGCCTGTGGTGGCCCACGCAAGCTCTCCCTGCCCAAGATCCCACCAGAGGCGCTGGTCGTCCCTGAAGTCATCACCCCGGCCGGATTCCACATGGCCCCCTCCACCCCGCAGCCTTTAGTCTCTGCAGAGATCTCTGATGGTGATGCCGTGGCCACCCAGGGCCCGGTGGCTATGGAACAAGAGGCCCAGAAGATACCAGCCTTCAGCCCCTTCTCCCCGGGGCTCCAGAACAACCCTGTGCCCCGAAGCCGGCGGGAGGTGCCCCCACAGCTGCAGATGCCGGGCGCCGAAGGCTCCCAGCCTGCGGCTACGGGAGCCGCGGGGCAGAAGGGCTCTCCCCAAGGCCAGGCCAGGGCTGCCCCTGCCGCGCGCTTCCCGGACCTGCTGTCCAACAAACGGCTGAGCGTGCTGGAGGAGGAGATGGAGGTCAGTCCGTCCCACTGGAAGTGCAGCTCCTGCTCCCTGCTCAACTCCGCCGGGGCCAGCAAGTGCGAGGTTTGCAGCACCCAAAAAGGCAGCGACACCATCAACCTGGTGGGGGACTCGGTGCGGTTCACCCCGTGCAGCCCCTCCAGCCCCGACTTCACCACCTGGTCCTGTTCCAAGTGCACCCTCAAGAACCCCACGCAGGCCCAGAAGTGCAAGGTGTGCGGCTCCTCCAAGCTGCACGGCTTCCAGGAGCACGGGGCGCCGGGCGAGCCGGCCCCGCGCTGCCCCGACTGCGGCGCCTGCGACAGGGCCGGCTGCTCCTGCGGCACCAAGGCCCCGTCCGCGCGCAAGGTCGCCCGGCTCTTCCCGGCCCCGCTGCCCAGCGGGCAGGAGAGGCCGGGCCAGTGGGCCTGTCCCGCCTGCACCCTGCTGAACGAGGTGAAGGCCAAGCACTGCGGCGCCTGCCACACGCCCCAGCAGTACGTGGCCCAGCGCAAGGGCCTCAAGCCCCTCAAGAGGAGGGAGAGCATGCACGTGGAGAAGAGGAGGCAAACGGATGAGGGCGAGGCCAAAGCCTTGTGGGAAAACATCGTGACCTTCTGCCGGGAGGTGAGTGCTTGCTTCTTCCTGGCTTCCCTTTCTGCCTCCCCCGTAGCTCTGGGGCAGCACCTCCCATGCCTTGGGTTCCAGAGATCTTCCCTTGCAACAGCTGAATGCTGATTGGTAACCCTGAAATGTCATATTTTGGTGCAGAATAATCTCCAGGGTGAAGACAGCCCATACAGCCCACTCCTGGTGCAAGGGTGAGGAAGTCTAAAACCTAGTGCTGAACTTGTTAACTCTGAAACCCAGTGGTATTTTAAATCAGTGAGAGAGAACTCCTGGGATGAAGGGGACATCCTTAGGTGATCAGTCCATCTCTTTCCAGTGTCTAGTGGTGGGAAGTGTCCAAGTTTGCTGGTGGCACTGCTGTTTGTGGATGCAACAAGCAGAGGCTCAGGATGAGAGTGCAGGCAGAGGAACTGCTGTCACTGCCAGCACCTACAGGTGTTTCAGAACCATGAGCTGGGCCTTGGCGTTCTTGGTTTGGGTGTTGCAAATGCAGAGGAGCAGCACAAATGGCCCCCCCTGTTCTGGGCAGGCCAGCTGAGCTGGAGCTGCAGCCTGGCTCTAGTTGAAGGTCTCAGGAGTACGTGCCAGCACCCACCTTCCCACTGTGAAGTAGCTGGTTCAATCAGTTGGATTTCAGCCTCAAACACCACTCTGATGGCCTCATTTTTTTTTTCCCTGTATGGCATTAAAAGCTCCTGTGAATGCTGCTTTCTCTGGCCTCCTTCTGGGGAAAGCCTCCAGCTCTTCTGGACCAGATGGAAAGGGAGTTGCAGTCCCATTTTGACGTACAGACAAGGCTTTTCTTGCCTGGTCTGAGCAGCGTGTCCATTCCTGTGCCTCCACTGCGCAGTCCAGGGAACAGAGATGTTTGGCTCGGAGGGGAAGCTCTGAGAATGATCCTGTTTGGGGTTGTGGTGTTTTTAAATTGCTGCGTGTCCTTCCTAACAGGCGTGGGTGTCTTTATAGCAGAGACCCAGATTCTGCTTATCCCCGTCTTTTAAGCAAGTGAATAGCCTCTTTTGTAGGCAGGGAACATCTGTTACATCAGGAATCAGGCCTGAAGGATGAATCATGACGATGGCCAGGCTGAATTAGCAGCGTGGCACTGCCAGGAAGGGGAGCCTGCCCTGCCCCGTCCCGCAGTGCTCGGAGCCTTGGCTGAGCCTGTTGTGCTCCTTAACCCACCAGTAGTGGGCTGTTAGATCAGCATGGGCCCTCTCCCCAAAAATCCCCCTACACCCGAACCTCAGCTGTGCTCTGACACTGTTTAGGTGCGAGGTCAGGCCTGGCAGCAGTGCAGGGACAGCGCTGCTCCCGTCCTTGTGCTCGCTCTGCTCTCGGTGTCCCTCCCAGTGCTCCAGTTCAGGCTGGCGTGTGAGGCAGCCTCCAAGCTCCCTGCTGTCCGAGTGTTTCCCAGGCTGTTCAGCCTTCCCCTGGAGGAGTCAGGCTGGCCAAGTTCTCCTCCGTCTGTTGTCCCCCTGCCCCACGTCATGTGGAGCAGCCCCTCTTGCTGCTCCCTGCCAGGATTTCTGCTCGAGCTCCTGCTGTGGGTTTTCCTTCCTCTGCTACTCCAGGGATGCCTTTTCCAACTCTTCTCAGTGTGTGGTCCCTATTTTAGCTTTACCCTTTCTCTTCTGTTGGGGAGCAGTGCAGAGCTGCCCTCTTCCACTGGAATCAAGGAATCAGAATGGTTTGGGTTGGAGGGGACCTTAAAGCTCATCTCGTTCCAACCCTGCCAACCCACCTCACCTTCCACCAGAGCAGGTTACTCCAAGTCCTGTCCAGCCTGGCCTTGAACAACTTCCACGGATGGGGCAGCCGCAGCTTCCCTGGGCACCCTGTGCCAGGGCCTCCCCACCCTCACAGGGAACAATTTTTCCCCAATATCCAATCCAAATTTCTCCCCTTTTAGTTTAAAACTTTTCCCTTGTCCCATCACTATTTGTCCATGTGAAAAATTGCTTTCCCTCTTATTCCCCCTTTAGGCCCTGGAAGGGACTCTGAGGTCTGGGGCCTTGGACCCTTCTCTTCTCCAGGTGAACACCCCCAGCTCTCCCAGCCTGGCTCCAGAGCAGAGGGGCTCCAGCCCTTGGAGCATCTCCATGGGCTCGTCTGAATATGTTCTAATAGATCCACATCTTTCTTGTGCTGAGTCCTCCAGAGCTGGACAAAAGTGGGGTCTCACAAGGGCAGAGCAGAGGGGGAGAATCTCCTCCCTCGTGCCCTCATGGCCCTGCACAGCAGGTTCCTGCAGAGCCCAGGGTGGCTCACATCCAGTCCCCAGCCGAGATGTGACTGAGGCTGCTGGAATGGTGGCTGCTCCTCAGCTGCACGGGGCAGACGCTCCCCTGAGAAAGCAGGACAGCTATTAGCTGAAAAACACCCTCCTGCAAAAGAGGAGCTGGAGGTGCTAATTGAGGCACCACAAAGGAAGCATTCGCGTAGGATTGCCACAAAAGAGGAGGTCAACTACTAGTTCGGTGTGCACAAAGCTAATTTAAATCAGAGCCAGCTTTTGCTGAAAGAATTTAATTTAATTTAATTAACAATAACAAAGAAACACCTGTTCTCATTTCACCCTGTGTTAGACTGAAAAAGCCACCCTTCTCCACGTGGTGAAGTTCTGTGCTTCCATCCATGTGGTCAATGCCTGTGGGATTACCTGCCCTTCCACCCATCCTATTTATTTATTACGCAGCAGCTATTGCAGGAGAGCTGGGACGTGGGATACCCTCACTCTGGAATTGCTTGCCTGGTTGTGGTCTGGCTGAATGCAATTGCAAAAGCTGCCCCTCCCATCCCCCATGGATGTGCCTGGGGGGTGGCACAGGGCTGCCAAGCCCAGCGTGTCCCCTCTGGGGCAGGGACAAGGCTGGGGTTGAGGAGTGTTTGTGTGCCAGGTGGCTCCTTGCAGCCTTGCTGTTTGCAGGCTTTACTGCTTCTGGAGGCAGCCCAGGCCCCCCACAGCCCAGCTTTTAGCACCAGCACAAAGTGTGAGACGGTCCCTCCCCAGGGAGGCTCCTGTGAAACAGAAAAAGGCAGATTGGAGTCACAGCCCGGAGCTTGGGGCCGGAGATGTGAGCCCGAGGCAGGGCTGAATGCTGGACCCGAAGCACAAAAAGCATCTCTGCTGCTGCCAGCAAACACCAGCCCAGTCCTGCCCCCCTGCAGGGCTGGGAAGGGACTGCCTGGGCCAGGCAGGAGGGCTGGGGGCTCTGCTCTCTCTCAGGGGGGCAGTGGGAGGCTCTCCAGGCCCCCCAGTCCCAGGTGGCTCCAAGTGATGCTCTCCTTGCCTTTTGCTCTCACAGAACAAAGTCAATTTTGTAGACGACAGTTTCCCCCCTGGGCCCAAGTCCGTGGGGTTCCCGGAAGGTGACAGCGTGCAGCAGAGGGTGAAGCAGTGGCTGCGGCCCCACGAGATCAACTGCAGCATCTTCAAGGACCGGTCAGTGAAGTGGTCAGTGTTCCGCACACCCCGGCCCTCGGACATCCTGCAGGGACTGCTGGGAAACTGCTGGTAAGGGCGAGTGAGCCAGGCTGACACCTTCCCGCCCCTTCCCTCTTTCCCCCCCTCTGCCTCCAGCTCCAGCTCGGCCCTACTCAAACCCATTTATGCCCCCAGGCTGTAGCCCATGCTCTGCCTCACCCCCTCCCAGCGCTGCGTGGCCGGGCAGCTTGCCCTGCCTGCCCGTGCCCCGCTGAGGCCGCCCCGCCTGCCCGGCAGGTTCCTGAGCGCCCTGGCCGTGCTGGCCGAGCGGCCGGAGCTGGTGGAGAGGGTGATGATCACCAGGACCCTGTGCCCCGAGGGTGCCTACCAGGTGCGGCTGTGCAAGGACGGCACGTGGACCACGGTGCTGGTGGACGACATGCTGCCCTGCGACGAGTGCGGCTACCTGCTCTTCTCCCAGGTCGGTGCCGCGGGGGGACGGGGTGGGCAGTGCTCCAGGGGTCAGGGAGGCTCATCCCAGGCTCTCCCAGGAGAGGCAGTGGGAAGAGGTGCTGCTGGGGTTCCTACTTCGTGCTGCATTTAGTCATAGAGTCATTGGAGTTGGAAAAGGCCCCGAAGATCATCAAGTCCAACCACTGATCAAATACCCCCATGCCCACTAACCCATCCCACAAAGCACCACGTTGACTCGTTTTTTGAACACTTCAGGGATGGTGACTCCATTGCCCTGGGCAGCCCATTTCAATGCCTGACCACCTTCACATGAAGGAATTTTCCTCAATATCCAGTCTAAACCTCCCTTGGTGCAACTTGAGGCCGTTTCTTCTTGTCCTGTCCCTGTTCCCTGGGAGCAGAGCCCGACCCCCCCTGGCTGCCCCCTCCTGTCAGGGAGTTGTGCAGAGCCACAAGGTCCCCCCTGAGCCTCCTTTTCTCCAGGCTGGGCCCCTTTCCCAGCTCCTTCAGCCCCTCCTGGGGCTCCAGCCCCTTCCCCAGCTCTGTTCCCTTGTCTGGACACCCTTCAGCCCCTCAATGTCCTTCCTGTCGTGCCAGGTGCCATTGACCTTGCCCACCTGGGCACATCTGACTCATGTTCAGCTGCTGCCCAGCAGCACTCCCAGGTCCTTTCCCACCAGCTACTTCCCAGCTGCTCTGCCCCAAGCCTGGAGCTGCCAGGGGATGCTCTGACGCAAATGCAAGATCCAGCACTGGCTGCACCCTTTTTGCAGCTCAGGACGCTGCTCTTTGCTGTGTCCTCAAGACAGCTGAACCCTTTGAGGTCGTAATATCCATC
Organism: Eulacestoma nigropectus; assembly: GCA_013397775.1. Taxonomy (NCBI): domain Eukaryota; kingdom Metazoa; phylum Chordata; class Aves; order Passeriformes; genus Eulacestoma; species Eulacestoma nigropectus. The sequence goes on along the minus strand of VZTE01002611.1, from coordinate 32,329 downwards.
TATTTAGCCCCCTTTTGGCATTTTCCAGGCTGCAGTGAAGAAGTTCCATTTACAGTTGCTTTTCCCTCACTCCTCCACAGCCACTTCACTTGCAGGGAAAGCCACCCTTACTCTTCACATAAAAGGAAAACATTTTAACCTGTGTTTGCACTGTGAGGGACTGAGGGAAAGCTGTTTCTTTCCTCTGAGGGGAGGTCTGGCAGCTTGGCTTTGCCAGGGAAGGACTGTGGAGAGGGAGGGGATGGCACATGGAGCAGCCTGTTCCGAGCCAGTGCCCAGTTGCTCTGAGCACACTGGGGTGGCATCTGCTCGGATCAGTGGAGCTCCCTCAGCCCCTCCAGGACGTCGCTCTGCCCTGCCCTGCCCTGCCTGCCAGGCCCAGGGGCTCTTGCTGGGATCACGTCCATGAAGGAGACTGAGAACGTCTCTATTGAAACTCAGGCGGCAAAATCTGCCAAAGAAAACAAAGTACCACTGTCAGGAGGAGACAGGCGCTGGGACTGCTGGCTTGGGTTTCGTTCTGCAAATCCAGTCCTCTGCGTTTTGACACACAGCCATTTCAGGACAGGCCTCAAACTTTGGAGAAGGGAAGAAGGAGTTTGTGTCTACATTCTGCCTCTCAGTAGACAGAGGATACAGATGCATTTCTTTATTTCAGCATAAGATTTACCTGTCTTGGTTTTTACCTTTTGCATCCATCTTTCATGAATTTCAAGTCTGCTTTTGGGGTTTTTTTAAGATTGAAGGTTTTCACATGGGCTGGACTTGCCTTGCCTCTGTTTCCAGGGGCATCTGAATCGTGATGAGATTTTTCTGCTGAGTGTTCCAGCTGTGGGAGCTGGATGTGGGGGATAAAAAAGGAAAAACAGAGTTTTAAAAATATAAGAAAATCAGGCTGTTATCTAAGCTCTCTGGCTGTGGCTCAGGCAGAAATAAACAAAATGGATTTTGTTGAGTGAGGGGACCCAAAAACCAGCAAAAAGCACTTATAAGCTCTCTTTATCCATCAGAAAGAAATCTTCACTGCCCTCCTTTCCTCTGCCAGCTCTTGGCTGCCACCTGTGAGTCACACAGTCACAATGTACCAGTGATTTTCCTTGCTGCTCTCCAAGCACCGGATACCAAACCCCATTTGCTGGGAAAAAACTTGCATCTTGTAATTGGGCCTTGTAGTTACTCCCTGTGCTGGAGTAGAGGACTTTGCCAGTCCAAGGTTTTGGAGCTTGTCCTTGAAGCAGTGTCTGTGTTCCCTGGGTGGAATCCAATCAGTCTCATGGCTGTGTGAGCTCTGGGCAGCCTCCTCTGCCAGAGGGGTGTTGGTTTGGGTTTGCAGAGCTGTGTGAGTTAAAGGCAGCTGTTCCAGATGTGCTCCACATCACAGAATCCTAGAATGTCTTGAGTGGGAGGGACCCACAAGGGTCATGAATCCAGCTCCTGGCCCTGCACAGACACCCCGACAATCCCACCCTGTGCATCCCTGAGAGCATTGTCTAAATGCTCCTTGGGCTCTGGAAGCCTTGGTGTCCTCTTCCATTATTAAATGGTTCTAAGTCCAGGTTGAAGTGGATGGAAGGGGCTCAGGGTGGGCACCCACCTTGCCAGCCTGACTGCTGGGCACCCCAGGGTGCAGCTCTGTCAGCATCCAGGCCTCTTGGGTGTTCATTCCAGGACTTTTTCCCAAGGCGAGTTAAACTGTGCAAACAAAACACTGAGCAGAGAGCGAACGGGTCACCCATGGCCAAGGGGACGAGCTCCTGGCCTGGCCTTGCTGCTCCTGCCTCTCCAACCCCAGGAAGGCTGGCAGGGGTGGGTGTGAGGGGCTTTCCCACCTGCTGCCCGGGGTGGTGACGTGTCCCTCCCTCTCTCTGCAGGCCCAGAGGAAGCAGCTGTGGGTGGCCCTCATCGAGAAGGCGCTGGCCAAGCTGCACGGTTCGTACTTCGCCCTCCAGGCCGGGCGTGCCATCGAAGGCCTGGCCACGCTCACGGGGGCCCCCTGCGAGAGCCTGATGCTGCAGGTCAGCTCCACTAACCCTCGCGAGGAGCCCATTGACACTGACCTCATCTGGGCCAAAATGCTGAGTTCTAAGGAGGCTGGGTAAGACAAGGCAGGAGCAGAGACACTGGAGAGGGGGGAGAGGGGGAACATTCTTGTCTTTAGAGGCTCAGGAGAGGGGTTACTGCATTATCTGGGGCGGAGTCCACCACCCTTGCCACTCATCTGGAGCATTGGTGGAGCTCCTACTCGAAGCTCTAAGAAATTATTTCTCCTGTGAGTAATTCTCATACGAAATTAAGAGCCTGGTGAACTTCCCCTGCACGTTGCTGCTGTCTTGCAGGAGTTAGGAAATGGCACTGAGCCCCCTTGCTTTGCTTTGAGTTTTTTTGTTGTGTGAATGCTTGACCCTGCACGTGTCTCCCACCTGTATGTGACATCTTTGCTAATGACACCTGGCTAGTGCCAGTCTAGAGGGGGCACAGCCAAAGCAGAGACCCCCTGCTCATCACTCTGCCAGGAGGGCAGTTGGATTGGCTGAAGGCTGGGGTATGGGGCCACGTGGATGGAGAGCTTCCCAGCACGTGGTGTCCCCCTAAACCTGACTGGTGCAGACCTCCTGCCCCAAACAATGTCCTCACCCCTGCCAGCTTGTCTAGCTGATAGACCACCTGCCATCTCTGTGGCTTTCTGCCAGCCAGCAGAAGTGGGCAGGACCCCAGGGCCTGGCAGAAATCAGGGGAGGTTGGGGCAAAGCTCCCCAGTGCAGAGCAGCTCTCCTTGGAGCCTGGGCTCAGCATGCACATGGGCAGGGGGAGGGAGCTCTGGCCAGCGGGGCTGGGCACTGCCTGGGGAGTGTTGTTGATCCCAGCTTGTTGTTGCAGAGAGGCAGCATCCAGGAGCCTCCTGAGGGGAAGCTGTCCCGTGCCTTGAGTGGCAGGGACGAGCTTCCCCCCATGCCAGGCCTGGTAGGACCCCGAGGGTTTGCTGTCCCTGTGCAGGTTCCTCATGGGCGCGTCCTGTGGCGGAGGCAACATGAAGGTGGATGACGTGGCCTACGAGAGCATGGGGCTGCGACCCCGGCACGCCTACTCCATCCTGGACGTGCGGGATGTCCAGGGCTTCAGGTGAGCTCGGGCTGGAGCCCGCTGTCACACAGCAGCTGCTCCTGCCAGCAGTCCCAGCAGAAACTCTGGGGACGGATAACTGAGGGCATGGTGGACAGGACCCTGGGGGCTCTTTGGTGTCCCATCCTCATGGCCAGCAAGGATGACACCATCCTAGGGTGTCACATAAATGCTGTTGTCCTATAAACTGTCCTTGCCTGGTGCTGGCTCCATGTTCAGGGGTAGAATGTTTCACCTGGTCTCACAAGACACAGAGGACGGAGTTGCGCTCTCACTTCAGTGAGGTGCTCAGAGCATCCTGCTCCCCTTTGGATGGAGGAGGGATAGAAATGGGTGCCACCCTGACAGCTGGGCTGCTCTAGGAAGCTGTATTTTCAGCCATGTCACTCTCAGCAGCCTCTGCCCTGCTGAGCCCCTTCCCCACAGCACCCAGCTGAGCCCCTTTGGGCAGGGAAGGGCAGAGGGAGCAGCAGCAGGTCCAGAGCTGCAGGACAGGGACATCTGGGGCAACACATTAGTTCTGGGATGCTGTGAGAGCTTTGGAAGGCAGGAGCGACAGGGTGTCCTTTGTGGGGGGCTGGCTGGGTCTCCCCTCCCTCCTGGGTCTCTGACACCTTTCCCCTTCCCCCAGGTTACTGCGTCTCCGGAACCCCTGGGGCCGCTTCTCCTGGAACGGCAGCTGGTCGGACGAGTGGCCGCACTGGCCGCTCCCCCTGCGCCACGACCTGATGCCCCATGGCAGCAGTGAGGGCGTCTTCTGGATGGAGTACAGTGACTTCATCAAGTATGGCACTGCCAGAGGCAGGGCTGTGGGGCGGGGAACAGGGCAGGGATGGAAAACGGGACACGGGTCACGATGGGGCAGGCGGGACCGGTCATCCCTAGGGAATGTGGGTGTCCTGCAGCAAGCAGTGTGCCCCATCGGGACTGAGCCCAGCTTCTCCACAGGTATTTTGACTCCGTGGATATCTGCAAGCTCCATTCGGACTGGCACGAGGTGCGTGTGCAGGGCATGTTCCCCAACAAGGCCAACGGGCCGGTGACGGTGACGTCGCTGACGGTGTTGGAGCGCGCAGCCCTGGAGTTCGCCCTCTTCCAGGAGGGCAGCAGGTGAGCTGGGCAGGGCAGCGAAACGGGGAGGGCTCAGCCTGGAGAAAAGGAGGCTCAGGGGGGACCTTCTGGCTCTGCACAACTCCCTGACAGGAGGGGGCAGCCAGGTGGGGGTCAGGCTCTGCTTTCAGACAGGACAAGGGGAAATGGCCTCAAGATGCACCAGGAGAGGTTTAGATGGGATATTGGGAAAATTTCTTCATGGAAAGGGTGGTCAGGCCCTGGCACAGCTGCCCAGGGCAGTGGTGGAGTCACCGTCCCTGGAAGGATTTAAAAGCCTTATGGATGTGGCACTTGGGGGCGTGGGTTAGTGGCAACTTGGCAGTGCTGGGTTAATGGTTGGACTTGATGATCTTAGAGGGCTTTCCCAACATTAATGATTCCACAATTCTATGATTCTGTGGGCCCAGAAGAAATCCAAACACATTGGCCTCTCACCACATGGCATCCCCCAGGGTCACAGAGCTCCGGGATGGGCCCCCATCACCATCTCTCCAAATCTTGGGAACTGCTCACGTTTAGCTGGAACCCAACCCCTGAATGCAGGGCTGGTTCCTGGGGCTGGGTATTTGGGGCAGTGGGATAGCTCTTCCCTGGATCTGCTGCCTCTGTCCTGGGTGATGTGTGACCCTTCCTTCCTGACCCAGGAGGTCGGACACGGTGGACAGCCACTTGCTGGACCTGTGCATCATGGTTTTCCGGGCCACCTTCACCAGTGGGAACAAGCTGAGCCTGGGCCGGCTGATGGCCCACAGCAAACGAGCCGTCAAGAAGTTCGTCAACTGCGACGTGATGCTGGAGCCGGGCGAATACGCCGTCGTGTGCTGTGCCTTCAACCACTGGAGCGCTGCCCTGGCCGGCCCTGCTGCCCAGGGTGAGGGGATGGAGGGGCCCTGGGGGAGGGAGAGGTGCCAAAGCCCTTGGTCCTCATCGTGGGGACCTTCTTGGGGGTGGAGGTTGCCTGTTGCATGTTGCACATGCGTCAACCCAGGAGCACCGTGCTCCTGGGGACTGCGGGCTTGGTGACAGTCTCCCTGATCCCCCTTCCTCCGTGTGTCTCTGCAGCTTCCAGTCCCACCAGCAGCCGACCAGCCACTGATTATTCCAGCTACATCCTGGCCATCTACAGCTCCCGCCTGGTGATGGTGGAGCAGGTGGAGGCGCAGCCCACCACGCTGGCAGATGCCATCATCCTGCTGACCGAGAACAAGGGCGAGCGCCACGAGGTGGGTGTGGGGCGCAGGGCAGGGGCTGCAGTGGGGAGGGGGGTGATGCTGCCGGAGCTTGATGGGACCTGTGGTGTCCTCGCTCAGGCAGGGTTTGGGCGGGGCTGTGCCAGCTCTGGCTGCCACCCCTGGATGCCCACCCCCTTTGCTCCCTAGGGCAGCGTGGGGCACCCCAGCAGATGGGCAGCCCTTGGCTAGAGTGGAAGGTGCCCAGTGCAGGGGTTTTGATTCAGGGACAGGGTTGCCCAGAGGCTTCACCCCTTTCCCTGCTGTCTGCCCCAGGGCCGTGAGGGGATGACCTGCTACTACCTGACCCACGGCTGGGCAGGGCTCATCGTGGTGGTGGAGAACCGGCACCCCAAGTCCTACCTGCACGTGCAGTGCGACTGCACCGACAGCTTCAACGTGGTGTCCACGCGCGGCAGCCTCAAGACGCAGGACAGCGTCCCCCCCCTGCACAGGTCCGGGGTAGGCAGGGGTGGATCACGAGGGCTGCCACGGGGCTGGCAGGGGGCTGGGAGCGAGGCAGAGCCAGGGCTGGCAGGGAGGCATGGACAGGGTGGGATTGTCGGGACAGAGGTGGGATTGTCGGGGCGGAGGTGGGATTGTCAGGGCAGAGGTGGGATTGCTGGGGGCAGAGGCTGCTGCCCTGAGCCCGTGGCTCTCTCCACAGGCAGGTGTTGGTGATCCTGTCCCAGCTGGAGGGTAACGCCGGCTTCTCCATCACGCACCGCCTGGCGCACCGCAAAGCCACCCAGGCCTTCCTCAATGACTGGATGCTGACGAAGGGCACCCACAACCCGCTGCTCACGCCCGAGGTCGCCGGGCTGCACGGCCCCCGGCCCCTATGACGAAGCGCCTCCCCCTCCCCGCCCCTCTGTCCCGTTCCTGTCACCGAGCCTCTGGCCCGGGGTGCCCCCCCGAGCCGCCAGCGCTGAGCCGTGGGGCAGAGCCGGAGTGGCACCCCCAGCACTTTGCCCCACGCCGCGGGGCCGGGGTGAGTTCTCAGGGCCGGCACCAGCCCTGTCCGCTGCCCCCCGCCCTGACACCGCCGCCCCCACGCACTTTACGAGGAGCGGCTGGGGGCACGGGGCCATCTCAGGATCCCACCTGCCCCGTACCTGTGCTGGGCCCGGTGCCCTCTGCCCGCCCCGGGGGCTGTGGGAGAAGGAGGGGCTGGAGGTTGCTGTCAAGCCCCTTCCCAGGCACCACGCTCAGGACTCTCTCCCTTCCTGCGGCGCCAGGGCGCTGGCGCTGCAAAAAGAATATACCTCTGATGTCTGTCCGTCTGTGTGACCCTCCGTCTGTCCCCGGGCCCTTCCCGCTGTCTTGTTGCCCCCTTCGTCTCTGCCAGGACCAGCGTGGCGCTGAGGTTGGGCCGGGGGGTGCCAGGGTCACGCTGCCATGGTGCCGCCCGTGGCAGGGACCCTCCACCCACCCCACCCGTCCCAGGTGCCGGGGCTGGGGCGGGAGAGGGCGCAGGGCTGTTGCAGAAAGCTGCTGCTGAGGGGTTTTTGCTGTAACTGGGGTGAAACTCACAGGTTTCACCACCTCCTCCTCGGCTCCGGGTGGGGAGTGGGGCCTCGGGGTGCTGCTCGCGGGGGCTGCGGCTCCGGGGCCCTCACCCTGTCACACAAGTGTCACTATGCAAAGGCGGCCGGTGGGAGCAGTGCCTGGAGAGAAGCCATGGCCCGAGCTGGGCTCAGCCCCCCGGGCACTGCCCTGTGGGCCCCCCCGTGCCCCATGGAGGAAGAGGGGGCAGCAGGTACAGACCCGGGGTTGGGGAGCAGTTCCCTGGAGTTACCACGAGTCCGTGTGCTGGGGAGGGGGGGATTTTGGGGGGACGGGGAGAGCCCCCTCCTCCAGAGCCCGAGTGCTGCGGAAGGCGGTGAGCACAAGGTGAGGGCTGCACTTCGGGGTGCTGCTGGCCCTGTGGGTGCTCCAAGGTGGGGGCTGATCCTGGGGGGAGCTGCACCCCGCGTTTTCAGGGCATTGTGGCTCTCTGACTTGACGTGTGTGTGTGTATGTGTGTGTGTGTGTGTTTTGGGGGTCCCCCTGTGTACCCTCTCCTTCCTAAGCTGTGTGGACCTACAGCTGAGGGGGGGTGATGGGCAATGCTGGACCTTGTTTTGGCAGGGGCTGTGCTGGGGGGTCCTGCACCCCAAACCCTGCACCAGCGGCTGGGCTGGGCAGGAGGTGTGGGGAGCTCTGCCCAGCCCATCCCTCTGTGTCCCCCAGGGATTGGGGGGTGGCAGGGGGGTGGGCTGCCCTGGCACCCTCCCAGCCCCCCCAGCCAGGGCTGCTGAGCCAAGCTCTGTCCGTATTTTGTTTGTTGATCTGTTTTCTCTCTTTCCAGCTCCTTCCTCCTTGGGATGACTTGTCCTTCACTTTTTTTTCCTCCTCTCTCTTTCTGTCTTTCTGAGCTGTGAATATTTTTAACCCTGTAAATACTGTCCAGCTCTTCAGAATCATAGGATATTTTATCAATTGTAAATCAGATCAGTAATCCCTGTATGATACAAATTATCCATGGGTGGTTTTCAAACTCAGGTTCTGACGGACCAAATAAAGTTTTGTTTTTTACTGAAGCTGCCTGGTTTTGCTGTGGAAGAGACGAAAGGGATGAGGGGGCAGATTTGGGGTCAAAGCAATGGGTCTTGAAGGCGTTTCCGTGGAGCAGTGACAGCCGGTGGTGTGCTGGGGGAAGAGCCGAGCAGCAAAAAAGGGGAAATTCGAGTTTCGAAGTTGTTTAGCTGCACTTCGGAGTGCGGGGGTGCAGAAAGGGGCGGAAATAAAGCAAAACAAAAGCAAAATCCAGAAATTCCCATAAAATGAGCGGTGTTCTCTCGCAGGGCCGAGCAGGGCTGTGCCGTGGCCGGGAGAGGGCACCCACCATCCGCCTGGATGCTCTCCCGCTCCTCCTGCCTCAGTTTCCCCACCCGCTCCATGCCGGACAGCGCCACGGCCGTGCCCGCTGCATCCCCGGCCCCGTGCCCAGGCTGGGGATGCAGGAGCAGCTCTCGCTCCCGCAGCACCCAGGGCAGCACCCCTGCTCGCTGCCGTGCCGTTTGTCCGGCGGCCAGGCCGCCTGGCGCGGGGAGAGCTTTCCGGCTGAGCGGAGGCGGCCGGCTGCCAGCCCGCTCTCGCCCGGGGTGGGCACCTTGAGACCAGTAGGGAGAGACAGAAGGAGAGGATTTCGGTCTTTCTTACAGCAACTTGTAATAGATTTTTCCGGGCGAAACATCTTTGCATTCAGGAGGCCCTGTCACAAGCCATCAGCCTCAGCCGGGGAGAAACAGATGGAGAGTTAATTTTGGCGGGGAGGGCACTGCCACGCTCCCTCCTCTGCCTCAGTCTGTTCAGGGAGAGGAGCCGGGTTTAACCCTCGCGGCCGTGCAGCCCCTCGCTGCTGCCTCCTGGCGATCCCGGTGGCTTGTGGGGCCAGCACGGGTCCCCCCCGCTCCGCTCTGCGCTGCTCAGTGCCAAGGACGCGCTGGGACATCTCAGCCCAGTGACCTGGTGGTGGCTCTTGTCGTGATGACCAGCCCAGGTGGGTGATCGTGTCCGGCCTTCCCACGGCCACGGCTCTCTGGAGCCATGTCCTGGTGAGCCCCGCGCCTGCCAACGCACTGGGAGCAAATCCTGCCATGCCAGGAGCTTGGCACGGCAGTGCCCGGTGCAGTCGGGGACATTCGGGTGGGCTGGTGGGTGGAGCGGACACCATCTCCCAGGAGCTGGCACGTGGATGGCAGTGGAGAGCAGTGATCCTGTCTGGACACTCTGGAAGCCCTCAGAACACCCCCAACATCCCAGACCGGGCTGAGAGCTGCGGTGTAGCCGTGGAAGGGGTGGAGGTGAAATCCAACCCGAATTGTGCCCAATTCCCGAGGGCTGAGGCAGCATTAATTGCTTTATAATTACAAATAATTGTGTGGCAAAAGATAGAATTGTGTTTGACACATCAGCTCTGGAGGAGGGTGTTGCTTCGTCAGGAAATTTGTCATCCCTTGGCTCTGTCAGTCTGAAGCCTGAGGTCTGAAGGGGGAGATGGGGATGAGCAGAGGGAGCAGCGGGTCGAGGGAAGGATGGATGGAAGGGAAGGATGGACAGCCGGACACTGCGGAGGGGAGATGGAGGAGGAGTGCTGTGGTTTGGGCCCGCATGAGGAGCAGGGGCACAGGTGTGACAGCTGGGGCAGGGAGCAGGCAGGGGCTGTCCCACTGCCCTGGCACGGCTGTGACACCTCACCCAAAGGGCTGTGGCTGCAGAAATGACAGCACGAGTCACCCCAGGGATGCCCACACACCAGCTCATCTGCTGGGGCAACGTGAGCAGGGCGGGCTGCCAGGGCGATGTGAGCCCACCCCACTGCTGCTGCCGTCCCGCTGGTCCCCTCCCCCCGCAGGGCCGGTGCTGCTCCTCCCTGGGCACACTCGAGGGTGCTCGGGCAGGTGAAGGTGAAGGGTGATGAGGCTCTGGCACAGGGTGCCCAGAGAAGCTGTGGCTGCCCCTGGATCCCTGGAAGTGTCCATGGCCAGGTTGGACAGGGCTTGGAGCAACTTGGGACAGTGGAAGGTGTCCCTGCCCATGGCAGGGGGTGGAACGGGATGGACTTTAATGTCCCTTCCATCCCAAACCAGTCTGGGATTCTCTAAGGCAGTCGCTGTCTCATCAGCATGGTCACCACCCCTTGACCTGCTGAGCCCGGGGAAATATCTCCCGAGGGCAGAGGTGGGAATGTGGGTCCTTGCCGTGGGGTCCGGCCGGGCTCTGGCCGCTCCTCAGGCCCTGGCACCGCCGGGACCCCGCGGCCGCGCCGGGGCTGCTCGCGGAGGGGGCATGTCAGGGAGCGAGGGCTCGAGCGCTCCCTGTGATTCACTCTGACTATAATGGGAGCTGCTGGTGAATATTTTATGGCTCCCACAGGGCAGATAGAACATATTGTGCATTTTACGCCACAAATCTCCGCCTGGAGACAGAGGGAAGCTTAAAAAAGAGCAGCACCAGCGCTGCGCTGGGTTGAGGGGGGCAGAGTTGCAGCACCGGTGCCAGCGTGAGCATCGCAAGGGTGTTGTCGCCCACCTCTATCACGCTCCCCGGGGGTGCCGATGGGTGCCCTGAGCCCAGCACCGGCCCGGGCACGGGGGATGCTCTGCGGCCGCAGGACCAGGCTGCGGTGGGTGGCTGCGGCGGCTGCGGCCGCTGCCCCGGGCCAGGCCTGGCAGCTCTGCGGCTCTGCGGCGCAGGCGAAGTGCTTTGCCCGGGGCTGAGCCCTGCAGGAGAGTCCCTGCCTGCGCCCCGGCCTGCCTTCCCCTTCGTCAATAATGCAGCCCCAGCCCCGGGCGCCCGCCGGCGCTGCCCGCAATAATGGATCGGGATGCGAGCGGCCCCCTCCTCATCCTCCGCTGCGTCCCGCGCTCTGCCAGGAGCTGGCGAGCCACGGAGGAGCCTTCACCTTCACCTTCACCTTCACCTTCACCTTCACCTTCACCTTCACCTTCACCGGCACCGGCACCAGCCGCTGGTGCTGCCCATCCTGCAGGCACAGGCACGGGGGGTCCTTGCAGGCAGCCCCATCCCCACCCCGGCACCCCCGGAGGGAGCGGGTGCCGCTGGGGCCAGGGCTCCCGGCTGGTCGCACTCAGGAAGGACGCACGGCACAGTCCTCACTGCCACCGTGTGCCAGGAGGGAGGCTCAGGCTGGCACCCCCCGCCTTGCTGAGGGCCGTGCGTGCATGGGTGAGCTCTGGGTGCCAGGGTGCTCATCCTGCTTCCCTCGAGCACACTCCGGTGCCAGGCAGGGAAACATTACGGATCCTGCAGCTGCCTGCACCCACCTGGGCTGGGCTGGAGCCGGGGGAGGTACCTCGGACCGTGACAGCAGCGGGAAAGAGGAGGAGGAGGAGGATGCAGGCACAGGCATCAGTGGGTCAGGGCCAGCCCACGGGTGCCACTGTAGGTGGTGAGTGGCCCTTTATCCTCCCACCCCGGAGATCCCCAGTTCGCCCCACAGCCACCACCCAGTGGAGTGAGAAACTGATGCTTGGGGTCAGTTTCTTCCCCCTTCGGATGGGGAGAAACCCCCCAAGATCTGAGTCAGGCCCAGACTACCTAGAGAGCAGTCCCCAGTCCCCCGACACGGCCATGCAGGTTGGGAGGGCACAAGCAGCCACCAGAGAGGACCAGCCTGTGCTCCAGTGGCATCACGGACCCTCCACCTCCCACGTCCCCAGCTCTGATGGGTGAGCAGAGCCCTCCAACATCCCCCCCACCTCCAAATGGGGATTCGGCAGAGCTGCACCCTGAGGGCAGGGTGAAGCTGCTCTGGAGTGCTCACCTGGGGGTCACGGTGGCACACGGCCGGGTGGCTTCACAGCAGGGCTGCCAGGGCATCCTGGGGTGCCACGCTGTCCCTCGGCTGGGTCTCCCCAGGGACGAGGCTCAGGGGGTCACCCAGACAGACATGGGGAAGGAGAAGACTTCGCCGGGATGAAGAGGAAGACCCCGTCCCAGGACAGCTCCTCTCCTCCTCCTCCTCCTCCTCCTCCTCCCGGGCTCTCCATCCGAGGGCAGCGGGCGCGGGGCCGCGCAGGGTCCGGGCCGGCACAGCTGGGGCCGCGCCGCCCGGGCTGTCACGGGCTGGGCTATCGAATCTGAAAGCAATTAAAGCCATCACCAGCGCTCGCTCGGGGCTGGCTCCAGGCTGCAGGGAACCTGCCACAACCGATCATGTGCTCGATGCTGCTGGCCCGAGGACCTGCTCCCACCCGCGCCCCGACACGCACCGGTGCCAGCCCCGCGCGGGGGGGACGGGCCCGGGCAGGGCGTGAGGCCACCGTGAGGGGCCACGAGGCAGCCCCGGCAGCCACCTCGTTCCTGCTTCGTCTCCATGGGGTTCTGCTGCCCGGGGGCTCGGCCACCAGCTTCGGCCACCAGCTTCGGCCACCAGCTTCGGCCACCAGCTTTGGCCACGGCCGCTTGCGGTGACGAGGAGCTGGCGGTGCTGAGCTTCCTCAGGGGGTTCCCGTGAGTCCCGGGGAGGGTTTGCACCCTGCTGCTCTCCCGTGGGCACAGTGCGGCTGGGTGGGCACAGCTGGCAGCTGCCTGCACCCGCGGATTTTCCCGGCAGAGTGGCCATAGCTCGTGACCCACGGCTTGTCCCACACGGTGACAATGGGGACAGCCCCAGCAGGTCGTATCCTGGGCTGGGGGCAAAAAGCAGCAGACCCCGATCTTGGCAGCTGCTGGAAGCAGGGTGGGTGATAGAGGGGTGCTGTGGAGGGGCAGCACCCCTCTATCGTGGGGTGAGGAGGGGGCTCTCACCAAGCCCCTTCCACCCTGTCAGTCCCTTTCCCTTTTCCCAATGGGGAACGGTGCCAGGAGCCCCTGGCCCCTCACACCATTTTGGGGAATCTGCGGCCGCCTGCCCCACTGCCACGGCTCAGGGCCTGATCCAGCCTTCCAGGAGCATCTCCCGGGGCTAAACCCATCCCGGTACTCCCGGCGGAGCGCGGCGGGGCGGGGGGTCCCCCCTCCTCGGGCACCGCACAGTTAAGCAGAAGTTTGCTGGTACGGAAGTTGCACATTGTCTTGAGGCACATTTTCTGTTTTTTCACTTGTGAAATATTTCTGTCAGAACCAGTTAATGTACAAATTAGCAGCGGTGGTCTCTCTTACGTCTTCTGACTCACTAATTTGACAGGGGGTGTTTCGGTGGCGGAGCTCGCTCTTGACAGGCAAACGGGAGGTCAGGGACCCGCAGGGGGAGGAGGCACCGAGCCACAGCTTCCCGGGGGTCTTCTCCTTCCTAGCCCACCCCACCACTCCCTTTCACTCAGCCCTGGCTGGAGGAGTTAAGCTCGGGTTTGGTGTTTATTCCCGTCAAACCAAATTTTCCCCAAAAAGGGCTCTTGTGGTAGATGGGGAGTCCAGGGGTGGGGGGTTACACTTTTGGGGTCCTATAGGCAAACCCAAGGGATCCAGCACGAGGAGGGAACACAGACATGGACAGGGTCCCCTGCACCACGGCCACATCCTTCAGCTCCTTCAGCCTGGGAATTCAGCTCTGCATTTCAGGATGCCCCCCACCCCCTCAAGAGCCCCCATCCTCCTCCTGCCATTAGAGAGAAACTAATTGATGCTCCCATTCTCTGTGTGCATCATAATCCCTCCACCCCGGGTTATCGATGAGCCAAGGGGCTGCACAGCCCCCTTTTACATCTCCATCTGTATCCCTGGGGTGTTGGTCAGACGGGGGGGCCCAGCGCTGCTGGAGGGGCTGGGGACACCGGCTGTGGAGGGAGCATCCAGAGCTGGCCGTGCCCGGGGGCCACGGCCCCGGCGTTGAGCAATGCTCAGGACCATGGCGTGCAAGCTGTCCCTGGGCCAGAGGCTGGCGCGACAGATGGGCCCCGCGCCGTGCCCGGGGGCCAGCGGCTCTCCGGGCCGTGTGCTAAAAACCAGCAGCCTCTGCCCGTGCCACCCTCCTCTGGCATCCAGGCACTGCAGCCAGTCGGCCCAGGATGGAGCTGGATGGAGACGGGCACCTCCTGGAGCAGGGGAAGGAGCTCCATCGGTGGCTGCTGTCCCCAGCCGTGCTCTCCAGGCTGTGCGGCTGCCAGGGGCTGGAAACGAGCCCAGGAAGGTGACCCTGGCTGTGGGAAGGGCAGCTTCAGGGCACAGGGGTGCAGCCCTCTTCTCCTCATGTGCCCTCTTTCTATTGGTGTTTGCTGAAGGCTTTGTGAGGGGCTGAGCTCTCCTGCTCATTGAGTTTACTCCTAAAGAAATAACCTCCCCCAGATGCTGGGGATGCTGGTGTTGCATCCTGTGACCAGCAACCACCTGTGTGAAGCAGACCCCTGCAAAATCCTCCCCCTTTGGGTCAAGCAGGGTGCCTGGGTGACCAGATGTGGTGTTTCATCCTGAAGAGTTCTGAGCTGAGGTCTCAAACCAGCCATGACCAGACCATGGTCCCCACCTCCCACAAGGCTCAGTGCTGTTTTCAGAGATTCTGTACCCCAACCAGATCCCTGAGATGTTACCCTGTACCAGTGAGACACCAGCAATAGCGACAAAAACGGTTTTATACCCCACTGCATAGAAACAGTGTCTTGGTCCAGCCTCTTCCAGGAGCCCCTTGGCAGCAGGTCTGGAAAGGAACTGGAAACTTCAGCTTCCCCTTTCTCAATGAAAAATGGAAGTTTGCTTTCCAGGGGTGAATCCATGCCCAATTGGCAGATGAACCAGTCTGTGGTGATGCTGGCAAGGATGCCCAGATGGTGCCTCCACAGCCCCACACCATGGAGGGGATCACAACCCTTGAAGGAGCTCAGCTCCAGCATCGGACGCTCCTTGTCACGACAACGCCAACATCAGCAGGATTCGCCCACCCCAACACCTGTCGGCAGCTCCATGGAGAGATCCCACTTCTTCCCATAATCGAGAAATCCCCAGTGGCCATGAACTGACCTGGAAACCACCGTGCTTCCAACAGGGACAGCTGCCCCCTGCATCTACCTCTTCCTGGCTCGCTTTTGGCAAGAGGATTCGGACAGAGGACTGACCAGGAGAGAGCTATGGAGTGAGGCAGCAGCTTTCCCTCCCAGCCAGTTCCTGGACACCTTGGGGCCACCCGAGAGGCCACATCATGCCAGGGTGTCAGTGCAATGGAGACATTCTGAGAGTAGGGTTAGATTGGATAGTGGGGAAAAATTCATCCCCACGAGGGTGGGGAGGCCCTGGCACAGGGTGCCCAGAGAAGCTGTGGCTGCCCCTGGATCCCTGGAAGTGTCCAAGGCCAGGTTGGACGGGGCTTGGAGCACCCTGGGATAGTGGAAGGTGTCCCTGCCTGTGGCAGGGGGTGGAACTGGGTGATCTTTGAGGTCCTTTCCATCCCAAACCATTCCAGGACCCTACAGATGCCTGCCCGTGGCACACACAGTGGCTCAGGGAGGGCTCTGTATAGGACTTGTGGTGGCTTTTAGGGGCTGCCTGGGAGCTCCAGTGGGGAATAACCCACCTGGAATAACCCACCTTCAGGAAAGCCTGGTGCGGTTGGAAAGGAGAGACAGCTCAGAGCTGATGGATAACCCAGGGCTGCTGCAGAGACCTCCCCAAACCCAGCCCCCTGCCGGGGTGGGTGTCCGGCTCTGTCCAGCGTTCCTCAGGGCTTCCGCATCCCAAGGTGCCCCGTCAACCCCACGGCTCCAAACGCATCCATGGCAGCACCCCTGGCACATCCAGCTCCCGCCGCCGCCCCAGCACCGCGCCGGCCGTGTCCCAGCAGGGACGGGGAGCGGGACCGCGGCTGTCGCACCCCGCGGAGCCGCCGGACGCGTCCCCAGCCGAGGGGCTGCGGGAGCAGCGAGCGCCGAGCACCAGCCCCGCCGCTGCCTGCGAGGGAGCTGCCGGATGCAGAGGCGGCCGGGGCGAAACAGCTCAGGCAGCACAAATCGACTGTGACAGCCCCAGAAAGGCTGAGCCCGGGGGTGCGGAAAAATACAAGTTAGTTTCCTTTTCCTTACCATATGCTCCCCTTCAGCTGTGGGCGGCACGATAATTACTGCCATCCACCATGCTGGTCTGGCTTGTCACACAGGCTGCCGCCTGCTCCGCGGCGAGGACTGAGCCCGGCACAGCCTCCCCGGCCCCACGTGTGTGACACGCTGGGATTTGGCTTCCTCGGCCCCAGCTTTGGTCCCTCCCGGCACCAGGGACATCAGCCTGAAAGCAGCAGAGGTGGGGAGAGAGATGCAGCCCCTCTTCTCCCAGTTGTGCCACCCTGCTGTCGACTTTGGTGTTAGTGCCTCTTCTCCACCAGTGACCCCCAGCTGCGCTGTAGCCAGGTGAGGACATCTCTGTCCCTCTTCACAGGATGCTGCTGGGGTTGTCCCACGCTAGATCCCATGCCTGGGTGCCAGGAGACCTCTGGGGACAGCCACTGCTTGGGCAGATTAGAAGACAAGCTCAACAGGGCACCCCAAAGGTCAGGGAGGGGGCAGCGGGTTGGACCAGAGCATGTCCAGAGGCCCTTCCAGTCCCAGAAGTGCTGGGGCTCTGTACAGCTGGTGCTGTGCAGGGGGGGCACCATGGGCCGAGGAATGTGCTGTGACCCTGGCGTGTGCAGGGCACAAAACGGGGCACCCTTCTCCAGGGCACCCTCCTGCCCAGCAGGAGCAGGCTGGGGTCCGGCAGGGGGGCAGCTCTGTGCCTGGACAGCCCCAGGACCACGAGGTCCATACAAACTGGGATGGAGCTCTGCTACAGTCTCTGTACAAGCAGCCATGGCAGTGTCCTCCAGGACTGGGTAGACCAGAAACTTTGAATCATGACTGGTTCTTGGTACCCTCAGAGATGTCTCTGGGTCAGGGGCAGGTTTATCTTGGTCATCACCCTCCCTGGGCATGGGTCAAAGTGGATCTTCATTTCCCAGCCTGGCTTGGACATAAGCTGCTTCAGTGCCTTCATGTAGGAAGAGAAGGATGAAGTTGTGGCTGCCCTTGGATCCCTGGAAGAGTTCAAGGCCAGCTTGGACAGGGCTTGGAGCAACCTGGTCTAGTGGAAAGTGTCCCTGCCCATGGCAGGGGGTGGAATGAGATGGGCTTTGAGGTCCTTTCCAAACTGTTCCGATTCTTTGCGGTGCCTTGGCACACACTCCGCGTCTTGCAAGACTTGTTTCTCACTACGGGCTGTGGGACCTGGATGGGGACACGGTGCCACAAACCGGTGTGGTCCTCCCAGACTGCCCCAGCAGCCTCTGCCCAGCCACAGGCTGTGCTTCCCATTGCTGCAGCAGCTCCTTCTGTGGCTCCTCTGGTGCCAACAGCATCACAACCCCAGCCCTAAATCCCATCCACCCATCACGCCTTTGGGCAGCACGTGTGCTCAAGCACCTGGCCCCTGTCTCAGTTTCCCCATCATCTCATCAGGTCCCTCTCCCTGGCCACAGCAGCATTCCAAAGGAGCTGGACAGCTGCAGCCGAAATACCGGGAGACGCAACCAATCCATGTTCTGGCAACTTCCCTGGGATCCCCTTGAAGGCTGTGATGGAGAGCAGAATGGATCTGGCCCCTGCCTGAGCCGTCCTTTCCAGTGCCCCTAGGGCTCAGACTTGTTGGGAATACACGTGGTAAAGCAAAATTTAGGAGGTCTGAGGTGCCGCGGGCACTGCACTTCCTGGGCAGGCTCCATGGAAGATGAACTTTCCCACACACCGAGCAGGGTTCTCGCTCCCCTTCCACATCTGAAAAGCAAAACTCCCCAAGCCCCATCTCCCCGCCCGGCCCCATCCCTGGCAGGTCCCCGTGCCCGGCGGTGCCCGGCCACCCCTGGCTCTGCCCAGCCGGTTGAGTGAATCGCTGACTCTTTAACCGGTTCTGCGGCAAAGGACCTTAATCGAGTCACCGCGCCGGGGCTGGGAGCTGATGCGATGTGACAGCCGCCCGCACACCTCCCGAACGCGGCGCTCGGGGCCACGGCCAGCGCGGCACCCGGTGCCGGGGCTCTCGGCAGCACCGGGGCGGGGGCACCC
>VZTE01002611.1:760-14329 GCA_013397775.1 Eulacestoma nigropectus | reverse complement strand
GGGGCCGAGGGGGGCTGGGGAATCCTTCGCCATCACCCAAGCGACCCCTGACGTCACTGGAAGGCGGTTTAATATCCGTCAATCGCACGGAAAATCGCATGTTTGGCCCCAGAGCCCTCCTCCCCACGCCCCCCCCAGCCGCCTGTCCTATTTTGAAGGGCTCATTTTCCCGGCGCTAATGAAAGCGACAGCCGTGCAGGGCTGGTATTTGGGGTTATCAGTGAGAATATTAATGGTGCTGCTCGGCGTTAACTCTTTGAGAGGCCGGAGCTGGGCAGCCTCCGCCACTGAGCCCAGCCACAGCAGAGCCCAGACACCTCAGCACCACCTCCGGGACTGGGGCTGGGATGGGGACCCCGCTTCCATGAGGTTTTAATCGATTTGATCATTTTTGAGCCCCGGCGAGGGGACTGACCCAGCTGCCTCCTGCTGAAGAGGCTGAGGGAGCTGAGGTGGAGGCTGAAGGGATGGTGGTGGGTGCTGCTACCTGGAGCAGCAGCGAGGCTTGGGGCAGGAGGGGAGGATGGGGATGCCAAGGGACCTCCCGCAGGGAAAGGCAGGTGCCAGAGGTGACCTATCACAGCCAGGATGTGGGCAGGGAGAAGGGGTGAACTCACCTTGCACAGGAAGACTCTGGCAGTCTGAGCGTGTTCGTGTTTGGCTGCAGATGTTCATGCTTGACTGGAATGCAGAGTTCCCCATGAGGGCTTTGCAAACAGCTGTGTGCAGATGTTAAAGAACAAACACATCCCAGAAAACATCCTATAACACTCGTGGTACAGAGATGAGCCTTTTAGCAGGGCCTGTTGTGATAGGATGAAGGGTGATGGTTTCAAACTGAAAGAGGGGAGATTCAGGTAGAGTATAAATAAGTTTTTTACAATGAGGGTGGGGAGGCCCCTGCACAGGGTGCCCAGAGAAGCTGTGGCTGTCCCTGGGTCCCTGGAAGTGTTCAAGGCCAGCTTGGAGGGGGCTTGAAGGAGCCTGGTCCAGTGGAAGGTGTCCCCGCCCATAGCAGGGAGGGGTGGAACTGGAGGGGCTTTGAAGGTCCTTTCCAACCCAAACCTTTGTGAGGTTCTGTGATTCACATCCTCACTCCATTGGCCTCTCCTTTGGTTTCAAGGTAACTCAGGTCACTTCCATGCCAGTGGAGGTTCCATGCAAAGCCACCAAGCCACTGCCTCTCAGTGGCACCTCAGAGTGGCTTCTCCTTGTGGATCTCGTTGGGCACAAGCTCGTTGGAGTGGTGAGGGGGTGCTTGTGGTGGCACCCCTCAGTCACAGCCTGCAGAGGAATCCATGTGTCCACGAAGGACACGTATGTTCCTCCTTAGACTTCCTGAGGAACCATCCTTAGGAATAAAGGATCTCCTTGGGCTGGATCTCAGCCACAGATTGTCAAAGAATCATAGAATATCCTGAGCTGGGAGGGACCAGCTCAGGACAAAGATCATCAAGTCCAACTCCTTGATTGCGGTCATGGTGAGAATTGGCATGTCAGCCTGTCACACACAGCAGAACCTGACAGTGGGGAAGGGACAGGGGACCTGTGCTGTGTCCAAAGACACTGGGGCAGCAGCTCCCTTGGAGATCCAGGGCTGCTGAAAACTGGAGCAAACACTGACTGATTTTATGCCAACATCTACCCAAGCTTTGAGTATGACAGGATTTGCTGGCAGGTTTCTTGGAGAAAAACCAGGCAGGACGCTGTGAACGCCACCAGGGCCACAGCAGTGACAGGTCCCACCGAGGAGAGACTGGTGTTTGCCAGGGGGAGAACAACTCACCTCCAGCCTCCAGTGAGGACACGAGGTCTTAGAGCAGCCCCTGCACTCAGGAGCTGCCCGCTCGTCTCCGAAGCCCCCTCTAATTGGATGCATTTAAAGATGCCTCCTGAGCTGTCTGTGTCTCCAGCAGGACACACATCCCTAAAATGACACCAGCTAATTAAGGCCGTGGAAGCCCAAGGACTCTTCTGTGCCTTGTTTGTTATCCAGGAGCCTGAGGCAACGCTGAGGCCAGTAGGACCCTGACAGGCAGCTGGAGAAACCTGGTAATGACAGGGCCACCAAACCAGTCAGGGAGAAGGAGGCAGGAGAGCACAGAAATCAGCAACGACAATAACAACCGGCCACGCTGACGGTGCCGAGGCGCCTCCTGTGCCTTGGAGAGATGGGATCAATGAACCAGAGAGCTCCCTACCCTCTCCAGGCACCTCCAGGCCAAATGGGATGGAGGGCGGGGGTGGCAGTGGTGGGGCACTGGGAATGGAGTCTGCTGCTTGAAGGTCAAGAGATGAGTCTCTTAGCAGACTGTTCTCATGATTTCTGGGAAAACACAGCAGCACCCCTCTAGTTTGGCTGGAGAACTGTCCAACTGCCCAGCTGCCCAGGAAGATAACCTGGAAACCCCCTTCTGCTGGCCTTGAGGATCCAGAAACCAGGGCAGAAGGTTTAACATGCACAAGTGCAAGGCTGGACCTGGGAGAGCAGTTCATGAGATGACATCACCTGCCTCCCTTGCCTTCAGTATCTCCTCCTGCTGTTCTTCACCCTCTGCTTCTGCATTCTGAGACAAAACCCGTCCTGCAGCATCCTGGAGCCCATTCCCACCTCCCTCACACTGCACTGTTCAGAGGTCATCCAGAGCTGCCTCTGCTGCTCTGCAGTGGGACACAGCCCTGAGCAAGGGTTGGCATCAGCTGCTCTTCACAAAACGTTGGACCAGTCTTCCCAGGGCAGTGGTGAGTCCCCATTGCTGGAGGGGTTAAAAGCCATGTAGATGTGGCCCTTGGGGACATGGTCAGTGCTGGGTTAATGGTTGTGGGGACATGGTCAGTGCCGGGTTTATGGTGGTACTCAATGATCTCGGAGGGCTTTTCCAGCCTAAATGAGTCTGTGTTTCTGTGAGATCTCCTTTACAGAGTGTGTATCCACTCCATTATTCCCTTTTCTCTGACACCACCATACCCGAGAGAAAACGAGATGATTCACGTGTCTGCCACGGCTGCAGCACTCGAGCAGACACCAGGAGTGCAGCACCACGTCATGGTTAATGGTTAAGGGTCTGCTTGTCCCTCTGGCCGTGTTCTGGTGCCAGAGGAGCTGCTGAGGGGGTTCCAGATTTTGTTTTGAATTGTTCTGAAACAAAACCAGGGAGAGGTGTCCGGAGAGGGCTTTCAGCCTTTTGAACAAGGTTTCCCCAGCAGCATCTTGTGGTCAAGAGAATCTCATACAATTCCATGATTTTATGCTGGTCCTCCATCTTTTGAACTTCACATCTCAGGTCTCCTTTCTGCAGGTGATGGATGTGATGGTGGGTGAGACAGTGACTTACCTGTAACAGAGGTACCTGGCAGGCACTTTGAGGGATAAGACAGCTTCAGAGCAAGAGCAAAATTCATTTTACCCTGTTTCACATGCCTGGATGGTGCTCACAGTCCCATGGTTTAGTTCTACGTGTCCCTGTGAGGAGCAGGGAGTTGCACCTGATCATCCTTATGGGTCCCTCCCAGCTGGAGATACTCTACAATTCTGTGTCTGAAGGTGGGAGGAGGTGCAGAGCTCTGGGTGTACCCAGCATTTTCCCTGTCTGTGGCCAGGGCAAGGAGCAGCCCCAAGCTTGGTATTGCTGTCAAGAACTGTTTCCAGGGAGGGTTGCCTGTCCCAGTTTCTCTGGTGTGAATGATTATTTGTGTCCAAGGAGGGACCCTCAAATTCAGCACTGATCAGTAATAGAAATACCCAGGTTGCACCTGAGTGGGGTCACCTTGAAATAAAGGAGATGAACAAGAACCAAAGAGCACCAAGGATCAGAACCAGCAGAGATCTCTTTTGCCACGAAATCCATCCATTTGTTATAATTAAAAAAAAAAAAATTTGGCTGTTAATAATTGTCGCCCTGGTTTTTCTACTGTTCTGTGTTTTTACTTTTGTAGTAGAAGTTCTCATGCATTTTCTATAAACATAGCTCTTGTTTTCTAACCGGCCTAGAATGTTTTCTGAACTTCTGGATTGTTGTTCATTCCTTTCTCCAAGGCGGAGAAAGATGATAGACTATGTTCCTATCCTGTAAAATTGCAGAGGTGTTAACCTCATCTACCAGTGTGTGATTGTTTTAAGAGAGGTATAAAAAGGTGAGAATAAAGGAGGGCAGAGTCCTTCGCTCTGCTCAATGGTCCTGACCTGCTGTCTGAATCTGCGTGTTCGTGTCCGACACTGCGACAAATAATGACTTTTTTCCCCGGCAATAAGCAAGTGAGAGGAAATGGATGTGCTCAGCTGAAGAGGGGTCAGTGGTTGTCTCAGCTCTGCATGTGAGTGCTGCGTTCCCAGAGAGGTTCTGGGGAGCCTGCAGCTCTCTGAGGGACCACGTAACGTTTTGGCTTCCTTCTTCCAGTTACTCATGATTCTCTGAACATCCAAAGCCTGCAGTTTACATTATATGACAGAGCAAAAATGTCCTATGGGCAAGGGTCTAGAGAACGACACAAATAGCAATTTACTAATTTCATGCTGCCCGTAGAAATCCTAAAGGCCTGGGGGCCTGGGGATGGGATGTGAAGCTTTTCTCTTTTGGGGCAATTAGTTTCAATCCAGCCTTTCTAATGATTGAAGGTTCTTGCTCGCCTGAAGGCACTTCAGAGGCCTGAAGGAAAAGGGTCATGGTCTCTGTGTAGCTCAGGTCTCCAGATCATCAAACCCACCTCTACAAGTTGGGCTGTCACGGGCCAAGCCAACGAGGTTTCACCCTTTAGGATGGTGAAAAGATTCATGATAAAGATGGAGCAGGTAGACAAAGGTGTGGGGAAGCCTCAGCTTTCCACATTTCTGTGGAAATTGTGGTCCCGAGTGAGATTGCACAGAATGCTCATGGCTTGGCTGCAGGGTCTCTACAAGTAATTTCTGTCCAGTCTTGGCCAGACACAACCAGACCCCACACCCCGTTCCACAACCACCGCAACAGTGGCTCACCAAATACAGGAGCAGGTTTCTGCTCCGAGCTGCTGCCCCCAGGGTGCTGAGCCCCCCTGGCCAGAGTGTGGGAGCTCAAGTCTCATGGAGCAGGACCTTGTTGCTGCCCTGGATTTCGCTGAGGAAGGCAAGGAGCAGGTCCCAGCCTGCTGTTTGTTTTGTTCTTACCGAGGTGATGCTCGGGGGACATTGTCTGGGGTCTGCATTTTATCCTGTGACAGTGATGGGTGAATGTTTGCCTAAGTAAAGACATGATAAGGACTCCAGGACCCTCAGAGAAGATTTGGAGTGTTTTGGGGGGTTGTCTGACATGGGTGTGACCTGGGAATTTTGGCCAGGGAACCGGTCCCATGTGTAGCTCAGAGAAGACCCTTGGGAAAGGCAGTTGGAAGTAGAAGACCTTTAAGGTCCCTTCCAACCCAAACTATTCTATGATTTTGTGACTCTTTTACAGAGCAGATCTGATATGGGACAGAAGGGCGTTCTTTCCCTTGTCTCAACAGCTCCCAGAGCAGCAGCTCTTGCTTCTCACCACAAGTCCCAGCAGAAAAGGCCATTTTCTGGGGATCATTTCAACTGGCAGTGCCCCAGCACAGGACCTTTCCTGCAGGGAGCAGGAGTGACCACGTTCCTGTGGCAGCCACAGGACAATCCCACAGCCCATCACTCCCAGCTCCACGGCTGCACTTTCACTGTGTTGGCTCCTGCAGGTATTTTTCCTGTGGCCTTTCCAAGGGACGGGGATGCTGCAGGGGTGCTCTGAGCAGCCCAGCTCAGCTCCAGTTGCAGCGAACCAGCCCCAGCTCTGGCCCGCAGCTGCAGAGAGCCGTTCCCATCTGTTCCTGTCCCCAGACGCTGGCTGCCCTCCCCCGCGCTGTCACAGCACTGACACCGAGCTGAGGGCAAGAGGGAGGAATCTCACCCACCGAGACGGGATTTTTGCTTCTTTTCCTCGCTGGGGTTGCTAGGAGGCTGAGCCGTGCCTTTAGTGAATTTGCTGACCGACGTGCTTGGCTTCTCACCGCTGGGAGCATCTTTTCTTCTGGAGCCCCCGGCCCAGGACAAAGCAGGTGGTTTGAATGAGAAGCAGAGAGGAATGGTCTGTCTGTGCCTCACCGCAGCGGGACACCGGGAGGATTCTGACCCAGCCTTGCAAGGAGCCCGGCTGTCCAGGAGAGACCCGGATTTTGGGGTCCTGTGGTTGGCACCAGGAGAGAAGCACCCACCCAAGCCAAGCTGCCGCCCATGCCACACTCCCAGGGACACAGACCCTGCTGGCTTTGCCTCACCTCCTCCTCCTCCTCCTCCTCCTCCTCCAACCCACTCTTGTCTTACCTCTTATCCAAGCACCAACGGAGGCACCGTTGGGGAAACACAAATCCGGGGCACATCCCCTGCCCTCAGGCACCCTGTCCCAGCCCCACGCGTGACGAGGAGCCCCGACCCTCCCCTCCAGCCCTGCCTCCCCCCCGCCGCCGCCGCCGCCGCTCCCCCCGTGCCCGTCAGCGCTGATGGGCCCTGACAGCGCTGCTCTTTTTCTCACGCCCCGCCGGGTGCTGCGAGCGGGGGGACCCGGCCCGGGGGAGGTCGCGTTGCACCGAGCAGCTGTTCCCCATCACTTCGCGTCGCGCTGCCCGCGCCGATGGGACGCGGCTGTCGCAGCGCCGCCGCCGCGCCGAGAGCCGCGGAGAGCGGCGGGGTGGGATCGTGCCGGGGAGGATGGACAGATGGACACGGCGGAGACGGATCTGGCTGCCGGGGACCCGGGGCGTGCAGGTGCGGGAGCGGGCAGGTCTCCAGGCAGCGCGGCAGAATTCACCCTCGCTGCGCTGACCCAGCACACCGCTCCCACCTGGCTGCGATCCCTCACCCACGCCCTGCAAAACTCTCCTCTCCTCTCTTCATCTGCCACCTCCAGAGCTGCGTCCAAGCACGCTGTACCTTTTCTTTGCTGTTCCTGGCCCATCCAACCTACGGTCAGTTCTGGCCAGCAGCATTTTGCTGCTGAAGACGGAGGGTGCCCTGTGCTCCTCCACTTGGCAGCCAAGCCCACTCCTTTTCCCTGCGGAGAGCAGCCAGCTTTGCAAAGCTGCTGGTGGGTTCAGCCCGGATGCAGCAGCCCCTCAAATATGTGGGACATTAGCCTGGTGTCAGGAGCTACTCCAGCTCCTGCAGAAAGGAGGTAGAAGATGAGGGGTAGAGATGCCTTTCAATCCGGATCATGAACACAAAGCAGAGCAACGGGGCCTGTGCAGGTCCTGCAGCCCAGTGTGGCTGCACAGCACTGACATCCACGCTGCTTCCCCGAGCACAGGCTCGCTCCTCCTGGCCTTCCTTGGGCAGCAGAAGTTCCCATCCCTAGCGCTTGCAGGAGTTCTGCAGCCTCACTGCACAGCTTATCCATTTTTAACGAGCACACCTCATAAATACTTTGTAAAGCACCTTCTAGCCAAAGTGCTTTTTTTGATTATTTTTCTTCCCCGGCTGCTTGAAAGAGCTGCTCACCCTCCCATTTCTCTCTGGTCTGGGGCTCCTGCTGTTGTCTTGCACACATTTGCTACTCTGAGAGTTACAAGGCTCTGCCTCTGACACCTGTGGTGGGTCACAGTGAAGGATCACAGTGCTCTCCTTTGCTCCCTACACCCTTCCCAGCACCCTGCAGACACCCTGGTGCCTCCATTGACCCTACTGAGCACTGGGAGCATCCCAGGTGGCCTCCTTCAGACCCTCACCCAGACCTTCCTCACCATTTCCCTCCCACAGGGCCTCCTTCCCTGCTGTCCACCTTGGGCTCTGTGCAGGACTGGGAGAGCAGGACCTGGCCTCTTCCGTCCCCGTGGCTCTCACATCTTCCCAGTCGCCTCCAGCTCTGCCATTTTTCAGTGGATTTCCATGTTTGTTTAAGAAGCAGGTGGGTGGTGGAGCAGGAGATGATGACAACCCAAACACAACTTGCCAGAGCTGACTCCCTGCCCGGGAGATGTTCCGAAGTCAGGGCCTGGCTTGTTCAACATGCAGCAGGTTATTTTTATCCTTCTCTCTTTTCTGAATCAATGTGCTGCACGATACCAGATCAGCACTTCCAAGGTGACTGGCCACAGAGCTGTTCTGTCACTGGCCAAGCTTCACCCTCTCCAAAAATGTGTCAGAGGAGCTGAAGGAAGCCAATTCGTGTCAGCTGATATGGACTTGTCTCCAATTCCTTGTTATACGGCTCCAGCAGCCCTTGACTTTGCTGGGTGCTGATGTCCAGTGAGCAGCCCAGCTGCACCTGCCAGTTCATCCCTGTTCCCTGCTCCCAGCTCCTGCCTATCCTGGTCCCTCTTCCAGTTTAAAAGTAGTGCTCTGAGTGTAGCTTGCTGGACAAGGTTCACACGGCCATGCTGGCTGTCCCAGCCTTCACCCTCCCAAAGTGTTTGGCCCCATTTCAACAGAATTGGATAAAATAGTGAAAATCTGAGAAGTGGTAAGAATTTTTGTGAAGCTTCTTGGGCTTGGTCCAGAAAAAGACCCAAATTTCCAAGGAAATGCTGCCATGTGAAGTCACCAGGATCTCCTAGAAGCACCACCAGGCCAACCAGTGTGTGCATGGCCACCCAACCAGCACCAGGGCTCCAGGAGATCCTGCCTCGGGTCCTGGTGACTTCACCAGAGGCAGGGAGAGGATGTGACAGTGGACAGGAATGGGAAGATGTCATTAGAGCTGGGGAAGTGGGTGAATGCAGTGTGTCACAGGGGACAGAAAGCTCCCACCACGGCTTTTTCCATCCTTTAGAACCACTTTTGCTGGCCTCTGAACCTGATTTCCTCTTCCCTGAGTAGTAAAAGCATCCCAGACAGGTTGCAGAGGCTTTTGCCATTCTTCTCCTGCTGAATTTTAATTTTGTTCTTATTTTTCAGCTGTGAGAGCCTCACTCTTGTCCAGCACCTGTCTTGTGCAGGCTTTGGCACCCCCAGCCCAGGGAAGACTTTCCCAGGCAGGAAAGGGATAACTTCAGAGCCTTTTGTTGCTGTTCTCTCCCTGCCTTGGTGTTAATGGCTCTTGAAGGCAGCCGGGGCCCATCAGGCAGCGCAGAGTAACCTGAGCATCGAGCGGACACCGCCGCCCCCGGGCGGGACCCGCCTGCGCGGGGTCAGCTCCGCTCCTGTCGCTGCCAGACATCGCAGGGCCCGGCCCGGCCGTGCGGGGAGCGGGGCGGAGGGAGGAGGGGGCTCTGGTGGGCGCGCAGGGCTCGGGTGTGTTTCTGCCTCGCTGCCGGCCAGGGACACGTTTGTGGTGCCGTCGGCTGGGTGGAGGAGTTTTGGGTGGAGATCCTGAGCCTGGCAGGTGCCAGACATGGCCAGGAAGCGGGACTGGGGCAGAAGGGCAAAGGGGCACAGGCCTGAGTCTGCAGCTGGTGGGTGACACAGAGCTTCTGACTCGGCTGGGTGGAAGGGGAGACAGAGGTGCAAGCTCTCATTTGGCCTCTCCTGTGGCTTTGAGGTTGACAAGCCCCTGGAAGGGCTGGAAATCAGCACATGGAATAGGGCCCTGCAAGTGATTTTGGGATCCAGCAAGGACACTTTTTGCAAGGAAGGGAGATGAGAGCCCAGCCTGGTCCCTTGTTAGAAAACCAAGCTGTGAGATGCAAGCACAGAGGGGGAAGGCAGGGTGAAGGAGATCAGTTTTCAAAGGAGTCTGAGTATTTACTGGGCTGGCAAAAAGCTCTTTCCCAAAAAAGCAGGTGTGGTGAGATCCATAAGGCAGGAGTGTGCCCATGACAGCTGTTCTTCAGTGCAAACAGTGGGAACATCCCAACAGGAAAACAGCAGGATCAGCTCTGTCTGCAGCCAGAGTCCTGCAGGCCGGTGGCTCCACAGAATCATGGAATTCTTTGGGCTGGAAGGGACCTTATAGATGATCTCGTTCCACTCCCTGCCATGGAGACCTTCCACTACCCCAGGCTGCTCCAAGCCCCGTCCAACCTGGCCTTGGGCACTTCCAGGGATCCAGGGGCAGCCACAGCTTCTCTGGGCACCCTGTGCCAGGGCCTCCCCACCCTCACAGGGAACAATTTCTCTCTAATAACTAATCTAACCCTGCCCTCTGGCAGTTTAAATCTCTCCCAGCTGCCAAGAAAATGGCCAGGCCACCAAACACAGACCACAGCTCAGTCCTGGGAGACTTTTGAGGAGAAAGGAAGAGCAAGGACCTGCCAATGGAAGCGTTATTGATATGCAAGTCACATGTTCCCATGAAATGCTGCCAGCCAAAAACTTGTGGCAACCAGGACATCTGTGAAAGCATTTTACAGTGATGAAACAGAAGATCAGATGGGTAAAAACACTCCAGTCTCTGTCTGGCCTCATCTTTGGAAGACATGGCACAAGTGATGATGCACCAGGTGAGCTGGATGGGGAAGGTGCTGACTGGGTCCTGTGCAAAGCCTCTCACAGCTCCTGTACTCCTGGAGAGGTTTGGAGATCAATCCCTGAAAAGAAAAGCAAAGCCAGTTCCTCTCTCTGAGTCCCTGAGCATTTCTTTACCCATCCTGTTACTGCATTTTCTGGGCAAGTACACATTCTCTGGTGGTCTTGGTTGCCCAGATTTAATCTGAAATGCCTCTGGGTACGTGTTTGATACAGGCACAAGATAGAGCAGCTTCACACTAACAGAATGGAGACTTTAGCTCTCCATTTTGTCTTACTCAGATCACTGTTTCAGCCACCTTTGCTCAATTTGGCATCCCAGACACCTTGATCAGAGCAGCTCTTGCTTTATTGAATTACTGGAATTACTTTCCCCTTGAATGCTGCCCTGCTTATTCTTCCCCTCTGTTCCTCAGGTTTCCATACCCAAATTAAGATGCCACTTGCTGCTGTTCTGGAAGCCCCTCACAGATCTGCACATCTGTTCTTTGGAGCACCTTTGGAAGCCGCCTGAAGAGCAGGAGCTCTGCTCCCACCCAGCCTCCCTGTGCTTTGTCCCTAATGTGATCATTTGTACATGTTCAAAACAAACACGGGCTGGGGATGAAGGGCTCGGCATCCCAATGTCAGCAAGGCAATCAGAGAAGCTGCAATTTTAATGGTATGGAGGAAGTCCCTCTCTTAGAGCCTGATTCGTGAGGCTCTATTACCCGTGACAGCTGATGCTGGGACTATATTTGCTTCTGCTCTCACCTTCCCACGTTTCTGGGACAATTTTTATTCCACAGCTTACTTTAACTCATCTGCCCTGATTCCCAGTGGTCCTTAGCTGGTTAAGAAATACAGAATTAATCCTCCTATAAATTGTTTCACATTTTCAACACTTTCATCCCCTCTCTTCATAAGCAGAGAACTCACCTCTGCCAGAACAATGTGGCTTTTGGTAACTCAGTCATTGAACTTTCTGATTTACTTTTGTGTGCAACTCTCCCTCCAGCCACCCTGGGTGTTGGAAACCAGCTGGGAATTACCTGCATGTCTTTTCCATGTTTTCCCTGTGGAAACACCTTTCACGGGCTTTGTTGGCTGACAGGTTCCTGTCTCCAGACAAGGTTTTTGCAGTGTTCACTGCTCAGTTTGGTGCTAAGTGATGTTATAAATAAGCACTACTAGAGGGACTATCCTTCAAATCCAACGGGAGGAGGGATATGTTGCTTATTCTGGGGTTTAAACTGAAATTAGCTCTGATTGCATAGAGTTTTTGGCATGAAAAATGGTTGAGATCACTGATCTTCAACACGACGCTCCCTTTTCCCAGCTGGTGGGCTCCTCTCCCAGCCCCCTCCTCCCTGCCCCACTGGCTCCACTCCTCCGCTCCCATGAGTGTTCCCAGCCCCCTGCACGGGGCTGCCAACATGGAAATGTCACTGCCTGTGCTTTGGGGACTTCCTCAGCAGCACCATGGCAGTGAGGGAGATGTCCAGCTTGTCCTAGCCAGTGCCAGGGATTTCATGCCTCTTCTGTTGGAAAGTTTTCCTTGCAACTCCAGTGAATTCAGAGGGAAAGAGAGCTTGCTGTAATTCCCAGCTCCAGATGCTAAATGTCTGAAAGGACTGCAGTTTGACTAGATGGTCATTGTTGGTCTCTCTTCCAAGTGAACTATCCCATCCCATCCCATCCCATCCCATCCCATCCCATCCCATCCCATCACATCCCATCCCATTTCATTCTGTACTGGAGAATGGACAGAGACCCTCACAGTCATTGCAGCAGCACTCTGAGCCAGGAAATGCCCCCAGGTTTGGGGAGATGTCTGGCCCAAGTTTGGGGTCTGGGCTGGGAAACTGGTATTTTATCATTACAGAACCCATGCACGGGTGTTGGCCAAGGTTCCTCTCTGCAGTGCGTGTGTCCTGTTGGAAAATTTAAGGCTGGAAATTAAATTGTTCCTGTGGCCCCACCCATGACCAGAAACAACCCAGTTTACCACTGTCAGCTGGAATTTGGAGTTTAGCTGAGACCATAAAGCAGAAATATCTACAGAGAAAGACCCAGATCTCGACCTCCCGTGCACTTTCTTTTAATTCTGTCCTCCAACCTCCACAGAAACAAGGTAAGCCTCTCCTCCTTCCAAACAGCCCTGAAGGTGCCTACACACTGGTTTTGTCCAAGAATGAAGACTGGGCTTTCAGCTGCTGAAACACTCAGGTTGTTGTTCACTCTCAGGGTTGAGCTGGTGACAAGGAGCGTGTGTCACCGATGGCTGGTGGCCTGGAGCTTCCAGCTCCTTGGTCTCTGGGAATACATGGGTAACACTCCAAGCAGCTTTCCATTGGAAAGACTCCAGTTCATGCATAATTTAGTAGGTAGCTCCCCAACATTGGTGCAACAATTCCAAGGTTTTTCGTGCCGATGGTAAATTTGTGATAGAGGATCTCAATAGATATTTTTGGAAAAGCTTTTTGAACAGGCCAGGTGAGGGGACTGAACTTCTTGGGTATCATCTGAAGAAGGAGTGAGTGGTTTGTAAGTACCAAGTTTTTTCCAGCTGAAGAAATCTCCTCTTCAAGCACATTGGAACGGGATGAGTGAAGACAGTCAAGGGAAGAGGTGCCCTTTCTCTGCTAACCTGCTCCAGAAGGATGGTAAAACAAATGCAGTTCCCGTGGCTGTGACATCCCACAGCACCAAATTCAGCCAGGATGAAAAATTCAGTGTGATGGAAAGAACAGGAGGGGAGAGGAGAAAAGGGGAAGGTGATGTCCATCAGAGGAGGAGAGACAGGTTGTCCCACCATGTCCCCTGTGCCCAGCCCATTCCTTGGTCCTGAGCAGCATCAGCAGCTGGGGTGGTGCTGGGACTGCTGCATCCTCTCCCAGGTCTGCTGCACCTCCAGCCATGGCCTTGGACAAGCCCAGCTGTCCTCCTCCCTCCACTGTGGCACCAGTGACACCACCTTGTGCGACAGCTTTATGGCATCATTAACGTTTATGCTTTGGAGCTTCTTGAGTTGGGAGAGCAAAGGGCTGTTGCTTAATGGGCATCTCCACCGAGCACTGGAGGTGCCACCACACAACAGCCCTTCGTTCTCTCTTCCAAGGCCACCCAGGACCCTTGGCCTTGCTGGGTTAACGTGTTGCTGGTCTTTGCCCCTGTTGCTGCTGCATTTTCCCCCCTCTCCCTCGCCC
>VZTE01002610.1:1182589-1217586 GCA_013397775.1 Eulacestoma nigropectus | reverse complement strand
AGGGAGGTGCCGACTACAGGCTTGCACCATTTTGGTTTGCACTGGGGCCCTTTGCAGGGCACACAGAGATCGTCCATAGACAGCAGCTCACTGCCAGTGAGGGAAGGTGGGTTTCTGGGGGTGTTAATCTGTCATAATGGCAAAAGCATGTTTTGCCCATGCTAATGCTTCTTTTTGTCCACCTAAAACTCTCTAGGAACAGACAGTGTTAAAAAGTGCAGAATAAGGCCCCATAAAACCTCCTGTCTGGAATCTAGGGACTGTTAATCAAGAACATCAGTGCTTTTGCACAAAAATGTTGTTAGATTTTGTTGTCTGTACTTTTTCATGCATCCTTGGGTGAGGATTTCCCCCCAGTGTTCTCGCAGCAGCTAACAGGATTGAACCCCTGAGAAGGAATGGCCACAGAGTGAAGATCCTCACTGCAGAGATTTTACAGTCTTTTCCAAATCAATGACTAGAGACATACTAGGTTAATCCTGATTAGTAACAAACACCTTTGCTGTGATTATATTGATAATAACCACTTCAGGCTTCTTGTGTCAGGTGGACCTCATTTCATTCTCACAGCTGTGTCTGGTATTTTGGCCACTTCTCCATCCTTTTTCCCACTTGTCCATTCTTCCACATACTGCTATAATTCAGGAAAAGAAAAAAGGAAAGAGCTAGGAGTCATTATCAGAATAGAGGACTCCCACTACCACTAGTTCTCCCTCCAGCTGAGGATTGCATTCCTGCTGGCTCCCCCTTTCCCTAGCTGAGCTTGGGAGTGCTAAGCCACCCTTAAAATCCTCCTTGTTAGAACAGGTCCATCACATTGTCTGGGATATAATAGAGTAAAAAAAAGAAAAAAAAAATCACAAACCAGCAAGGCTGAGTTGCCAGGAGAATGGTGCTCTGCAAACATTTCAGGTACCTGCACTACACGGGTATTTATACACCTTATGGGCTGCTCCTAGAGGCAACAACCCCTGGCTAAGTGCCACTACAAAAGGGTTGAGATGACAGGATGATCCAGCAGTATGGTGAGTGTGCAAGCACTCAGCTGGACATTATGGGATAGCAATGGAAAGAGCCGGCACATGCAGAGCATCAGTTTTTGGGGAACAGAGACAACTCCTTGGCTTTGCTAGAGGTTGCCATACCTCAGTAAGCCCATTTGCAAGGTAGCTTTCATCATATGCAATCCAGCAACATCAAATCCCAAGAAGCACTCCACTTGTCTGCAACACGCTGTAACGTGAAAGAACACAGAGGTTACTTGCAAAAGACACCAAACACAAAGAAGTATCTGCTTTAACCAGCTGTCCTTTTTGTCAGAAGAGGTTTGATGTCAGAGCTGCGATGCCTGAAGGTCAGCAACATTGGTCAGTGGGCCAGAGCAGGGCATCCTGGCTCCCATCCTCTGCTTGGAAGAGTGCTCTGTCTCAGAGTCAAAAGCAGGTGAGCCAAGATCAAGATTTTGTTCCTCATTCAACACTGACTCACTCCATAACCTTGAACAAGATCCTACACCACACATTCCCCACGTGGAAATGGTACAATTTATCCATTTCCTTGTGCTTGTGTGCCTGGTGCAGCTGGTGCCCATGAGGTACTTTCAGGTCACTGGCTCAAGGGTGCCAGGCAAGAAGAGAACCTGGCTGTTTTAATACATCCTGGGCTTGTTCCACACAATGTTGGAGCCTGGGTCAATGTATGTGAATTTTTTCCAGCACTTCAAGAGTTCTTCTGTATAGCAAAGTTAAAGCAAGCGAGAGAGAGAGAGAGAGAGGTTCCCATTTGATTGGCTGTGACTAGCTGCAATTAAAAACTATAATTTATTACCCTGGATTATGAGTATAATTTCAATGCAGAGAATTAAGGTTTTCTTCTGAGATGGAAATAAAGATTAATTTTTAATTTCCTTTCTCACTGCACATTTAAGAGCAATGGACTCCATAGAAAACTACAGGTCAAAATAGTTTTATGGAGGAATGACAATGTTCCATTGCCGAATAATTTAATGCTCTTGCTGCCTTTTTAATATTTGACTGCAGCTCCCTCATGCGAAACAGCAGCAGCAGACGCTGTACACGTTTGCTGCAGCACTCAGGTCAAAGTGACTTTGAAACAACAAAGTTTTACTGCTCAGGACGTGGACAGCTTTTGGAGTTCCCTGCTGCAGGCAGCTGCCTTCCACAAGAAGGGCACAGGCAGCCGGTCTCGGGATGCAGAAAGCGAGGATGGAATTAAAGCTTGAGGAAAGAGAAGGACACCGGAGCCTGAATGGAATAGGTACACAGCAGGTGCCTCCCAGCTTGGACATGGGCAGGCACGCTCAGACAAAGCAAGAGAAGTATTTCCACCCTGGAAATGCTGCTGTAGGACAACAGGACTCTGTGGGTTTGCCCGCACACAGACTGTTTTATTCCAGTCTGCACAGCACATCAGCAGAACATAGGGGAAAACTGGGAACCATGAGGTCATGAATTCACTTGGTCACGGACCATGGCTAGGTCACTGCTTGCCAAAACTGCTCCCAGCCCCTGGAGAAAACAGCCTGGGAAAAGCTGGGAAATCCACACAATCGCACAGTGCTGCTGGGTGACCTGTAAAGGAGAATCCAATGCAACATGAGGAAAGAGAGGGGTGCTGTGTGCATTCATTCCTCCCAGAACAAGCACCTCTCAGGACAGGATTTTCTGCTGGTGTTCACAGCAGGATGATACCAGCACATGCCTTAGGCCTAATATTTTACTCTGGGCAAGTGGCAGTGAATGAAAATGTCACTGAAATTCAGGAACACTCTAAATCCTTGCTCTGGCAGTAGAAATTAACAAAAAAACCCCAACAAAAACCCAAACCAAACAATAAAATCCTGCCATACTAATTGCTTGGATCCCAGTTAATTGAATAACCCTGTGCTGACAGAACTGCATCCTCAATGGCCTGGTAATATATAGTATAACCTTTCCATTGCAGGGGTTTTTTAATTTATTGGCGTCTTATACCTGGCATCTTAGGTTATAAATGCAATTAGATGCCTAAGTGATGCATCTGCTGAGCACTGTGCAGGGTCACCAGGAGGAACATCCCCCAGGGACACCGTGGTGACAGTGCTTTCAATGTGGACCAGATCCTCTGAGTGCTAAAGATCCCCAGCTCTCTTGGTGGCCTTTAGAGGAAGTGTGTTTAAGGAGGGGAATGAAGACTTTTTGTGAAAATCTTTTCCCTATGTGAAATCTGTTCACAAAGAGATCTTAAGGGAGATTTGGACAGAATAATGAAACAAGTTCTCAAAGTTTTGGCAGTCCCTCTCCCTCCAGGGCTTCCAGGAGGCGTATAAAGTAGATTCATTTTCAGTGCAGAACAAAAGAACAACTAGGAGCCCAGTTTAGGACAAGTAACACCTGTCTGTTACTCACATCTCGCCTTATAAACTGATCCTGTGTAAGGTGGCAGTTTCATGAGGCATCTCCTCAAAAAAGAGGACAAAAAATCAGATGATGCTGTCGTTCGCCCAGATGTCTCTACACAAACTGTATCTCAACCTTTTCATGTTAAGTCTCAAAATAGAAAATATAACAGCCACAGACACAGCTTCCCATAACCCTCACTGCCCAGGCAGCAGGACTGCTCTGAATCTGCTGCTCCCTGCAGGGACAGCTCCAGCCATTTGATGTACTTCGCCTCATCAGTCCAGGGAAAGACTCCTCTGACCTCTCAGGAAAAATCAAGATGAGCAGTTATTTGAAATCCCTCTAGAGAAAGCACAGGAGCTGAAAAAATTAAGGTAACTGAATGGGGAGTGCTTCTTCCTTCTAGTCAGGACTGTTCCCCAAACAAACTTCTTGTTTTATGTGAGAGTTTGGAAAAGAACTCCAGCCAACTGCAGTGACCAGAGCTGCCCCAGCACTTCTTGAAGCAAGGGTGCTGACTAACACCTGGACTGATTTCTACCTCGGGCATTTATCACATCCTGACACCTTGCAGAATTCCCTGCAGATTTCCAGTTGCCTACATTATTTTTTTGCACTGTCTGTCCTAACCAGTTGTGTCCAGACATTGTCCTCTTTAATCAATCATGTTTCTATTCCCTCGTGGCTGCCTTTCAGCAGCAACTGAAGCAGTCACTAACTGCAAAAAGTTTTCTTCTGATGGCTGATGACTCATAAATCCTGCAAAGGGGATACACACAATTCTGAATGTGACCAGACTTTGGGAGGGTCCAGCTTTTTTCAGCCCAGAGCACATAGAATTTTGGTGAGTTTTTCAGAAGTACTTCCTCCTCCACTGCTGGGATGCTTGTGGCCACCTTTGCCAAATACCCCAGATATTTGGACCACTTGGGACTCCAGCTTTGGAGCTCCAGGGAAGCAAAGGAGACATGGAACCACCAGCTACAATGGAGCATCTTTCTCATGAGCATTCATCATCAGCCCTGTCTCTAGCAGCCCACCCCGGTATAACCATTGCCTGAGTGCAAAGACTGGTGTGTGTCTCCGGAAATGGAGTTTAGATGTTTGTCTTATCTGAACGAGTTCAGTGACTGAACATGCTGCACAAAGAGCGTGAGTAAGCCTGACAAAGCAACTGCCGCCTCCTTATCACGGCCTCCAAAAGGACTGAAAAGCATCAAGCATCAGAGACTTATCTCTCGAGAGGTGTTCAGTGCCCATGCCTGGCTTACCAATCAGCCCTAGCTCCCTCTTTCACTAGGGTTCTTTTGCCTTGTTTTTGGCCACAAAGGACAGCCTTGCCACTTCCTGAGTGTGGAGGAGTCGTGAGGGGAAGGTGGGTGTGGAGGATGGGCCCCTTTGCCCATGCTGTTTTCTTGTATTTCTGGACAGCGGGATGTTTTCACCCATGACAACTTTACCATTGTGATAACCATAACAAATGGCCATCCTGGTACCACAGAAAGGTTCTGAAGGTTTGTGTGCGGACAAAGAAAAAGAAGCCAAGGACAGGCTTCCTTGAAGCCGCATTAATCTGGGGTCCCTCTGACAGCCTACCCATGCTCAGTTTGGGGTCCTGCTGCCAGCGTGCCAGCTGTGTGAAGGAGAAGTGCTCACCCTGAGATGGGAGAGGGCTCCTGGTTGTGGCCTACTCCCAACTCCATATGAGCCTTTTGGGTTATGGTGTTACTCAGCAAAAACAGAGCCATCACAAGGGTCACTCCGTGATAGTGGGACACATCTGCCAACTGGCATTTCTACATTTTTGGTGCCTGAATCTAATGGCTCAACTCCTTATGTCAGAACCTGCCTGCAAGAAACAGGTTGGAGCTGGTCCCACACCAGCCCCATTGGTAATACTGTTGTGATGGTCATAACCCTCAGCTGATCTCCTACATTAACAATATTCAAGATGGTAGAAATTGAAATGCAGAAAACATCAGCTCTAGAGAAGGAGGATTCTGATTTTCACTCACACCCAAATCTCAACCAAAGTGTGCTAAACCACGTCAGAATAGCCTACGTCTACACCTAAAATTGTGTTTGATCTCCTTTCACTGCCTCATCCCAAGTTCTTGAATTTCTACAAGCAAATGTATTGATTTATACAGACCTATAACCTAATGTACACTCTTGAGACCACTCTGAGTTTTGATATTTCTTAAACAAGAACATTTTTCTTATTGTCCCTTCATTCTGAATGCAGTAAAGGTGTAAAACTAGCATCATGCTTTATCCTTAAAACCACCAGCATCTATCTCCTCAAAATCTCAGGGTGTAAGGCAGACATCTTGAAAAGGATGGTGAAAACACTACACAGAGAGCTATAGCAATATTATCACTAATTTACAGGGCAATTCTTATTTGTCATTTGCCCACATAAGCCTGGGGGCAACAGCAGTGTTTGAGGACTGGGCAGAGCCAGAAGAGCTGCAGCCTGGCCCAGCTTTGTTCCTACGTTCTTGCACGCAGCCCTGAGCAGGTCACCTTACCCCTCATGCTTGCCCTCCCTCTGCTCAGCTGTCTGCCCTGGCTGGGACTGTCTCAAGCTATTTGTAGCAAGGTGTATCTCCTCAGGCATATTCTGTACCTTGTTCAGTGAAGCCCTACTCTGACCTAAGGTCTCTAAGCACTTCTCTGAGGCCTATATTCAATAATAACATGAAATGGATGCTAACCGGTTGTGCAAATACCTCCATTCATTTCCATATTTTAAAATCTTCCCTCCAGAAAACCCGCATAATCAACACAGATGTCTGCCTGTAATCTTGCAAGGCTGAATTCACAACAGATGATGTTTATGGAGACATTTCACCAAAGGAGCTTTGCACAGCTAAAATTCTTTTATCAGGCACTCCCCAAGCAGCCCCCCTCTCATGCTATGCTCAGCTAAACAGATGCAACAGGGGTTGGAGGAGAGTTTTCAGCTGGCAGATAATAACCAACACTTGAACCCTTTTTTCCTAATTTGCAGATTTCAGAGGTTTGGCACACTGGTCATCATGAGCTCAACTTAGTTCATGGCTTCACCTCAATCCATACAGGACACAGTGGAGCTCCACAAGAGTTGCTCAAACCTCTCCAGCAGCTGTACCAGAACCTGAACTATAATAAAATACTTCTCATCTATTCGTCATAAGGCTTTTTCTCCAGGAGGATATGGACCAGGCAAGACAGTGCTCCTCTCTATCTCCAACCCCATTAGGGCTGCTCATTTCAATCACAGTCTGCCACTTCTCACATTTGCCAGAAACAAGGTCACTTAAGGAATGACTCCAGACCTTTGCCCACAGGGCATGCTTCAACATAAAATGGCCATCCAGCAGCCTTTTCTGCATAGCCCTGAAATAAGCTTTAGAGATTGGATAACTGAGAACTTCTACCAAAAAAAAAAAAAAAAAAATTCAGCAGAGGGTGTAGGTAGCACTGGCTGGGCACTGCCCATGGGGCACCCATGTTCCTTGGAAATCAACATGAGAAGAGACTTTATCACGGTTCCGATCTACCAAACAGAGCTCTGAAGAAAGGACATCTTGTTTTCAAAGGTTTTCCTCTAACAGGCATTGAATGAAGAGAGGAAAAAACCCAACAAAAAACCCAAGCTCTGATGAGAAAGATAAATTCTCAAAAACAGTGACAGACGCACAGAGCAGATACCAGAGGAAAAATGCCACCAAGATCCGATTAGCCCAGTGAATCAGCACTGTGGACAGTATCTCTAAACCAAACTACTCTTCCCTTTTCCCCTCCAACACTCTTCTTCTCATCATTGCAAAGTCCTCCCAGCCCAGAGCTCACACCCTGACCAGGGGCCTGGTGCTGTCAGTGCTGGCTCACACAAGCCCCTCTGTTGAGGCCAACGAAGGCAATGCTGGTGTAGGCACTGGGCCCTTGGCTTGGGATGGCTTCCCTCTCCACGAACACAGTTGATGATGCCTGCTTCCAACTTACTTTTAGCCTGCATTTGGGACAATTTCCAAGTTCATGCAGTTGGAAGGGACTGGGTTGACATGTAGGGAAAATATCTTCATGTGAAAGATGAGAAATGTCTTCTTTTTATCAAAGTGTTTTATCAAACAGTTGTTAGATGGGTGATGTTGTGATGCATTTTCAGCCAGGGTGCCCTGCCTGTACCAACACAGGTTTCTTCCAGGGGCTCTTGGAAGTGTCTGAAGAAGAAGGAAATAAACCTTATAGAAGGCTTATTGATTTTATAGCCTTAGGGTCTGGAGGCTTGAGTGATCCAGTGATCTGGCCCTGTGCACTGGTCAATGATGGCAACTGAAGATATCACCAAGGTATCTCTACACCACCCAGTCTGCCATGGGCTGTGGTTGTTGGCTGGATGAGGAACCTGCATCAGGCTCTGTGAAGCCATAAGTACACAGGCAGATTAGCTCAGAAAAGTTATGGGATTCAGCCACAGCCAAGGCAGATCTACCTCAAGTGCTTTCCATCAGCTGAAGCAAGAGAGGACAGCAGCATCCAAGTCAAGCAGCACTGGACAGGCTGCCTCTGCTCTCAGCCTTTCCCTGGGAAAGGGAAAAACTACAAAGAGTGTGAAGGAGACTGAGAGAATACTGCTCTTCCACAGCACTGAGTTTCTTCTTTTCCTAGAGGGAACAAATAACAGCCACAGTGAGCCCTAGTAGTGACTGAAGCAGAAGCTGTGAGAGGAAAAATTATCTCCAGAATAACCGATTGTGGTCAAAGAGCAAAGAGGCAGGAAGAGGAGTGGCAGGAGGATCCTGTCCTGAGCTGACAGAGGAATTCAGTCAGGTTTTAGCTATTTACAATCCCCTTGCTAATTAACTAGCAGACCTTTCAGTGACTTTTCCCAGCAGTGAGACAGTTCCCATACTGTAAGCTGCGTCATATTGCTCCTGTGCCGGCCAGATCGAGGCACAGTTTCCAGACCAAAGGGGTACCATTTTGGTCTCTCCAAACTCAAGAGAAAAACCCAGGAACAAAGCCTGGAGCAGACAAATACTGCAGCCTTGCCAAACCACTGGCAGCAGCTTTACCATGTAAACATAAAGCTGGCCTCTATTTGCCAAACTGCAAGGGGGCTGCTCGAACCCCTGGCCGCAGAGCGAGCCCAGTGCCACTAAGCACAGCAGCTCTCCCAGGCCTCCTTCTTCTCTGTTCTGGGGCCAGGATCAGCAATATTTCTATGGAAATAAGCCCTAATGGTTGCTCTGGGTCCAGCAGGAGGAGCTGGCTAAACACACATTTTGTCTTAATGTAGGGCCTAAATAAACAGTCAAATAAGAACTCAATTTTAAAAATCCTGTAGTTTAAAGGATTCCCTCAGTATTTCTTTTATTCTCATGGCAACTGATATGAGTCTGATCTGCAGCCCAAATATTTTCTCTTGCCTCCTTTTCTAGTGTAAGTGGAAACATACACAAATTTGATGTTGGCTTGTACAGTTTTTGCAAATACTGTAACACATTTATTCTAAGTAATTGGTGGAAACACATTGCATTCTTTAAAAATACACATCAACTCCACTGATGTACAAAGCAGAACATTTATATAACTAAGAGACCCAGAACTACTCAAAGGCTTCCTACCCATACATCTGAAGGCTGCAGTTCAGGGACTCAGTTAACTCCTAACTTCAGGTCGTGGCAGAGTCCATTCAGGCAGGCACAGAGCAGCCTCTTGGTTGCTCACACCAACCCAGCAGTACCCCACTTACTTCTGCACACTGACTGCAGAGCCAGCGGGGTTCAGCCAAATGTCATCAACCCCAGGTTTCCTAATAATCATCCTCCTTTCAGGCACTGCTGCTACTGCCATGTCATCTGGCACTTAGTGCCATGGTCTGGTTGACAAGGTTGGACTCAAAGATATCAGAGGTCTTTTCTGATCTAAATGATTCTATGATTTGGTAGGAACAGCAGTTTCTGGTTCCTCTGGTTAATGAAGGCCAAGTTCAACCACAATTCACTTGCCACGCAGGAGCTGGAACCAAATGGAAAGACCCTCACTTTAATTATTTGGTTTAATCAGAGATGTAGAAAACCATCATCTCAGTCTTCAGGTCATCCCTTACAATTTTGTCATCTGCTGGCCAAACTGCCATGCTGAATCGTCTTAAATTCCTACCCCATGGTAATAAGGAGCTTGCAGGACTAGCTTTTTATTTGGCACACCTACCAATTTATTGAGCAGAGTTTGGATCACTTTTCAAACAGTCCATGCTCCTGTCACCAAAATATACATTTCTTGAAACCCTTTAAAAGTTTTGTAAGATATCTTGCTCAGCACCTCCACCCCTTGCACAAGTTCCACATCCATTAAATAACAATAAAACAGCTTGTTCCCAAGCTGGGAGCAGGCTCGTCCAGGGGCTAGGAGGGAAGCAGTAAGGACTTTGTAAAATTGTCAGATATGTGCACCTGCTTATGAGTGGATATTTTGTCCCATATTTTTGTAGCAGAAAAAGAAACCTGAGGTTTTACCTGACAGCTTCTTACAATCTGGCCAGTGTAAGGTATAATACAGTCTTTTTTTCCCTTGCTTCTCAGATCTCAGGAGCGTTTGCCAAAAGACTGTCAACTTGTTAAAAGTACATTAATGCAAATTCCAGAGCTTTCAGTTATGTTTATGCTAATAGAAAGCCTCCCGCTCTGTGACAGGCCCAAGTGAAGAGTCAGTAACAGGAAAATTAATTCCAGCTGTTGAAATTGATTTAAAACTAGCTTATTCATAATAATAATAATAGGGGGGGAAAAAGAATTCCTGAAATAAAAATAGAAAAGGGAAATACAGAAAGCACAAAATCATGTTTACTGCATGAAAGCAGAAAAGGTTCTCCTGTTGGGAAGAAACCTTCCAAATTTAATCAAGCCTGGTTAGAAGAAAGCTCTAGCTTGTTATTGGGTTGTAAGTGTAGATTAACATGAAAAGAATTAGTTATGTGCACAGCCTGATTTTGCAAAGGAAACGCAAGGGTTTTGTGCATGTATTTTGTTTTATATTCCTTGTGTCTAATCCACAGGCAAGGAGACCAAATCCAGGCTGCAACAGGACAGGTAATATTTTAGATGATAATGATTGCATACTGAGAGCTCCAGAGCCCTGGGTGGGGAGATTGCCCCCCATGACCGCTGCATTTATTCAGTGCCTTTACATACATTTCTGCTGAATTGAGTTCTGAGTGACTTCCGTGTTTAGACAACTCCAGTCTTGGGATCACAAACCCTGGCTTTGCTGGGGTTTCAGAGTTCAAACCAAGATCTAGTGGTGAAACTGCTGGCTGGCCTGCCATTTCTAGAATGGTCTCAAATGTCCATATCCTTGATCTAAATATCCACACCATTTTTATCTGAATTTTTCTTTTTCATTTCCCATCAGTGATCCTCCTAAGTCCTTGACTGTGTGTACGCTCAGCCCTAAAAGCTGAAGGAACATAACACCTTGCAAAATTCAGTTTTGATGTGAAAGGGAAGGCAGTCTTTAAAAATTTGTTCAGAAGTAGACTTTCACTCATTCAACACCTACCGCTAGAACCAGATTTGAAAATGCGAGGTATTCTCATTTAGCCAAGAGAAGAGAGTTTCCAAAGCATTGGTCTCAGACTGCTGCAATCCTCCCTGAGCATAGGATCCATCCCTTTCCTAAGGAGCACTTCTGAAAGACCTGAGGTCTTATTTAGGGTCCTGCATAGG
Source organism: Eulacestoma nigropectus (assembly GCA_013397775.1). Lineage (NCBI taxonomy): Eukaryota > Metazoa > Chordata > Aves > Passeriformes > Eulacestoma > Eulacestoma nigropectus. The sequence goes on along the minus strand of VZTE01002610.1, from coordinate 1,206,467 downwards.
TGCTAAGCCTTTTCTTTCGCCACAGCGGCATCATCTGATTAGGTCCATATTCCTGGCTGCTTTTGAAGGGACTGATCCAGAGTTCACTGAAATCAATACAAACCTATCAGCTCTGCAGTTTTCATATCCAGCTTCACGGGACAGTCTTGCACTTCATTATTGAAATGGCCTAATAAACTCCACAGACTCTGTCTTCACTGTCCTCCTCTCTTAGTTCCATATCCCCACCTCATATCTATTTGCATTTTCCTCTGTTTTAAACTCCACACATTTTTCACAGGGGTGGATGAAGGGGTAGAGACGAAGAGATGCCATGACTTACATGGATCCTAACCAACTTATGACACTGAGGAATTCACATGCGTGGGTGGATGTGAGGATAAAGTGTTGGACCAATTTCAGCAAGAACGCTGAGAGAAGCCAAGTCAAACCCATGGTTATGCAGGAAGTTAACAAAGGATGCCAGCCCTAACCCTGTAAGAAAAGAAACAGGCTGATGAGTTTGCAGGAGGTTGCTTCCTTTAGAGGAGGTAGGGGGAAGAGGGAAGGAAGTTTCTCTAGAAATCCTCCTAGAATTTCAGAAATTTGCCCCTTTATTGTCAACTACGGAGAATTAAGATGAACCTTAGAGCATGCCACATCTCAGCCAAACAATGAAACGGGCAGATTGATTGCTGAAAAGGAGACACTCCTGGTTCAGAGACTGACAGTGCCCCTGACTCATGCCATCAGAGGAAGGAAAGAACAACAATAAAGAAAGCAGGGGCTATTTCTCGGAGTGCACCCCATGACTTCTGCTAGCTCATGCTGGGAAAGAAGGACACTGCACATTTTCAACTGTGTGGGCAGCTAGAGCCATCATTTGAACTTAAAAGGGCCATTCACTGCTTTATTTACCAACTATAGTTAATCGTGTGGGGAAACAAAGCATTGCAGTTTAAATGAAAACGTGATTAACAAAGGAGAAGGAGGGAATATCATACTTTGCAGGACTGAAAAATGAGGGAAGTGTGCAGAAGCAGGAAGGATTTTCTCTAAGGGTTGGTATTTCCCTCCACCGCACTCATTCAGTTCTTGCTCACACCATTTTGCAGGCACTTGCACACCAGGCTTAACAGGCTCGAGCCATTTGCAAGCAAACCACCAGGTTCCTGCTTCTCTGTTCTAATGCAAGTCAGGCTTCTACCTGCCTTCAGTTCCCTTGGCCCAAAACCAGCAATGCAAACCCAGGAATTCAAATACCATCAGTTTTGGGAGGGGATGGTGGTGTTTGTTTTAATAATGATCAGCTTTGGGTTGTTTCTCCCTGCCTTCTGGATCCTGAGTCTTTCAGGCATAACCAAATCACACTTTCAAATTACATGGGGAGGTGCGTTGTGGGGTGGAGTTCACACAAACATAAGGGCTAGAAACATGCCTTTGAAATGAAGTTAAAATTCTTACGCAGTTATTTAATTCCCAAAGACCAGACACTAAACAATAAAGAATATCATTATCCTCACTGGAAAACCTGGTGCTGCAAATCCCCTCCTCCTACATATTTCTTATTCACATAAAGGAAGTTTGACTTGAGGCCTGAGGAAAGACAATCAGGATTTAGCCCTATGACTTAAAGAAACTGTTACAATCCAAAATCCGTAATAGAGAGCAGAACCACAAGTCTCTTTCCCTCACATAAATGGGGTTTTCTTGAAGCAGGCAAGAATCATGTGCTGTAAAAACTCAGGAAAAAGGTCTGGATAAAAGCCCAGGAGGAATATGCATATAAGTAATGTTAGGAGAGCTTCTCTGCCTTGCTTTTGCAGGGCTTTTGAGTCCACTGCTCTAGTCAGGATGGTGATGATGATGATGATGATGATGATGATGATGATGATGATGATGATGGAACACAGGGATTTGAAAACAGAGGAAAAAGTAACCATCACCTCAGCAGCATCCTGGCTGGACTAGTCTGAAGTGATCCCCGCAACTGTGGGAAGAGCAGAACACTCTGGATCCCACACGCACAGGGTCAGAGTCAAATTCCCTGTATGCTGCCCTGTTCCACATCCTCCTGCAGAAGGCCAGGCTGGCCGAAAAAGCTGGAACACTTCAAACAACCCTCACACTGCCCACGGCTGATCAGCTGTTTCCCCAAAGCCTCCCGAGGCTGTGCAGCACAAATACACCTCCTGCTGGACCCAGCCTTCCATTCAAAAAGCCGCAGCTATGGGAGAAGGAAGCTGAGCTCTTTTACAAGGCATTAAGTTTCATTTGCAATTACTTGGGATTTTATTGCACTACTGAATATAACAGGTTCCTTAACTGGGCCAGCAGCATTGTACCCATATGCCTTTTTAACAGAGCTTTTCTGTTATTGTTTCCTTATTGGTCTTTTTCCTTTTGCTACACACAACTGGATTTTACTGGCATCCAGCTTGTGCAATAGGCCCCAAGTGGCTCCTCCAAGAGCCTTGTTTGTTAATTTGATGGCTGAACCAGTGCATGAGGAATGAAAAATACTGAAATGCACTGCCCAAGATGATACTTCACAGCAACGGCAACAACTGAGGAAATGTTCCCCAGAGTAAGGCTGCTAGGTGACGTGGTTCCTTGTCCAGTCCATCCTTGGAAGCAAGACATTCCTTGATAAAGCACCTACTTTTTTCTGCAACCAACTGTGACTCAGTAGGATGGAAAAGAGCTGTAAAAAATCACCCTATGAGAGCCACAATGGGCTGCACAGAGATGGAGCCACAGAGAGAGATGACAGGGCTCCCGCTCCTGCAAAAGTAAGCTTCAGAGCACCTGCGAGACTTAAGTGTACCTTGGAGACAGACAACAAATAAGAAAATGCAAAAAGCTACAGTATTTCCATAGAGAACTCCATTTTTTGGGCAAAGACTCAGGAAAAACATCCTGGTCCAATCCAACAACTTTCATTCAGAATGCAATGACCAGGTTTACAAAAGAACTCAGCATCCACCAGCATCAAGTGTTAAGTGCATTCAAGAACTCCAGCTCCTTTGAAAACCTGGTTTCCTGAACAAGATACCAGCAGCTGATGGTAGAACACAAAGGGCATACGCTGTGCTCTTGTTCCTGCCTTGCTAAATAATGCATTTCTTTCTACAGTGGATAAGAACTGAAAAGCCTTGTGGAAGGAATACATTTGAAGAAGGGATTGGAACAGAGATAAGCCAATGGTGGAGAAGCAGTTCTACTTGCAGAATTCCACGTCAAGATTTTTTTTTCCATGAAAAACACCCCACCCCTCATCAGAAATCTCAAATTATCACAAAGAAAATATGTGTAAGAAAGGGCTGATAATATTCCTGCCTCAGGGGAAAATGGGGGAAAGGTTTCTGGTTTTTGTTTGCCATGAATCTTCATTTCAATATTCTAATTTACACTTGGACAAGACTTGAAATAAAAATAGGAAAAATTGAACTTAGATGTTTCAGTTATTCAGGTCATACGTCACCCGGGCCTTTAGGTTTTGTGGTGGAGAGGGCTATTTTGTTTTAAGATTTTTGGGTAGAGACATCACTACCCTGATTTAGGAGATGACTTGGTTTTGGCTATTTTTCTTGTGCTGAAATATTCTCCTGAGATGGGAAATCATGGTGAGCTCTGTTCTAGACCCAAGTACAAGGAACAATATCAAAAGGCATCACCACCCGAGAGTACTTCCTTTTGCTGAAACAGAATCCCAAAACATTTGCTTTGCCAAGAATAAGAGAAAGAATAGAAACAGAATGCTTTTGCTGGGGTTACAAGCCACCATTAACAAATGCAACCTCCTCATATTCCAAAAGAGAGCATCTCGTGCAGCTTTACCAGCTTAGGGTTGCTCAAGTCGAGCAGAAGATGCATTCCTGATAAAACACAGTAGAGACAAGAAAACTTTATTTCTCCTCAGCACTTCCCCCTGCCTTACCTCCTCAAGTTTTCCCTCACATTGTCACAGATAGCAGTGAAATGGAGAAAAGGCTTGATCCAAGGAAAACTTGCCCTGGTACATCCCTTCAGCACTCCCCACAAAACCCCTTCATGTAACTCCTCACCTCTCCCCCTTCCCAGAACCCAGTGGACCCCTGTCAGCATCTTCTCCACTGGAACCCTGGACACCTGAAGCAGTGTCAGGTATCTCCACGTGCAATTCCACACCAAACCTGAACCCTTCAGTGCTTTCTGGAACACCCAGAGCTATCTTCAGAATCCCAAACAAATACATTAATTGCTTTCAATTTATCAGCCTCAAATCATTCTGTCTAATTACCATTCATCTAGAGTTTGTGTTTTTAATGGTTTATGGGTATTGTTGGTAATCTTTTAATTTCTCATTAAAAACAATATCTTGTACGCACTATGTGTGAAAAGCCCTAATCCGATAAATCAAGCAAGAGTAACACAGTTAAAAGGAAATCAGTGGAACAATATTTGGGTTTATATATTTCTGCCAGTCAATTTGTAATTAAAAGTTGCTACTTTAAAAAACACAGTTGTTGCTGTGAAAGCCATTATCAGTCGGCATTTTCATATGAATACTGCTTTAATTAATTAGCAAAAGTAAATACATTATATATCAAAAACCGCTTTCCCACTGAACCCATGCGTTCCAGAACAAAAGGCTTAATAAACCATACAAAAGAGGGACAAATTAGCTGATCCCACCCTCCCTTTTCAGGTTTAGAGTCTTTTAAAGTTCTCCAAGGTTTTTTTTACCCCACACTTGCCTTTTTTTTTCTTAATACATTATTTGTTTTTCTTTAGAAGTGTGCATGGGGGAGAAGATGCTACACAAACACAAAACATGCCATTCAAACTAAATTATTTGGAAATCAGTTTAGCTGGTTCTTAGAAAACAGGAGTGTTTACGATTATTAAAACCCAAATGTAATTACGATCACATACAACACAGTCCCTTTGGAACAAATTATTTGCTGAACATTAAGGGTTTGGAGTTTGATTCACAAAAGGAAATGATGTGTCTGAAAAATTCTTTTGTCTAAGGGCATTCCAGAGACGGGAAACAGCAGAAGAAAATTCTCCATTTTCATCAACAAGCTGGAGAGAAAGTGTGGATGAGTAGTGTTGTTTCAGACTAAGGCCTATGATAAGAACACCTTAAAACATCAATGGCATATCTTATCTCACAGGCTTTTAACAATAAACAAGGGTCCTGCCATCTGACTAGCAAACAAATCACTCACCTCATCTTGTCCCTCTCCTGCTGAAGTGCTGCAAGCAGGCTCCATCTGTGGCTAAGGAGCAGAGAGGAACAAGTGTCTCACCTGAGCGATGACTGTGGCCAGGGCTGGGCTCCCTCAGACTGGGCAAAGGCAACCCAGTGGTGGGACCACTCACACAGGTGTAGAACCTGACCTAAATAAAGAACTCAGTAAGGCTCTGTCTGATGGATAAGATAGAAGAAATTTAATTACACTTACCCACAGAGCTGAAGTTCACAGCAGAGTGATGAACAGCAACCTCAGCAGGCTGAGCCCCACTACTTTTTTAACAGCATAAACAAATACCGGTGAACAGGTGAGGCCAAGGAGTGCAATTACCAGACTGAAAGTGTTCAAGGCCAGGTTGCGTGGGGCTCTGAGCAACCCAGTCTAGTGGAAGGTGTCCCTGCCCACGGCAGGGGCTTGAGACTAGATGACCTTTAAGGCCTCTTTCAACCCAAACCGTTCTATGATTCTATGAAGTACAAAAGGACTCAGTGGAAAAAAAGGAATTACTCAGGGAACAATTTTTCCATGAGAGTACTGGAGGTTTTCCACCAAAGGATACCTCCAAGAATAAAAACCAGCACTAAGAAGATGAGGATATTGGACTGGTTAATGGTATGGCTATATAACAACCCGTGCAGACGTCCATAATTCCACCAACAGGAAAACCAGGGGTGCACTCATACAAAAGCAGTTTGTAGTCACCAAGTCCAACCCTCTCCACCAAATTTCCTCTCTCATCAGATATCTCAACACTCCACTCAGTCCTGACTCTTAGTCATCTTCCCACTTGCTGAGACGCTCAGCATGCTTCCTTGCAAAGTTGATGGCAAGCATGCTTCCTTCTTGAAGGAAGTACTGAATCCTCCTCCTCTAATCTTGGATGTATGAAAGATCTTACAACCAGTCCCAATCGCATATGTCCTGCTTTCTTATGCTTTCTCTTCCCTTGTATATCTAGATTGCTATTCTTTGGAGGAGGGACAGTTTTTCACTCTGACTCACAGCTTTGCAGTGAGACACCCCAACAGGATTCAGAATTAATTCTTCAGGATGCCTGAAGTACCCAGATGATTTTGAAGGTTGTCCTCCTGCTCTCTCAGTTTCTTTACACCATCACATTGCAGCAGCAAATTTCTACAGCCTTTTCTGAGAGGAAATATTCATCTTTACACCTTGCTTCTCATCCAAGGGCTTCTGTGCAACCTTGTGTTCCAGCCTCCATCCCTTACACATCAACTCTGTCTGAGGCACAGTTTGAAGAGACACACACCTGCTTCTTTGGAGTCCCAGCACGACCTGGGCATCAGAACACTGCCACCTTTCCAGGGAGATCAAAGTCATGCTCCTAATCCATTGTTGGCTTCTTGCAAGGCCTGACAGACCAGTCCTGCTATAATCCCACTGCAGGGGGATGACTTCTCATTGCATTTGGGTGATTACTCGCCTGGACATGTTTCTATTAGGATTTGCACCTCAATCAGTATGAAGTCTCATTAGGAAGGTACCATTAAATCAAGGCAGAATCCTCCCAGCAAAGGGCACATTTGGGCAGACACAGAGAGGTGAAACAGCACAGGATGGGGTGCCCTGAGCAGCACTGTGCTGAGGGATGTTTCAGCATAGAGAAGCATGTGCCTCATGCACAGGCATTCTTTTCCCTTCACATAACTGCATTGATTTTTATCATTGTTATATTTGGTTGAGCCGCCCATCTGGAAAGTTCTTGCCTCCCCCGGCCCCCATAAATAACCAAACCCGGCTCTAACCAAAGGCAGTTGACAGAATCAGCCCCACTGCCCTTTGGCAGTTCTTCCAGGAATTTTTAGGGTTTTTACCAGTCAGGAAAAGGCTTTGATGCTTTGGAATCAGGATTTTATGAAGATCACTTTGTAGGGTTCAGCCAACTCATGAAGTGTCAAATGTGGGGCACTCTTTCATCTCTTCGCTGGATGGGGAAAAGATCCTCCCTCTTACTGGAATGAGGACTGGAGAGAGGGAAAACAGAGAGATGAAGGTTCATCCATAGAGGGGAGGGTTTCTTTTCTCTTGATAGAGTCCACCCACCGCATTCCCATCATACTGATTGCTGCAGTCCTATCTGTCTGCTCTCCAGGCTACATCAGATAAGAGGAGAACTGCTCGTTCGCTGCGGTTCTGATCCTGTGCTGAGGGGCCTCCCAGCTGCAAGGCCAGGCTCTTCCTCACCCTCCTTTCCCAGCTGCTGTTTTCAATGGCTGCTGCATCAGGAGGGATGCTGTCAGGAAACCTGCCACATGCAAAGAATGAGACAGTAATTGAGACCAGCCTAAGGAAATTTCATCTTCCACTTCACACTCATAAACACCCACCAACAAAAGAAAGCAAGAAAATCCCTGTTCTCTCTCAAAATTTATGTGCAAATTCCTTTCCGGCCATGCCTGGGCTGTTGAGGGCTTGGCTGCCACTTCCCCCTGAACCAGGCCCACTGTGGATGGCATTCACACACTGATAGGCTGTTTCTGAAGCTTGCAGCTCCACCGCCTCAATAATTATTCAGAAGCTGCAGACACCAGCTAATGTCTATTTGGCAGAACTTAAGGCTTCTGCAATGCTGTGAGCTACACAGCCCATCTTCATCTAACAGCTGATATCATTCCACATGGTTCAGAGCAGCTGAGGTGCACAACAATTGTTTCCATTCTCTCCCATGGATGGGCATGGCTGCATTGTCCCAGTTCACCTCAGTGCAAATACAGCTCCTTTGTCTGGGTGCTCTGCTCAGGTCAGACCACTCAGAAAGTATTTCTTTGTCTGGCAAATACACAAACACCAGATCCACGTACTAGAAGAAGAGTGAAAACAGCAAGCAGGACATCCTGCACCCAGAGCTTCCACTCCTCTTCTGTAAAGTAGAAGCCAAAGGCAATGTCAGCAACAGTCCCAAGAGAAATAACAGAAAAATCACCCTGATGATCTCCTTCATCTTGCTTCATTCATGTTCACAACCAAACACAAACAGAGGGCAGTCTAGGGTTCATCAAACTCACGATCCAATGCCAGGCACACAGACAGCATGAACATACACACTCTGCTGGCCAGGGAGGCTTCTGCTGTAACTGCACAGTGCTGCTGAGGTTTAAGTGGGGAGACCTGGCAGAAAATGTTTTAGGATGGTCACATGCCTCCAACATACTGCTTTCCAGGGGCACAACCTGCACTACACCAGAGAACATGAAACAGCTACTGCAAACAGCCAAGCAGTTTCACAGACATTTCCCAGCCAACAAAATACCAGTGAGATTCAGTGTGAAATTCCCCTTTGGTGCTGCTGCACAAAATAGGCTTCTATATATTATGTCTTTTGGGTCTATTACTAAAGGTAGAAGACTCAGTTACTTACAGAGCTGGAGTAGGTGTGCCTCCAGTTCCCAGCTCTGTATACACGACCTTGAAAAAGTCATTCAACTTTTCAATGGCTGAGCTGTTCAACTGCAAAACAAGGCTTTTTCAGCTTTTGGCTGTCTTGTCTGTTTAGACTGTAAGCTCTTCAGGGCAGGGACTGTCTCCTATTAAACAATCATAACTCTCACTTAATTAGGGTCTTCTACACATCCAGGGCCCTCACAAAAATGTCATAAAACAAAAGCTTTCTAATAAATTCTGGGGGATTCCAGATTGGGGTCCAAAACTGCTCAGTGGTTTTCCCTGCTGAATATGATGCCAAATCCCTTGTTAGTTTGTGTGTGTGAGGGGGGAGGAGGGAGACTACAATTTAAAGAGATTGCATAAAAGACCGTTTAAGTCCTTGTGGCTGTATATTTCTTTTAATTAGTTTATGCACAGTGCATTTGCATGGAAGCTGCACAGCATGTGGACAGACTTAATTAGGAGAACAATACGTTCCCTCTTAAGATAATGACTTGAGGATTATGAAAATTATTATTCCAGATCCATCCATGGGTCATTTGAGGTTCAATATCCAGCGAACTTTTAAAATGCATTGAGGTCAGCAGTTTGGATACTGTCAGTAAAGTCACTTGATTTTGCTGTTGCTCAAATGATTAATTATGAACAGTGGCTGCAGGCATCTCCAAGTTACACAATAGCCCCAGGACTGGCTGCATTTCACATGTGCCATCAGCTCCTCTGGAGAGACAGGTGTGCTGAATGGGGCTGTAGATCCACTGCAGATGTCTGCCAGCAAAGTCTCCTTGTGAGCTCTCCCCGCTCCCTTTCACCCATCCCTTTGCCTTTATATTCCTGGCTGGGGAGGCAAGAAATTTCCATCTCTGCTAATGAATCTTTGGAGATGGACAACCAAGACAATTAGGTGAGAGTTCTAGAACACAGGTCAGTAGCCCACATGAGATGTCACATGTCCCATTTTAGAGCAGAGCACCATGGGCAACTGAGCTGAAGACATCACCCGAGTGCACCTCAGCCTTAGCCCATAGTTTGGTGGGTTTTTAAAAAGGCATTTTTTTTTTTTCCTGCCTCTCTCCAAAGTCCAATCAATTTTCCTTACTCTTAGGAAAGCACGATCATCATGACAGAGGATAAGAACAGTCCTCTTTGAAAGAGTTTCTACATGGACTGTATCTCACAGCCAACTCAGTTCAAATAATCTGAGCCCCTATCCTGCTCCCCCTCTTCATAAATGGTTGCTGTTGGGTGAACAGACTCCCCGCTGCCCCAGGGCACCCTGGAGAGGAGCAGCCCTCCATCCTAAATCTTCAGCTCTAACTGTCAAGGCTATGGAAACTACCATTCTCAAATCTGAGCCACCAGGTGCAGAACAGACAGCAATCCCATTTTTCACCTTAAAAAGCAAAGCCACATAGGCAGTTACAGAGGACAAGGCAGCTCTTTCCGCATCAAAATCCGTGACTCATTTAGGAATCACAGCAATCACTCCTTGAGTATCCTTTCCTTCCTCTTGCCTTATAATGATAAGACAAGTTTTCCACTCAAAAGCAGTAACTGTGAGTTAAATCAGGCTCATTAGTAGCAGTGACAGCAAAACCTTGGTGAAACCATTATGTGTGGTGGTGCTTTTAGTGCTGAGGATACAGCGGTTCTGGAAACAGATAGGACATCTTCAGCTGTACCTCCCCCACTGAAAAACTTTGATTTAGGTTGATCAAAAATTGACATTCCACATCTGAAGGTGAGAGAAAAGTAGTTCTGAAGGAAAAAAAGAAAGAGACAGTTAAGGAAAAGAAATTTCAAAGGATCATTTTGTGGATTTAGAACAACTCAGTCCAGTGATTAAATCCCTTGCAGTCTTTGTACATCTTCTCCAAAACTTCAAACCAAGAGGAAGAATGAGATGCCATCTCTGCACTCACATTGACAAAGGGAAAAATCTGTGACTGGTCCCAGCAGCTGCAAACATACCCCTGTACTTGCACTATTTTAAGATTTCTTGAAGCCATAGTAGGTGCTTAAGGCCAGTTGTGGAGAGTGAGTACCACAGAAAAACCATGGTTTGTACAGCAGGACATGAGGCTGTGCACAGGAGAGGGCACAGCTCCTGTCACAGCACAAACACCAGGCAGTGGCTCAGCAGCAGCTCCATCCCACTGTACCTATGGCCAGAGGGCTCAGCAAGGTCCAGTTACTGTGGAGCAGGGGGAAGGAAACAAAAGCACTATTAATAAAAGGATGAGGAGAGAACAGCTCCTCAGCTCTTCAGGGTCAATAGACATGATTTGAGAGTATCACCCATTATTCAACCTCTGCTGTTGACAACATAGCACCCAAAGCATGCCAGGCACTGTGCAGGGCAAACAGAGATGTCCCTGCCTCAAAGAGATTGCCATCTAATTCTGATTTTACAGTCATATTTCAAAAGCACAGTGAGATCAAAGCCCTGCTCTCCCTCCCCCGGGCACTCATTCTCTCTGGTGGAACATATCTTGATTCATAAATCAGGGAAGCAGCGAGTCTCAGTGAGCACTGCCATTCAGGACACAAAAGAGAACACAGAGATGCCAAAGGTAGTCCTAACATCCTGCTAGTGTTCAGGAGAGTAATCTGGGGGTGCAAGAGGAGGGGAAGCAGAGCAATTATTTTTTTTTTTTCCATTACCAGAGCAGATTTTTTGTCTGGCTGCAGCACAGACAGCAATAACAGCACATGACAATGATCCATGGCATTCTAGAACAAAAAATGTAAAAAATGAGCTGATCGTAGAAATTAAATGAAACTTCAGGACCTGTTAGGTGAGATGGTCAGAAAATACCTTAAGAATGAAAACAAACATCTGAATAAGGTAGCACTCATTTGGGAAAGGACACTGAAGTAGACAAGCAATCCCAAAGGCAAATCCCAATGTCCATTGCTTTCTGATTCATCCACAGATAGTACCAGCAGCATCAGGGCACGCTTAAGCACACAGGAGTAAAGCCAGTTGTCTCCCAAGAATTATCCTCATTGCAATATCTAAGGGTTCCCCTCCCCCAGAAAAATCTGCAATTCAAAAACTAAATTTGCCCCTGAACTGTTTAATCTGCAAGCTCCAGCGATCTCCCTGTGATGGGTGCACAGGCAACAGATGTTCAGAAACCAAGTTGGCACTTTGCACACCTGAACATATGACTGGGAGCAAGACAGAAAGGATGCACATTGCCTGGGAACATCTGATAAGGCCGTGCCCTTCAGAGCCTGCACAGCAGTGAAGGGGCAGGAGAGAGGCTTAGAAATAACCAGAAGCTTTCTTCTTCTTCCATGAGTCACTCCTGCTTCAAGGAGCTGCAGCTTTGATTATTAACTGGGCTAGTCAGCTAGATATTTAAATGATTCCCAAAAGTCATTAAGAGCCCAATCAGATATGCAATGCTTGACTCTAGCACAGGAATGCAGAGAGGGAATTATTTGCATAAACTATGCTTTAGAGAAAACCTCCATGTATTTTGTATTTCAGGGTACAGGGGAATCTGATTTAACTGAGTTAAAGAGAAGAAAAAGAAGCTTAAGCAATTTAAGGGACCACATTAAACATGGAAGGGAGTAAAAAATATTAAATAAAAACATCAGCTACCTCAGGGATTAGGAATAAGAAAACATAATGTCAAAGCACTCTTCCTCTCTATTCTCTAAGCAACAGGCAGCTCCTTTAGATTTCCCCTGACTTTTCAGAGAGAAAATTTACACTCAAAGTCAAAGCACTGCTGAAAGTTGCATACCTGATCAGGAGATCTCATAACCCTGCTGTCCTCTGTCCCAGAGTGGGACCAGAGATGTGAGTTGATGCAAGAAGTGAAGGGATGGGCAGACACAGAAAGCCTACCTTTACTTTATATTTACCTAGCCTCCACTCCAGAGCCATGACACAGACTCTCCCTCAGCAAAATCTCAAAGCAAATCTTCTGTGGAATTGTTTTTATAGGAAATATGGCAAGAAATGCACCGGATTTGGTACCAGAACACAATATCAGAACAGAAACAACACCAGAGTAGGAGCCATTTCAGAGACAGGCAGAGGGTCACCTAACTTGACTGCAGCTTTTCTGCTGGTTTGTAACTCACCTCAGAACCCTGTACACCCAACCTAGCAGGTAGTTCCTGCCACATCCAGCATGGATTCCAGCGCCTGTGATGGGGAAGTAGCACAGGACTCTGCAGGGGCTCATTCAGAGGAATCATACCCAGTAGGTTGCATTCTTGCTACTTCAGGTTAAAATCAGAGCCCCGACAAGGAAATCTTCAAGACAAAACCAGATTCAGGGTGATCGGAAAGATGGACTAAGCTTGGAATTTGTAACAAAAGAAGAAGGCAGGCAAAAGTGGTGCTTGCAAAATTCTGTGCGGGATCATCTCTTTAGAAGCAAAGAGCAATCAGCAACTCACTTCATAGCCCTGCTTTTCAGCAGAAAACTCAATGTGTTCTCATAAGAAGTCAGTAAACAGCATAACCTGAGGCTGGTCACTGAAACTCTTTATCCATCAGATCCCCCATCCATACATTGGGGCTTAAAGTATTTTACTTTCTTCTTTCCGTCAAGGAATGGGAGGTGGCAGATTGAATGTGCTCGTGCCTGCAATACCTTCCTCAGAAAGAAACTGGCATAAGGAGGGCGAAACTGTATTGTGACTGCTATTAGAATCCAAAGTCCTCCCGTGCGGTTATTTAATTAAACCATAAATACAAACGGATAAGTGTCTAATGAGCCAGCTCTACACAGTGTTTTATATTCCTCTGAAAAAGAACAATGCTGAAACTAGTTGCAAATAATAGTCCTCTCTCCCGGCCTGGTTTTCCCTGCAATCAGGAATCAGGCCGCACAGTAGTTTGCTGACAAATTGGTTCATGTTATGAAGATAATGAAGGCATCAAATTACTCTGCACTCCTTCCCCCTGGAAGCCGCGAGGCTCTTGCAGACAGCGATTGCCAGGGTTTTATTTGTGCCTGCATGTGTGTGTCATTTGTGAGCAGACAAGCCCCAGAGGCCGGTCAGCCAAGGCAGGATGGCTCCAGCCACCGCTTCCTGGCAAGCTCCTGGTGCTGCACTGACCTTCTGGCTGTGCACTTGTCAGGCTGCCAAGGAGGTGACCACGGCAAAGAGCCACAGCCCCTGAAAGGCCTTTCTTCCTCCAGCACCCACAGAGATGCTCCAGGTTGTTCTCTGAGGGCTTGCATGGGTACCAGAACCATTTAGTGATGCTAGGGCAGCATTTCTCTAGCTCTGGTATACTCAGCTTTCCAGGAACAAAGCCTAAAGCAACATATTCAGCAAAGCATTTAACCAAGGAGCTGAGCAAGGTCATCTCCAGAAGAAATAAAATACTTTGGCTGGATCACAGTCTTTTTGGACACTGGCTCTGGAATTTTTTCTGCCTCTCTTTTCCTTTCTACCTGCTAAAAGGAGGTTTAACTCCTTCTTTGGAGAGGTTCCTGGAACTCAGGTGGAGAGGGACAGCAGAAAGGAAAATATTCCCATCCTGAGATGTAATTAATAAATACATAAATAGATTCTGAACAGGTAAGATTTCACTAAACTGGATCCAAACAGCTTTTTAAAACCCCTCCAACCACTATGAGCACCAACAAACCAAGCAAAGCTTTTTAGTGATCATAACAAATGTGCCAGGCTTTACCCTGCAATTGATTTGCTTTTGGGAACATAAGTTAAGCTTTAAATCTATATTTCATATATAATCAAGCAGCCAAATCGGCCTTTTAATATAGAACCCAGACTAGCTGCTGTGTCTTTATCTCAGAAAGCAGGAGGGCCAACAAAGCTACAGCCAGGGAAGTGACAGTTCTTCATTATTATCCTCCCTGATCATACCCATCTTCTCATCTCCCCTATCAAATTTCTGGGCCTTTTTGATAAAAAAATAACTTAAGAGCGTGCTCCACAGGAAGCACACGAAGGTTACAGATTGAGCAATGCCTGGGAACCCCTCTTTAAAAGGTGCAACCAGAAAAAGGGCCTGTGAATGGGGGCTGCACACAGGCATGCCAGGGTCAGACACTCTGGGACAACTCTCCTCCCTCCGTGGTCACCAACAGCACCTTCTGCTGCTGGAACCCAAACGAGGGAGGGCTTTTGCGTCTCGCTCTCTGGGCACTCATTGGTGTTGCTTGTTTGCCTCGCTCTCTCCCCCTCCTGCATTGCAAAGCTTCCCAAAACTGCCCACTCCACGCTGTTGAGTCAGGCTGAAGAAGACTGAGCTTCAACTGTTTCTTGTGAAAAAGGACTTGGGTTGGGTTGGGGTCTGTTGGGAGGTTTTTTTTGTTTTTTCCCCGAAGTACTTTCTTCAGCAAAACAGTTTTTCCCTGTTGGTTGGGTTTTTCTTTTTCTTTAAACTGTTCACAGAATTTTTCTCTCCTGCTTTGCTGGGGCTGTAGTTTCACGTTAGAAATTTGGTGGCAATTCCAGTTTTGGGGATTCCCTTCTGAGTGCCTCTGCCCTGCAATGTGTGATCCCCTCTGTGTGCTTCTGCAGTGGTCCATGACATCAGCCTGGCTGGAGAACTGATCCACTGTAACAAGAAACACAGGACACACAAAAGCAGGATTTTTCTTTTTCTTCTGCAGTTGGATCAGTTCCCTGAGATATTTCACTGCACTGCCTTACAAAACTACATGGCCACCATCACAGGGATGGCTGCTGCAGGCTGGGAATGCTTCTGGATGGTGGTGGCAGTGAGTTCTGCAGATGAAAGCAGGGCTTGCCTTGGCTGGCTCATGCCTCGCTTCATTCTTCTGCAAGTGAATCAGACGTATCAGTAATTACATCTAATTATAAAACACAGCCATTTTGGTGAATCTAGATTTTTCTTTTAAATGTCTCTTGTGGGACATCTCAGATTGAAGCTTCCCATAAGGATCAAGGAAATTTGAGGGTTTGGTTTAGATGCATTTCATAGCCAGCTACAGAAATGACAAAGGATTCCACCCACCTAAGAAAGATAAAATGGATTTATGTCCAAATTCACTGTTTAGCCTTCTGTGAATGCTCCACAAATCAGTGTGTTTTTCACTTGCACAAATAACCCACAAATCAACGTGCAACAGGAAATTTAGTGTTCAGGCTGGCACCTCCATCCATAATTTGTGCTGTCAAGGGGAAGAATAGGAGGAAAAGACCTAAAGGGCATATTTTTTGTATCTGGAAAAAATTGGACAGAAGGTTCTGCCAGTCATTCACAACCTTATTCCACATGGACCATGTCTCTGTTACAGACCAGCAAACTAGAGCACTCATATTCAATGGGCTGCATTCACAAATGCCAGTCCCTGAAAGCCAGATCAGCAGAAAAGACGACGATTTCTGAGCTTATCTCTTACCTCTTGTGCCAATTTCCCACCACTGTGATTTGCTTCCCAGCCAGCACTTAAAATTGGGTTACTTTACAAACTTTCTACCTGAGAATAACGATGCAGTGCTGAAATTAACACTTCACTTTGAGATACCAGGTGGCAACATTATAATGCCCTTCCCCTGTGCTGCAGGGTCCCACCACAAACGTATGAGAAAAAAGTATTTTTCCCCTCTAATGAGAAAAAGGGGTTTAATTCCAGTTTATTGTGTTGCAGAGGAACTTTGTTACAGTTTGAGCTTTGCCAGATTCAGCCTGGATTCTTTAGTTAAACAATTTCACAAGACGTGACAATTTCAGCACTTCCTATGCCCCGAGCGAAACTTCCTAACCTGATATTCACAGAAGAGTGGAGTTTGCTTGGCTGTTGAAGGTTTTCACAGGTTTTTGTTTTGTTTTGGTTTTTTAAAGCATATTTTTAAGCTTTGCCTAGAAGTACCTTGGAAATGAGTTGTCTGGCTGATGGCTAACACCTGCGACTCAGGGTGGTGGCTCAGAGTTTTCCAGTTCAAGCCAAATCATTTTCTAAAATATATAAGCCATGATGATCATAAATGTATGTAGTCAATTAGCAATATACAATTTTCTAAAGTGAGCTTGGATTTGGGAAACATCCATTTTCAGGTTACTAATTTCAAACATTTAAAAACAGCCTAGTTGCCTAAAAAGAGCTATTTTATGCCACTCTCTGAAAGGCACCCCATGCCAAGAATCCAAAAAATGAGTGAATACCCAAAATCCCTAAGCATTTTTCAGAATCTTAGAAAAATTACGGAGGAGATTTTCTTTTCTTTTTTGGGTAGGTACTAATTATGGCCCATGTATTTGTATTTCCTATGATTCTACTCAATGCACCTCCATCCTGTCCCTGCAGGGTAGTTTGCTTTCCCAGCTCCAGCAGCCTCCCCACGCTGCACCAGTGCTGTTTCAGTCCAGGTATATTCATGAAAAGGTCTATCAAGTTCTTGGGAGCAACACATGGAGGAGTTTTTGTAATGTGCCTAATAGGATCTATTACATAAAAACCAATGAAATTCGCTTCAGCTGAAATAAAAGAAGAAAAGCTTTAACCTGAGGCTTCAACACCAAAACAGGCAGGGGGGAACACCAAAACACACAAAAAAAACCCCCAAAACCGAACAACAAAAGCTAAAAGCAAAAATTTCTTGCTTGGTCTTGCTGTTTACCTGTAACCAGCACAGGACTGCTCACGCTTTATCCGAGACTTTCTGAGAGAGCTGAGCACTCAATCATCATACATTGCATATAGTGCAGCATTAATTCCTCTCCTAGGTGGATGATCAAAAGGTACAAAGGCCACTTAATTAGCACCTCATGTCATACCTTATAACTTGCAGTCATCATCTGGTAGCACCCAGACAGAGCCACAAACGTGCATACACATCCACCCACAGAGGCACACTGTCACCCCGCAGGAACACAAGTTCCTCCTAAGCAATTATATCTGTGTGCCCCCTAATTCTGATCTCTTGAGCATTTAATGCATTTGCTCTGGGGTCTACACAATCCTGCTCTAATTTTGCCAGGGGCCTTTGTATCAAAGGCCTGAGCTGTGTGAAAGGTGATTTAGCAGAGATGGTGTCGGTGATTATTTTCAAAGGAACTGCTGCAGCCCCACCACGAGGGACACTGCAGCCTCCAGATAGGGGGCCCTTATCATATTTTCTATTCTCAGATAAGATTATGTTTCCTTTTTTCATCCTCCTTCCTGAATCTTCTTGATAACAATTGGGGGCCAGTTTAATCACAGAGGTTGAAATAACCAAAAGGGTTCCTGGGGTAGTGGTGGGGAGGGCAGGGAACAGGGCCAGGTGGGTGGGGAGGAGGGAGAAGCCTCACTGGACAGAAAAGTTGGGTAAGAGCAGCTAAGAAATAAGCCAGCAGACACAGGGTTGTTTCAAAGGGAACAGCTGTTAAACTGCAACCAAACAAAAAGCACATGCAGCCAATGTTCCTGTGGTCACCTGTCAAAAACAAAAACAAAACGAGTTGTTCACACGCCCATTCTGTGGTCTAAACAAATTAGAGTGAAAACGGGACCAGGACAGGGAGATGGATGACCTTGAAACAATGGGGACAGGCCCTTCGTGAAACAGCCCTTTCTGTGCTGGTAGGGGGTTTCTAAACACTAACAATATCTTTATGATAAGATGAATCACTTGGGCATGATGTGAATTGGTTCCAGGCAACCAACTCTGACCCCTGGGGTTTGAATCTACTTGGACTGAACATCAGAGACCGAAGAGAGCAATGAGTGCCCTGCGTTACCGCCCCAAAAAAGGTTTCAGACCTGCAGCCAGAGGGGTGCAAGGGGCTCTGTAGCTCTGGCCAAGACTGCCCATTCCAGGACAACACAGTAATGTTACAGCATGGTGAATTCCCTGGCATATGTCTGGGGGGTAAAAGCCCAGTCAGTACTTGAATGAGACCTTCTAAGAAACACTCATCTGAACTCCTCCCCAGAGACACCATGTCTTCCAAGTCTGGTCTGAATCAGCACCTAATGTTGCATCAGAAGGTGCCAGGCTTAGACAGTGGCAGTTGAGGGGCAGAAGGTGGGGTGGGGAGATAACATATTTCAGATGGGTTATAAATCAGAACTGTTCATCGCCTGTTGCTGTTTAGCAACCCACTCCCATCTTTCTCCGTTGCAAAAAACTGAAAAATCCCATTGTGCCTTGGCAGCATTACTCCCAAACAACTCCTCAATCAGCAGTGTCTGTTGTGTCAGTGCCAACATCCCCACACACCAAACCACAGGGGACTGTTGGCCCATCCCTGTGCAAAAGGAAACCGTTCCGTCCTCGTGGACTGTTTGCAGTGAGAGGCAAAGTGTATCTAAGACACCAAAGCGCCTCTCGAGGCATGTCCTGCTTTCCTGAGCTTGGAACCCTTCCCTAGGGGCAGCCTGGACAAGAAGAAACCATTGAGACATTGCCACCACAATACGACACTGGCAGGGACAGGGCCAGCAAGAGCCATTCTGGCCATTGTCCCTGCTCAGACCTAACAGAAAGGTCTGTGTTTCCAACTGCAGCATTGGAGGGACCTAGACCTGCCCAGGGACCAGGTCACACAAGAGGTTCCCAAACACGGCTGGGTTGCAGGAGCCCATTGTCCAGCTTTTGGCCACTGATGTCAGAGCTCTGTTCTCTCCTGAGTCTGGCTTTTGAGGCTGGAACCAAACCTTGGACCCACCTTCCTCCAGTGACAACCAGTCCCAACCGAGCTGCCCGAGCAGAGCACTTGTCCTCGAAGACACTCCCACGCAGAGTTCAAAGCCAGGCCTGTGTGACCGTGAGGCAGCGGATGGCAGCTTACCAGAGTTCCTGGTAATAAACTCTATTTGAAGACTCTCAGTGAAAAGCGTGTTCCTAATAGAGGATAACATTTCATGGTCATTATGCGATACACTTAACTTTAAAAGGAACAAAAATGCTGAGAAAGTAATTTTCTGAAAAGGGCTCTCGGATTTCATTACTATGGGTCAAGTGCCTGGGGAGACGAATTAAAGAAAAACACGAACTTGTGCACAAATTAATTAAAGATATTTCCACTAATAAATTGTCCCCATATCCCAAGGCAGAGCCTTCAGTTTGCAAAATGTGGTAATATTCAAGTTGTGGTTTTCTCCACTGGGCAAGCGGTTCAGCAACATTTAAAATCAAATGGACAGAGTTGGGGATGTGGAGTTCAGGAATGGGAGGGAGTTTGCTTTCTACTTCAGCCCATATAAAATTTACGGTATTTTAGTGCATTTCTAAGAAAAAGAAAAAATGCCTTGTTATCCCCCAAGACCCAAAAACCATGATGACCTTTTCAATTATTATTTTTCCTTGATGCAGCCAATGTCTCCAAACAAGATCCCCTCCTCCTCGTTCTTCCACCAAAATTGCAAAGGACTGCTCCTTTCGATGCAAAGGCAGTGCCAGTTGCTGTAACATGAGGAAATCGCAGCACAAGGAGAAAGAAAACAAAACAAAAATCCCAGAAGGAAAAACAGAATTCACTGTCAGCAGCTTTGAGGAATGGGCCCAATAGAGCCCAGTGTTAGTGACCCCCTTCCAGTTGCAGGAGCAGCTACACAAGAGCGGCTGTATTTAAGCAGCTTAGAGCAAAAGTGGGATGGCAGCTGAGCACCCTGAGTCTGAGCTGTTTTCAATACATGGCCAAGGCTTCTTGGTTGTCTTGAGAGGCTTAATAGCATCCAGATCCACTGTCTGGTCAGGGCATCTTCAGTGGAAGGTCCTTGGCTGTGCTGAAGCCAGAATGCATCACTGCATGGAAATTGTTGGCTTGTGAGGTGGCTGGCACAAGGGGTAACAGCTGTGTGCTCAGACCTGTCTTGTCGTTTTCCCCTGTAACCACCAAAGAAAACTGAAGCTGAACTAAATTTTCTTTTATTCCTTTGATACTCTCCCATTTTGTGGTGTTTTTCATTTGGAGGAAAGGGAGGTGGGAAGATTTCCAATCCTTTAGCAGCCCATCTTCCGCAAAGACCACCACTGCCTTAGATCACTACTGGCCTGGTGACAGATGGGAAGAATTTGCTCTCCAAAGTAGGTAACCAACAAATCAAAAGAATGAGTCTCTCAGAGACACAAATACAGCTAAATACTCCTGTCCTAAGAGCTGGGATAGTTTATTTGGTTTGTATGGACCTGATCCCATTTGAACATCCCTGTTCTCACACTGATCAGGGGCTGAAACGGAAGGAAAGAGCTTCAAGCTTCTCTTTTCCTTTATTTCCCCCCCCCTTCTCCCCCTCCACCACTTAAATTTCACAGGCACCTGAGTCTGATCACAACTTCCTCTGTCCAGTGTAAAGTTTAGTCTGAGAGAGTGCACATACCACAATATGTTGGGATAATATTAATGTATAGTATTTGAAGCCCCAGGGCCTGTATGTTTCATTAATTTCCTCCTCATTAAAGTAAAATGAGGATATCCTGTAGAGAATTGCAGTGAACCATTCGGACTGTGAAACTCGTCCTGACCCTGCTAAGAAAAACAGACAGAAGAGGAAAGAGCAGCTGATTGCAATATAGAGCCACCCAAACGAAACATAGGGGCTCCTTGCTCAGCCCTCTCTGCACCACCACCATGCAAATATTTAGCTTAACAGGATGTGAAGAGCTGGTCAGCAAGCGTTAAAAAAATACACACTGATTTTTATTTGTTTAAAATGCAAAACATTTCCCCTACATTCTTTGCAGTGCATTAACCTCAGGCGCAATTTCCACTCTGGGATTGAGCAAGCCAGGGACCTGGGCTGCACACAAATAATTCAGATTACTGCATCTGTTTGTGTGTGGTTGGGGCACACATGCCGATCCTTGCTCATTAACCCAGTGCATCCAAGCTCTGTCAAACCTTCGAGGGCTGCCATCCTGAAGGAGCCACCTCTTCCAGCACAACTGGCCATTGTGGTGGTGAATGCCAGCCCATGAATGGCTGTCAGGTTTAGGACAAACCCAGCAGAGCCCAAGGCCTTGAAAGCACAGTGATATATCCACCCTACTCTCTTATCATCCCGGTTCTGGTGTTGTACCTCGCCTAAACCCTCTGACCCCCTCTATCCAGTAACCTTGGTCCTCACATCCCACACCACAGCTCACCTATCCCCCAAATCACTTGGCAATGAATAAAGGAGAAAAGTTCCCCCTTTGGACTTGAAAACCCAGGTGTAAGCACATGGATTTTATAAGCAGGAATGGTTTCTTTGCAGAGGACAAGGGCAGCCATTCAGCCAAGGTTCAAGTTCCACCAGTTGCTTTTTTTCAGCTGTTTCAACCAGCTCTGCCCAAATGCCTGAGCTCCACTGCTCCATGGCAGCCGGCGAGACAGGCGAGGTGGGAGGCAGAGCTGTGACCCCTCTGAATATCACTGAACGAGTGAAGAGACCCAAACAGAGCTTGCTGCCTTCATTTTTTGGCAGGCACCTACCTTGCTCTGCAGGTTTTCCTATTTGTCCAGCAATCTCACGTCATGCCTGAAGTGATCCCCGGGAAGGCAGGGTGAAGCCTGGGGACCAGCCCTGCCCAGGGTACTTGCCACAGACTGCACAGCCAATGAACTTGCACATAAACTTGCAGTTCTTCTGGGAAACCAAGCACCCAGATTGGTCTAAATTACCTTCCACTGACATAAGACATGCTTCAAAAACACATCTGGGAAAAGAATTTCCTCTTTGTAGCCCCTTCCAACACCAACCCTTTGAAGACCTAATTTCAGTCCCAAGTAATGGCACTGCCCTGGTCCCAAGGCTGCAGGTTAAAACACATATTTTGGAGGCAGTGCGTGTCCTGCCTTGGGGGAAGGAGGCAGTTTGAATTACCCTGAACTAGCCACTCTGAATTGCTAACAGACCTGTGTGGCCAGGCGGCAGAGGATGTCCTGCCTGTGTCTGAGAGCACAGCGAGTTTTTGATGTATGGTATGGGGTGAACCCAGATAGGGGCAAATCTCAGCAGGACTGGGAAGGTGTCCCTTGCTCTCCCTACAAAAAAACCAAAAACCAAAACAAAAGAAGTAAAATTCCTCTCCATGCTCCTGCCTGTGCATCAGGGTACAGTCTCTGAGAACTTGACCTGTATATAACTTCTGCAAATGCTGGTGAGACTCAAGGGCACAGAGGTGACAGTACTGCAGGCTAACATGTCCCTCCAAGGCAACAGCCAGTTAAAATCATCCCCAGCATGCAACATCCTGAGATAAAAGTTAAGACTGACAGAATGATTAGGGAATTTGGTTGACTACCCCCCAAAATCTTAGCCCAGCACCTCACATGCTCCTCACAAAGCCCTAACTCTAACTGATGGTCTTTACTTGCAAACCCACTGCCAATGCACCTCCCATGACAGAGCATCATAAGAATTATCCATTTGTACTTGCTTGGACTTTAAAAGCAAAGCCCATTCCAGATAAACTCTCATTCCCTTATTTCCCAGCTCCAGTTGCCATTTACTTCTCAGCTTTCTATTAGCTCCTTCCAACAAAGCCCAGCACATTCTTCTCCCATTTCACTTAACATCTGCCCTTTGCCAGCAACTTTCTTCCTCCTTCTACCCCAGAAGCATCTTTCTCTTACCCATTGCCCAGCATACAATTCAAATGCTTCCCTAAATTAGAGCTGGGACTAAAGAATGAAGGTCAAATCCAGATGTTGTGATGTTTCTGTGGCATTTGGCTCCCAGGCAGCCACTTGGGCCGGTCTCTGCTTCCAGGGCTCTAAACTGCATGAAAAATTCGACCTCTGGGCATTACAGGAATGCATCTAATAATTAATCATGAAAGGTTCCAAGCACCATATACACGCCAGCAATCCCATTTGCACCATTTCATATTTGAAACAAGGACTTTTATGCTCATATTGGCTTGTACAGTGCCAAGCTCCCATTTGAGACTGTGAATGTATCATTTTCCCATTCTGCACAGACTCAAGCCTTCAGCCAGCTCTCATCAGGGTGGGAGTGTGGGGGGGGGTGGCATAGTCATCATATAATATGCAATAGTCTGATGATTACTAGTATTTCTTAATAAAAAAAGCACATATTAAAAAAATCCCAACACCTAAAAAACACAGCCCCCAGCTCATTATTTGAATAAGGGGGAGGGAAGAAGGTGTGGGGGGAAATTGTCTTAATTAAAATTCTCCCTTTCATCCTGGTAATTACATTCAAACAGGCGACAGCGGCAGCATCGCTGTTTGTCACTGTGCCAAAAAAAGAAATTGATTTGATCACCAGGACATCACGTTGCAGAAAATAAAATTCTTAAAAATCTGCCAGCTTTTTTTTTTTTTTAAACTTAAATTCATTCTAGCA
>VZTE01002610.1:1160503-1182580 GCA_013397775.1 Eulacestoma nigropectus | reverse complement strand
AAACTGTAATTACTTCTAGAACACTGCAAAGAAAGGTGAAAACAGAGAGAAAAAAGAGGAGGAGGAGGAGGAGGAAGAAGGAGACCCAGTGGCAGATAATATGCCAGTAATGATGGAAACACCTGTAAGCCAGTGGAGATCTAGCAGCTATCAGCTCTGGCTGCATTCCATATCCATTAGCTACAAGAGGCTGCTTGGGCTCCAGGAAAGGAGGGTGTTAGCTCTGACAACTGGTGAAAAGCTGATGAAAACGTACCAAAGGGGCAGTCACGGCACTGCCATTTGATAAAGAGGAAAAAAAAAAAAAAGAGAGAGAGGAAAGGGAGAAGGAAAAAAAAAAGCCAGGAGTAAATCAGTCTAATTAATGGCTTTGCTCATTTATCAGGGGCAAATGCTAATTATTCTTTTTAATCAGTTTTCTGCCACAGTTGCTCATTCTCTCTGATTTTTTTTTCCCTGCCAGCTCCGCTTAGTGAGAGAGTCTGGAGAAAAGCAATCCAAACCTCAGGCTTATAAATAAGGAAAGCACAAGAGAAAATGAAAGAATGGATAAAATTGTTCCATGAAATCCTACCAAGCTTGTCTCCATGTAGAAACTCCCAGCACCTTTGCTGGTCTCCTACCTCCTTTCATGACCTACTGGCTAAAAACCAAAATGCAAGAACAGCCTTTGACAGAGCCTAAAGATCCTGCAGATAGCTTTTAAAGCCAACCTTCCAAACTCTGAACTGCTGCTCTCATAAACCACGTTTTTGCCCCTTATTATTCACCAACACCTGCATGGACAGCTTTTGTTCATGCTAATTTGCAGGAAGCCACTGTCTGTGGAAAACCCAAGAGCTTCTGTGCGTGAGTATGAGTGTTTAACTTTCCCTTCTGTTGTTTTATCCACGACATGCAGGGCAGGGCTCTCAAAAGCAGTAAGCAATGATGGTTGCACATCTCCAGGCACGTCAAGAGCTTGGCTTTGAGAAGGCAGTGAACACAACACCACCTTCTCAAGCCTCTTCAAGCTGGTTACCCAAAAAAGCCACTAATTGCCACCATAAATCTTCTTCTCATTCATCAAGTGGTGAGCAGAAACTTGGGGTTGTGGTGATCAAACAGTCCATAAACACAGGGACTGAATCTGAAACAAAGAGTTTAAATAATTCAACAAAACCGCCCAGCAAATTGTCAAAAGAAGAAAAAACAAAAGCCTACATGCAGAAGCAAAAGCCAGTCTGCAAACAAATCCCAACAGAACAAGACTCAGTTCAAGGCTGTCTGTTTGGACTAAGATGTGATGAGCACCCACAGTGAGACAAAGGCAACCCATGACTGTCAGACATGACAGACTATTTGGGAGTGTGTGAGCAGCACAGCTCTACCAACACAGCCAAGACCTGAGATCATGGTTTTCCTTGCCTTTAATTTGCAGAAGGAAACAAGGTGCTCAGCCTAGTGAGTCAGGAGGATCAGCCTAACCTCCCCACACTTAAGAGCCATGGTACCATGGCAGCAGGACCTGGAGGACCTGGGTGAGCTGTTAAAGGAAACTCTGTCGGCAGAGCAGCTTTCTTCAGTCACAGTTTAAAGGTCTCCAATAAGAATTTAATTCAACAATCCAGTTACTGCATAGTAAATCCCCTGAGTACTAGATGTGTGTCTTGATAGCTGCTAAACCCCAGTAAACAAGTCTTTAATCATCCATTGGTAATTAATTAGCAAACAAGAACTAATTGCAACTAGATAGCTTCTTAGATTCAAGACGGTTGTTTTACGTTAATTAAATATAGAGGTCTGTGAGCTACACGAATACGTTCTAACCAACATACATGCAGGTTTCTAAAATGCATTTGGCTCCTAATTAACCAAACCCCACGAAAATTGTTCAAAGGAAGCAAATTTCAGGGTGGTGCAAAGACTGGCACCTGTGACAGGTGCCCACAAGCACAGATACGCTCATCCAGCTGAAAGCAGGGACACCACAAACAGGGATAAGCAAGCTCAGGAAGTCAGAGCCCAGAGCCCACCACTCAGTGAAAGGCTGAAAAAACAAGAAATGATAAATGAATGAGGAATTTGTACCCTACTGCACTTGTAGTCTGTTCTATGCAATATTACTCCTGGAAAAATTGTTTGCCTGGATTTGATGCCAATCCTAATGGCATTAAGTCAGACTTCTGTCACCAGTTTTGAAAAGAACCAAAGCTTTTACCCTGTGTTTCCAGACCTGACTTTATAACCCCCTAAAACAAGAAAAACCCTGGACCAAGCTAAAGATGTTGTATTAAAACCAGAGAAATCAAAGCCCCAATTTGGCATAAGCACACCAAAGATTTCATGTAATCAAATGAAAATTCATGTCTCAACCCCCAGGTTGATCTGAATTACAGGTTTTTTAGACCCTTTGTCTGTCTTCAAAGACTCTGTGACCTTCTTCTCCCAGCTGTGCCACTCACTTGCCAGGCAATATTTACCAGCAATTCCATGTGATTCTAGCAGCTGTTTACAGTGATACTTTGTAAGATTCGGTAAGATGCTGGGGTTATGTCAGCATATCCTAAGAGGGAGAGATCATTTTGAGTCCAGACAGGTTACAGTCAAAATGAACTTGCGTGGCTCAGATGGCTGGGGCTGCAGGGCAGAGGTTCACGGGCAGGGAGAGACAAAGGAGGACAGATGACTCCCCACTAAACAGGTATAAAAGAGTGGGATGAAACGAGGCAGGTAAAAGTCAACAATTGTGATGTAAACACACAACTGAAAAGCAGCAACCAAGTGGTCTGGGATGCAAGCCCCAGATGCTGCAGCTCTTCGCTGTGAGGAGGCTCTGTCCCCTTGGCATGGCCTTCCCAGACACTGTACTACGCACGGTTGCGGGATAATTTCATCCAAATGTGCAAATATGCAAAACAGACCATCCAAAAGGCTTGAGATGAAAAGCATTAATGACTACGACATCCCAGACTCCCCCTGTGCAGCTCAAACAACAGAACATTGCTGCCCAAACTCCTCCAAGGGGCTGGCACACAACTCCTTTTTCATGTCAGAGCATAGGGGAGGCAAAATCTCTACATTGCAAACTCTTATCTGTTCACATTTACCCACCCAGCAAGGGCTGGACTAGAACAGAAGTGGAGGGACAGAAGGTGAGATTTTTCATCTCAACTTGCAGATTTCATCTCACTCAGCAGCCTCTTAGCCCAGTAACACCCCTTTTAGGCCCCCATATCCCCCTAAAACACACACCAAGCGTGTGTTTACAAACACACCATTTATATGTGAGTGTCACACGCTCCCAGACAGCATGCCAGGAGAGAGATTTAAACAAAAAAATGTCTGTCTCTAAATACTGTATGTTCCCCTGGTCTATTCATTTCATTCTGCTTTATCTATCAAAAATATATTAACCCAAAAGCCTGTTTCCATCAAAGTCTCGATTCCATGAACATTTAAAGATAAGCCTTATCTTATTACTGGTGCATTAACAACAGAAATCTAAAGGGCTACTGTCAATCATCTCCTTTTCTCTGTTTCTTTTTCCTCTCCCCTCAAAACAGCTTTGCAGAGCACAACGGGGACCTCGGCAGGTTCTGGCAGACATAAATACACACAGACACCTATAAGCACAACCCTCCCACCCCTGCCACGGTGAAAAGAACGATGGAAAAAACTGAGGGTTTGACCAGGGCCAAGCATGACATGGAAAGGAAAGAGAGCAGCATCAGGCAGCACCCACCCAAACCGGGGAGGAGCCCACACGAATTTCCACACACGTCTCTTTGTGTGGAGCCTCACGGCTGATGATCTCAAAGCAATTTTAAGAAATTCACACAGGAGAAATGAATCACTTGAAAAATCCAAGGTCATAGAGGCCATCTGCACTTCTAACTCCATTGTATCTCTTGTTTTATTACAACAATCTTTTTTCCTTGCCATCCTTAATTCACTACTTTTCCCTGCTACATCGTCTTTCCAGCATCATGTCTGTAAATTTTAAATGATTCTTATTAGGACATTTGCATCAAACTCAGGCAGCATCCAAGTATCTTGGCAGAGATGTTTGTTTGAGCTTTTAAAATTAAAAGGTTGTAGATTACTTGTGGAAAACAGTAATTATTTTCTACAGTGATCTTCTGGGGCAGAGCAAACTCTGCAGTGGACTGCAATTCCATGCCTCTGGGGCCATTAAAATATCCACCTTAATTTTGCAGCAATGTGTTTTCCTTCCCTTGCAATTTTTTTGCTTTCTAATTAGAAGTTTTAATTCTGCAATGAGTGTCACTAAGAGCCTGAGCCAAAAATAACACAGCCTGTTCCAAAGGCCCTTTGAAAAGCTTTTATTTTTAAAAGCCAGAACAAGACAGACAATCCAAGAGCGATAAATCTAAGGTTTCTGAAAAGAACTGAGGATAGCAGGAGGGCAAAGAGACAGCTAGGGATGAACAGCATGCACAATGCAGCTCATAGTAAAAACAAACTTCTTCTCACAGGCAAAACTGTCAACTGCACAAGTAAGTCTCTACTAGAGATCTTACCAAGCCTTGTAACAGGCCAAAACAGTCATCATTGTGCACTTTCAGACTCATAGCCTGATCCCCTCTAACACCAGCAGCCCCTGGACTGAGTTTGCCATCTTCTTCCCCAGATGCAGGAGAAAGCACAAACTTTGAAGTCTTTGCCCAAGGTCTGTCTCCTGAGCAATATGGGAGAGCACACACCCTCCTGCCATGAAAAGGAATTGCCCAGCCATTTATGTCGGATCAGTTTTATCTTCACAGGCCCAGTACAGAGAATCCAGCTCAGTCAGAGCAGCACCACAGATGTTCAGGACTGTCCAGCCCTGTGCACAGCTGGAAGCTGGAATCAGACCACAATTGCTACAAATGATGCCTCTAGAAGAGTTTTACTTCATCTTCTGTTCACACCTTTTTCAGAAATTTATCTGTTGTATGCTCTTAGTTCCAGGAAACATCTGATATTCAGGTCAAAAATCCCACGATAGGAGGCTGACACAAAGAAGCAGCAATAAAAACAGTATCTAACGATGATGTTCTTTCAAGCTACAGGAATTTCAGGGTGAACAAACCTGATTTTAACTATGGCCGCACATGGTCTAACACAGATTCATAGAATCACTCAGATTGGTAAAGATATTGGGAAACCATCTCGCACCAACCTCTGCTGAAAGCAAAGTTATTTCAGACCTGGTGACTTTATCCAGTTTGGTCCTGAAAATTTTGCAAGAATAGAGATTCTAGAATTTTGAAATGATAGCCTGGTCCAACCTACATGGCTTTCTAGACTGAAGCACTGTCCTTTCCCTCAAGTGGACTGAAGGGGAGAGACAAAGTTAAATTGTGTGAAATAGTTTAACAGGTCACTGCTGGAAAGAGAAAAGCATTTAAGTGTTTCTCTGAAGTAGTTTGTTATACCACATAAACTTGGATTCAGATAAACTTGTCTACAGCATCAATCAAGTCATGGCCAGCAGCTCAAGGCAGAATTAAAACCAGGTTATATTTTATGGACTGTGGGAAAATAGAAGAATGAACTGTAGGTCTTCCAAAAACACTGCACAGGGACACAAAATTTTAACCAGGAAAACACATCAGATGTTTATGCATGTTAGGTGTTTATTTTTCAATCAGGTACATGTGCCCAGACCATGACAGGATGTTTGAACTGTGCACATCAGGTCTTTCACCCACTGTTTATATGAATGTCATTCACTATCAGGCCTCTGCGGAAGATAAACAGATTGAAGAGAGATGTGGACATATCAGAGTTTTGCATTGCTTCCGCCTCTAACTCTGCTCCTGGTGCTATAAGAAACGAAACCTTCTTGACCAGAAACATGTCAGAAAACACAGGGAAGGGAGAAAAAGCAGTGGTCACAAACCAGGAGGCAGACAACAGTGCAAATCAAAGACATCAACCAAAATGTTTAGAGATGGATATTCTTGAGACCATGAGACACCCAGGGCAATTTTTCAGGAGTCTGAAGATGACAGACACAAAGCAGCTGAAACCAAGACCAAAAAGACACATGATCCACTTACCTGGCAGAAAATATTCCACATGCACGCCAGAGAGACTTGCTGAGGGGACTGCAGGATGGCCAAATCCTTGCTGACATTCAGATCACTGGGCTTCTTCCCCACTCTAACACCTGTGAAGTCTCAGAACCCACAAAGTCAAGCAGTAGGCCTGGACCTATGCATGGTGCAGGGAGAAGGGCTGAAAGGCTAATAACGAACTGTATTTTTCTTTGATACAGTGCAACACCCTGGTCAACTTGACAAAAAACTTGGGCACAAGCTCTAAGCCAGAAGCACTTTTTGGTGGAGCCATCCTTGCCCTGTTTTTGCAGTGGATCATCCCAAGGTTTCACACGCTGTTATAACCAAAAGACAACATCCAAATGCATTCAGTGGTCTGTGCTCATGTTCTACCTTCCCCAGACGTTTTCCCTTCATTTTCCCCCTGCTCTGAGGAACACCAGAGTTTACTGTGTATGTGAAGAGAGGTTTAGAGACTATTGAACAGACGTCAGAGTATGCCCTACAAATAAGAGGCTAAATCCTTGTAATTCAGGAGAAAACGCCCTTATTGTGTTGGAGATCAACCAAGGTCACTCCTGCAGCCATACCAAACCAGGTACAGCAGCTTGGTTTGGGCCCTCAGCTGCATGCTGTGGGCATACTCCTACCCCTGAAGTTAGCCATGAAACTCACTCTGACTGTTGTAAGAGTAGGTTTAGGGTTGCTGCTTCTGAAAATCCCATTCATGGGATACCACCTTTACCTTCAAAAGGTAATTAGAATAATGATTCAACCTATGTACCCAACACAGGGCAGAAAGCTAAGAGCAAAAGGACATTTGCAGCACTCGTGTCTATGTTCAAGACTTTAGAGCACAAACTACTATCTTGGCTGTTATCTAAAGGTCACTCACACTGACTAGAGATTAAGATGAACAAAAGGCAGCTGATACAGGGATCTCTCCCTTTACACATTTTATAATATTGCCTGATAGAAATAACAAGTAAAAGGATAGCAGGACTATGCACAAACCCCTAACACCTCCAAAATTCCAGTGCTACTGTGGAGTAGCTCAAAGACCCAGACTGCAAAAGAAAAGAGCAAGTAACAAAACAGCAGCATTTAGTGACAAAACAAGGCCTTAAGCCTATGACAAATAGCAACTTGCTGGCTGTACCAAAGAATTTACTGATAAAAACTGTTGGTGGAACAAAGAGACAGAGAAGCAGCAAGAATGGGGTAAAGATAAATCCTTCTGCATGGGAGAACCAATGAATTCACCACTCAAATATCTGCAGACTCAGAGTGGAAAGACCACTTCCCTTGCATTCGGAGTACTATCACGCATTTCCCTTCAGACTATGATACCATCAAAGCCCAGGGTACTTCCTGTGTGGCACACTGTCCCTTGGCTGAAGGGTTGTCTTTTCAAAAGATGAAAACATCAAATGCTGGGTATTTCACGTGAATCATCGCTAACCCCAGGTGTTTGAGGTGCAATCTAATTCTGCTGCACCATGGGGACGAAAGTACATATAAGCCCTACCTTCTGTTTTGTGAGCAATCAGAGCATCGAGGTATCATTTGAGCAGTCACATTTACTGGAAGACAATGCTACAGGACAGCATAGGCCTGAGCCTCCTTAGAGTGGGTGAGAGGGCAGCATGCTGCTGCTTAAGGCACTAATCCATGGGCATGGTTAAAAGGTTAGACCCTGTAAGAGATCATTGTCCTCATCAACTTAAGAGTGGTAACTTACCCACGTCATCCCCGAGGTTCTGGAATGAAGACTTCCAGATGTACACCCCCACGTCACTACCTGGAGCCCACACCAGCACCATGCATTGCTCCCCATATCGAGAGATGAGCCCCAATCCTCCCTTAATGTGCAGCACTCAGTGAATTTCCCACATGGTCCCTGAAGGCAACCTTGTGTCTCTGCTCCTCCTTGGAAGGACAGCTGCAGGGTAAGAGCTCCGAGTCCCAGTTTCAAGTTTTTTGTTTCAGAGTCTCATCATTTCCCATCCCAAGCTGGGTGGGGGGAGATAAGGGCCGTCAGTCTGTCTGCAGAACAGGCTGGCTCTGTTTGCCCTGTGCCCCAGCCAACAGAGGTTGTCGACTTTTAATGGAGCGCTCGGGTTTCCACCGATGCCAGCTGCAGATAGAACAGCCCAGCAGCAAACAAATTCAGTCCCTGCGGGCTGCTCAGATTCTCCTCTTATTTGTTAGTTTACCTGTAAAATACAGTTGGGCTAATTCTTGCTAGTGTGGTTGTAAAGATATGTTTCCCTCCTCTTTGGAGTGAGCAGGGGGAAAAACCAAGCAAGTGCAGCAGGGCTGATGGAGTAAGAAAGCATTTCCCATGGCTTAGGAAACAGCAGGCATTTTCTGCTGGGGATTGTTTGCTGAGCACCCTGTGCAGAGGTGAAGCTGTGCAGCACTTTATAATAACTAAGACCCATTCATTACACACAAAGGTGCAGGAGGCGTCCTAATATCTCCATGTTCAGATGGGCTTAAATCCAATAGCTCCTCACAACGTCAGCTGCTGAATTTATTATATGCCTATTACAAGGCCAAGAAAGGAGAAGGAATTATCAGAAAATGTCTTATTTGATTTTTAAATGTTAACAAAAACATTTTAATCACACCTGAAAGCATCATGATACTGAAATGGACCACAATACTCACCTGTAATTCAAATTTCCACTTACTAAGTATGTGAAAATGACCCTGGAATGTCTCCTCGGGCTCCTGTTAGCATTCACTCTTGTCACCAAAACGTTGTTTAATTCAGCTGCAAAATTTGCTGCTTCTTAGCCCTGAAAGCCTTACAGGCTGTGATTCAGGCAGGAGCCATGGGAGAGAAAAGCTCCAGGGCTGAAACGGTCCAGGCTGCGTTTGGATGCTTGGCACCCGAGTGTTTGATAACAGCTCTGATTTAGGGCTGTGAGTGCAGCACACTTAAACCAGGTTGCAAACACGGTCTTGCAGGTCAAGATTAAAATGCACCTACAGAACCAAGACAACTTGCATATCACCTGTGTACAGCATATTTTGCACTAAAATAGTCCACATTCCTAAACATCCTCTTACACAATACAAATTTAAATTTTTCTAAGAAAAACGGATTCTAGTAAAACTCAAAAATAAACACATGCCTTGGGGCAGCAGGCTTCACACAGGTCCAGTTTTGCAGCTGAAGCCAAATAAAAGCAGAGTGAAAAACCCTGAAAATATCACCTAGAATACCGGTATAGGTAGCTTGATCTAGAAAAAACTTTTGACAATTTTCCACAAGACATTTGCATGAGCAAGCTAGGGAAAAATCACCTAGACAAACTCATTATAGGCTGAGCATGAGACTGTTTGGAGAACATTAAGAGAGGAGTTATCAATAGTATGCTGGTTGGGAGGGTGTATTAAGCATGCTTCACAGAAGCCTGTCCTTGAGCTAATTCTATTCAATATTTTCATTAATGATCTCAGTGACTGGATAGATCAGGTGGGAATGAGTATGCTGGAGGAAAGGACTAGAATTTGAACCCAGCAAACTGGGACAGTAGTCTGAAAAAATAAAAAGCTATTTAAGAGAGGATGTTGAAATGTGTAAATACAGAATGAGAAATGGAAGCCTATATTAACAAACCTACAGAGAGGCATTGTGATTTGAGCTCACACATTAAACTCAAGGCAATAAAATCCTGATTCTGCAAAACCTGCAGACAGGGAAGCATAAACAGGAAGA
Source organism: Eulacestoma nigropectus (assembly GCA_013397775.1). Lineage (NCBI taxonomy): Eukaryota > Metazoa > Chordata > Aves > Passeriformes > Eulacestoma > Eulacestoma nigropectus. The sequence goes on along the minus strand of VZTE01002610.1, from coordinate 1,172,803 downwards.
TGTCCTGAGATACCCCCAAAGTTAAAATCTTGCTTGAATCAGTCAGCACTTGTGAGGTCTTAGCTAGAGAACTGCCTGGCTGAGAGAAATGTACTCAAGAAAAGACACCATTTGGAGAAACTCAGGAAGACAGAAACAAGCCCAGGTCCAGGAAACACAGCCCCCAAGGGGAGACACTGTACCAACAAAGAACATTTAGTCCAGAGGAAAGAAGATTGATCACATCCATGCTCAGTCTTCAAGTACATAAAGAATGCTGCAAAGTGAAAAGGAATAGACTGTTCTCTGTATCACAGTGGATAGGGATAAAAAAAAATATATAAATAGGCTTACACTGCAACAAGGAAGATACTGGGAGAAAATAATCTGTTCCCTTGCCCTCCCAAGCAACCCTAATGATAATGAAGTCCCGTGACAGCTAGTGACAAAAGTATTCAAAAAACAGTTAGCTGGACACCAGAAAAGAACACATATACAACTGATCCTTCCTTTGGGTAGGGAGAGGGACAAGATGACTTTAGGATTTCCTTTTAAACGTAATAGTTCCTGCCATTCTATATACATCTAACAGATGTATATAGATGTTCCTTACTGAATGTACATGTAAGATGTTCCTTACAGATGTATAAAGATGCTCCTTACTGAAAAGGTGCAGAGAGAAGCTTATCAATCACAGATTCTGAAGAGATCTTGCTAACTGAACAGAAAAAATGTTTGCTCTCTTAATATTCTTATACTGATAACAAAGCAAGCCATAGGATTCCAAGACAAAAACTGAGACGTCAGAAACAGAGTGGAAGTTCAGTACACAGCACTTTCAATGGGATTTGGTGCTGTCTTAGCCACTATTGTATTGTCCTCCAAATCATACATGTAACAGAGCTCCTCCTCTTCACACGCCACAAGCTGGAATGGATGTGGCACTGCTGCTCTGTAACTCACCGTGCTGTTGCTGACCACCCCTCCAGGAAAGGCTGCACACCTGTGCTTCAGTGAAGGGATTCTCCTATTCCATAATGTGCAAGTCACTCACCTGGATTTGATATTTTGAGCTCAGAGTGACAGAAACTCCAGCATCACAAGCACAAACAGCAAGATTGGCCACAAACAGAAAGACAGCTAATCTGCAAGCCAGGAGCCACAGGCTGTTTACACCAGAATGTCTCAGCCATAAACATTTAATTAAATCAGCCTTTTCTCAATCATGGCGTATTTTCTACATCACTGCTCATTTTCAACTTGTTGCAAAGCCTCTCCTGATGTTCCCTTTTTAAGACACTGAAATGCTGGACTCAAAGTTACTGCAACAGGCAGGAGCCAGGAGCAGCCAAGTGCAGAATGGTGACACTGGGTTTGTTCAGCCACTCCTCAAGAGGTGCCCACCTCAACATCCACAATACCTGCAAAAGTCCTTCCAGCAAAAAACTCGTTCCACAGCGCTTTCTAACAGCGGTACCCTAAAGTTCAGATGAAAATGAAAATTTTATCTTTACAAATTTGAGACAGAATCTGCGTTCACTATCAGGTAACAAACTCTAGAGCTTGTGTTTGTGATCAACTTTGATCTAGAACTGCTCAGCAAAAAGTGGAGATGCTCAGTAACATTCATTAATTATCAACTTAGTCACTTCTATTGATGGGTATAAAAATGACAAGTCCACTAAGTGTACAATCAACAGAAAATGACTGATAAAATGCTTCACTGATTATTGACAGCATTTTTAAACGATTTACACACTAACAGACATGCATGTCTTAACTACAGTCAATTACCAGAGTTAGCACTTTCTTTAAAACAGAACTTACAAGGGAATTACAGACCAGTGTCAGCTTACTTCAATGCCAGATAAAACCATGAGGCAACAATCAAAACCTGGCTGATCAATGTCATTCATTAAGCACCAAAAAAAGCCAAGGAAAACTGGGTACCTCTACTATACTGGAATTATACACACACATTCGTAAACCATTTGGTTACCACAGACTTTCTGCAAGAAAAGCAAAGAAAGAAAAGGACAGAAGTAAGAGTCTGGCTTTAATCGAATGAAAGATCCAACAAGTGCTAAAAAAGTCCACACTAACTCAGTGTTGCTTAACTAGTGACTCTTCAGAAAGGGAAGAACTATAACTGGACAAGATTTGCAAATAGCAGAAGGTTAATTTAGCTGGCAGGAAGAGGAGGAAGAACTTAAGTACCACCAACGCTAGGCTGAAACTGAGTATTGACAAGTGAAAGTTAACCACCAATAACATATAAATTGAACTACATGGATACATTAATAGAAGAATCCACAATGAAGTATTTGGGCATCAGTGTGAACACTCGATAGAACAGGGACCCTGCACAGCAGGACTCTGTGGAATGGATGCTTAAGAAGACAGACAGATAATACTGAAATTATTAAAATGCTACTTATCATTCTTCATTTGGAAGAGCATATCAATTTACTAAAAGCATTAGAAGCATGGATAGTTTTCTATACCAAGAGGTTGCAAAGATTTGCACTTCTGAAGACAGATGACATCTGATAAACAAACTAACAGCAAGAAATAAGGGAAATCATGACTTCTGTTCCAGCAGAACACGAAATCAACTCAGAATAGCAAATTGTAATTGCAGTGCCATAATTAGCTTGCGGGTTAGAGTGCCACAAGATATCTTGGAAAATGCATTTCAGCAGTTTTTTAAATGATTGTGTATTTGTCTGGCTAACAGAAAAACCCACACTTACTCTAGACAGAATAAAAATACGAATTTTCAGGCTCAAAGGACACAAGATATCCACCAAGTGTGAGGAGACTGGGGAAACAGTTCCCTTATATAGGTTATTCCATAATTATCCATGGCAGAAGTTTTTGTACTTTCCAGGCATGTGATGCTGGAAACATTAAATGCTAACGTCTAAGAATCTATCCTATCTCCCCTTGAATCTGCTTTAAAACAGGAGAGAAGAAAATTGAGGTAAGGAAGCTTGAGCAACTCAAAATACATCAGCCCACAAGGCTCCCTCACACCCAGCAGCTTGCTATGCATGGTGTGTTATAGACAGACCAGATCAGCAGATGGGATTTCTGGGATGGGGAAATCTCTTCAGGCAGCTGTTCTATGTTACAGGACTGAAAACTGGAGCTGCAGAAGTGCCAACACAGCAACTGATCTCCAAAAACAAGGAACTTTCCTGTACTGGCGGCAGCACAACTGGCGTCAGGACAAAGGTGCCAGGGTGAAACACTCCAACAACTGACCTGTTGGTCATTCAGGTTTGAGACTTTGTCCTTAGACCTTGTGTATGATCTGTGAACGTGCAGCTCTTCCCTAAGCTCAGGCTCCTCGGAACAGACGAGGTCTGATCAGGGAGATGAATGCTTCCTACCTTGAGAAACGTTTCCTGATGATCCGACTCAAGAAGCAAAATACACCTGCAGGCAGGAGGGTGCGAGCTAATCCCTGTTGTGCTGCAGCCCTACGGAGACAGCTGATCCTTCTGCAATTCCGAACTGCCAGTCAAAGCTTTAACATCTTAATACACAGCATGCTCTAATTAAAATTTCTAATTAAGGGGAAAAAAACCACCCCACACTAACCAGCAAAACTAATGTTGCAAATTAGCAAGCCTTATGCACAAATTGAAGGTGGTCTTTGCTGCTCTTTCATAGATGACTTTAATGTTAATATTTTAAGCAAATAATTGTGGACAAAGCTACCACAAGTTCACTTCTGCCTGTTTTAGTACTGGGACACAAGTACCAATTCCTACATGCACCTTCTATGTCAGGGTGGATGGCAATCCACAGACAATCCATTTTAGCATCCGCCTTGGCAAGATGGACCAAAACAAATATGGGCCATATGGACAAACACTGTCTGCACTGCCTCAGTGAAAGATATGACAGACCTCCTCTTACTTTTGTCCCAGGAAAGAAATGTTCTGAGGAGTCTGGACTAACCACCCTCAAGGCTGGCAACAGCAGACTCACCAGTGCCCTTCACACGGCAGCAAGGGAAACGTGGGAAGAGAAGCAGCAGGAGCCACAGTCTGAAGACTCAGCTCCACCCCATTAACATCTCACACGTGGCAATGGACAACTGATCAAATTCATTCTCCCACTTTTGTACCCATCAGTTGGGCATGGATTCACTGCACAAACACATCAGCGACGGTAAGTTGTACATAATGATGTGGTTTTGAAATACATCATATATCAAAGCCAAAAATTGTCAAACACTGTCAGCACTCAGTACTGAGAAATCAAAATGCTTTGCAAGAGCTTCTCTCAATACCGATCTCACAGCAACTTCAGCTTTAAAAGAACTTGTGTATGTTAAACCATGATGCTTAAACAATCATGTACCTGGTATAACACCAGAATTACTACATAAATGTGCTCAGATACCATTATTACAGCAGTTCTAGGTCTCTGCAAATACATTTCAGCCTAAACCCATGCCTCTCATTTGAGTTTTGTGTTCCTGAAAGTTCTATTTTCATTCCAATCCGGCAAACCTGTGTGTTCTTCCACTGTTCTAAATCCAGATCTCTGCCTGAAACTGCCCAGTCATGCCATGCTTTGCCAGATGGCAAATGAGATTTACAGCTCAACTTAGAACTGGATGGAGATCAAATTGTTCACTTACCCCATGGGGTTCTAAGCAAAGATCATCTTCACCATTAAAGACAGCTCGAAAACCCCCCAACACTGAGGTATAAAGTGATTTGCATTTCTCTCTGAACAAAATGCTTCTCTTTCCAGAGCTCCCCAACGTTTTTAAAAGGCAAGATGACACAACACCATCCCTTCCTTTTCCCTTTCACACTCATCAACAATTCAAACCTACCTCATAGTTCATCTAAAGAAGAAACAACTAAGATGTACATGAGAAAACACGCTTCTCAGATGCCTGATTTTTTTGGGGGAATAATTTTAGTTATTCCCACACAGTAACTAAGTACTTCACCTGCAATTCTACTCTCCTCACAGACAATATGACCAGCACTCTGCAGAAAAAAAAATCCCATACCCATTTAACAGAGGTGGGCACCAATGTAGATAATATTTCAGTAACTTGGCAGTGTCTAGAAGAGCTTCTGAAAGACCTTGATCTTTCCAGGTAACAAAACTGTGTTCTCAGAGAATGCAGAGTTCAAGTCAGCTTTGGCTGAAGTGAGTCTTAAGAAAGAAAACTAGACAATGGATCACTTACTTTAGCAAAACCTAACAAATTTAGGCAAAACCTCTGTGTGGGGTCTAAGTTTCAGCTTGTCCTTATGGAATGCTGTTTTGGGAACGAATTTACCATGAGGGCATGGATCACTCCTAACTGTCAGACTGAAGTTATAGGCACTAAAATATCAGTTTTCACAGAAAACAGAATAAAAGAACTGGTTCCTACACATCTGAATGGGGGCCACATACAGCCTAATAAAAGCAATTTTGTGGTCCAAAAAGGATGGAGTCTCTCTGATTGACGTGAATGAGGCCCTTGAGAAATCTCAGAATGATCAACCAAAACACAAGAAGACTGCATGACTTCCACTCAAAGGAGAAGAAATTGATCTAAACAGAACATGCTAGAGCTAATGAACAGCCTAGCTTTCTTAAAGGATCAAAAGTAATCAGATCAGTTTAGCCAAAATTCCAGTGCAAGGGTGTTAGCAGGCACTTCATTCACTACTGGGGTTGTCAGTTTAGCAGCACTTGATCCAGACCTCAAATTACCTTTTGGTTAAGAAATATGAACTAGAAGAGGCAGGACTGACAAGAACTCAATAGTCAAAAAGACAGTCACGTTTTTAAGAATGCGCCTTGTAAAGCAGTGCAGGGCTGAGATTTACCCAAGATCTTGCAGTATTTTCTGATTCTGTTCAATGAGTTCCTTTCACAGCTGACTGCAAAATACAAAAAGAGAAGAATTGGATAGACTCTCTCTCCTGTCCTTTACTAGGAAAAGCACACAAATGCATTTCAGAAACGTGTGGCTTAGACGCCCCTTAGAGGACTCACCTCTGAGAAGCAACAGTCACCTTGAGGGGGAAGTGAATGATCCGAGTCCTGCAGACTGATTACACCATCTTGGAAAAGCTCTTATACCAGATACACAAATGAAAATAAAGAACTGTTACACTCACTGAGGAATGCAAACCCAGCAACTGGAACTTCAACTAGCACAGCAGGAGATCAGAGAAAGACTCCATATTCTGGCATTGACAATGGGAAATAAGCAGATCCACTGGACTTTTTCCTCATACATTGTCTACAGTGGAGCTACAACTGTGTAAAATTATGTTTTTAACCTATTTTTGTACAGAACAGCAGGAAAATTTGTGGGTAATCTCAGATGACGACCAGTATTTTGCTTAAACACAACCTCCCCAAGCCCCTGGATTCCTTCTGAATGCCCATCATCTACCATCATCTTACCACAGACTGAAGTCATACAGTTCTCCCCCTTCTCCCAGGCTTGGCAGGTTAGCTCCCAGTGCTAGCCTCTATCTTAAAATTATTCTATTTATATCCTCAGTAAGTTTGCTTTAAACTCACGTGTGTGTAAATGACGAGCTTTCCAGCTCACTGTGGATATTAAGCTAAAAGGTAAACATGAAGGGTTTTTGAAACTGCTAATAAGGTAGCATTCCTCTGCTGCCTTTCATCCTTCATTTCACAAGATCCCAGAGCACTCTGCAGATGTAAACACAGAGCTGCTCTCCCAGCAGTGAGAGGCAAACAGTGCTGGGGTGGACTGTGGCTGCACCACTGCAACTCCCCATGAGCTGTGCTGGGCTCTCATTTTGCTCTGCCACCCCGTGGCTGTTCAACTGCAGAGTCCAACAGGCAAGGAAAGTGCTACTGCCCAGGAGATGCCTGGTACACATCAAGAACTCCCCTGGTGCAGATGGCTCACTTTTCCATAGTCAGGTACTTGCAACCAACTAACACAGGATTTAAGAGGCAGAGCTGTTTTCAGCTGAGCCAGAAACACACAGAAAGGACACTGGTGCCTCAGGGTTTGGTCAACGGATTGGAGTTGATGGCTCTGTCCCAGGCATTAAATGCATTGTAGTTTATAACAGAAGCTGTTCTTTAAGAGCTGGGTTGCAAGCCTGATGCAAACCCTTCAGTCTCAGTTCCAGTGAAAACCCCCTTTTTAGGTGGGGAGACTCAGCTTTGATTCCAAGCAAAGGATGCCACCTACTGAATCCTTGCTACCATGAGCACAGCTTTGACCCTCCTGGCTCCAGACCTCTGGCATGATCACAAGCCAGACTGCAGTCCCAAAATAAATTCCAAGGAAAAGTAGAAAACAGGCTTGTAAAAACAAAGCTCTTCTCCCTGCTACTCTCCCCACAACCCCAAGATGTATTACTCACCGAACATCTGCACAGCCATAATAATTTCTAGTTTTGCAACACTGACAACCTTAGCAGTATTAAAAAAACCTCCTTACATCTTTATTCCATTTTGGATTCATTATAATACAGTCTGACAATATATGCTAGTACAGTACATTCTGCAACATTTAACCCGTGTTCCCAGTTGCCATTCTTAACTTCACGGCTTAATGACACTGAGTCAGTAGATCACAATATGACCCTGTTAATATTTTTTTAGTGCCATTTTTACAAATTACAGCATAATGCACTGATTATGAGGATGAAAGGAAAGTCTCTACGTCTGTCTGGAAACCAAATAAAAGAATGTTTGAACATCTGTTCATCCTACAAATGTCTTTAAAAGCTTTGATTTTCCCATAATCATTTTGTTCCACCATTTCACCCTTTTTTGAATGTGTATCCAACAGCCTCAGGACAGCAGCCAGATATCTGCAGTAATAGCACATTATAATCAAAGTTCTTGGGCACACTTAGGTTCTCCTTTTGGAATTCTGTATTGGGAGAAACACAAAACCAAACCCCAGTCTTCAACAGATCCCTCCCGAGCTGTGTGTCCTACAAAAACCTCTGCAACCGGGGCAAAATGAGAGGATGGGGCTCCTGTGAGTCCACCAGAGCTGCCCAGGGTCAAAGCCTGAACAGAGGCAGCTCCTCAGTGCACACAGGAGCCAGTGTGAGCTGTAGGCTGAGAGCCTTCCCCACCTCGCTGGGCTCCTAGCAACCATCATGGGAGCCCTGTCTCAGATCTCCAGGGCAAGAGCAGAGCCATAGCAAGGAGAAGCAATCAGCAAAGAAGGAAATGGGAGTGCTGAGGAGGAGGTTAGGCCTTAGCCTGAGAAAAATGCCAAGTTAGTATGCGAGTCTGGAAATTAAATGGAAGATGGGGGAAGATTTTAAAAATATGTTTACAAGAGACTGGATGAGAAAGGGATGTAGGTCCAACTCTGGAAGTATTGCTGCTCACTCCTTGGAGCACCTCAAGCAAATAAACCATGGGACTCCCTGCACTAGGAGTCCTTTCAGCCAAGCAGAGGGCTGCAAATCTAAGTGTTCGGGGTTAATGAGTTTTCAAAGGGATCAAGTTCCATAACAACAGACTCACTGATCCTGTTAAGGGCAATCCACAGTGTGGGGGGAAACATTCATCAGATAGGCCTTTGTAAAAAAACATATCCCCATTTACACTGACAACCTCCTCTCCAGAACTACTCAAAAGTGGCTTAGAAATGAGAAAGACAAACCCTGTAAGTGCAAGGATAACAACTCTGGAAGCACCTCTCCTGATCACTCCCCTTTTCTTTTCAATACTCCAAATTAGCAACACATTTAAAATTTAGCAAGGACACTAGAACTATACAGATACAAGTTCCTCAATAATTAGGATTTTTTTAATTAGGTTGTTTTCATACCAACAATTCTTAGACTAACCGAGGATGACAGTAACACTGTTCCTTCAACGTCATCTGTTTCTCTATGTTCCATCACTGCAGTACCTTAGGCAGAGGTAACAGTGCAGAGTACAAAACAGGATTTGATAAAGGCTTAAAAGAAAGATAACATTATAAATATTCTTTCCAAAGACTGCCTTTGGGGGTGTTTGGGAAGAAGAGAGAAATGGGGAAGGAGAGGTGACAGGGGTGTGAAATGCATTTTTTCCATTACAGAAGGATACATTTTCAGCAAGGCTGGCAGCACAAGTCACGTTAAGCCAATAGCTGAAGTTGCCTGTCTAATTCCTCTGGGATCACTCTGAAAGCATACCCCATAATCTTAAGGGATGTGCTAAAGCTTTGCTGGGACTCACTCAGCAGAAACTGTTTGGGATTATTACACAAAGCACTAATTCTGTTCTGATTTAAAGGGGCACCATCAGCCTAGTTTAGACACCAGGCTTGCCCTGTCTCACAACTGTCCAGCTGTAAATATCCCCTCAATAGCTGATAGCTTCGCCATCTGTAGCCACTTTGGCTACCTGGAAATTAAAAGGAAAAGACTGGAAAAAATCAGGATCATGTTAACATGAGGGACTCATGCTCATCAAGGGATATAATAATACAATTAGTAAGAATGAATGTAGCAATTATTTACCTCCATGTGCAACTAATGCACTTACATTACACATGTAGTCACCATCTATAACTGACTTCAGCAAATGCTATTCAGCATCAACAAGCAGGCACTCTTTTTGTTCAAAAGGCAGGAACTAACATTTTCCATGCTGCCAAGCCCGAGTCCAATTTCTGTTCCAGACTGCAGCTTTTGTACCTGTGGAACTGCTGTTAGTTTTCATGTTAAGGTGCCCTATACTTTGTATGCAACAAAGAAGGGATATTACCAGTGCTCTCCTTTTTATGAGCCTAGGACATGAAATTGAGAGAAAGAGCTAAAGCAGCCATGAAATCCCTATTAAACAACTAATGGTTTCTAAAGCATCTTGGAGATACTCATTTTACAAGGCTTATGCAGCAATCTTCTATCATTATTTTAATGAAATAAAGCCCTTGACTATTTCCAGAGGCAACTTTTTCTTTCACACACAAAAGGCATTTTGGTTACAAAAAAAAAAGGAAAAATAAAAAGAAAACAGCTCTGGAATAGGATTCATTGCAGAACAGGCAGGAAAATCAGAAACATTGCATAAAATGTCACTGAAGATAAGTTCTGAACCTTTGGAACAGCAAACACAACATTTAAGACTCTCAGCTACACAGATCATTGTGTTTAATATGAAAAACATTTCTAGATATAAATCATAAAAAACATCCATACCATCTCTCAGATAGCATCTTACATAGTTGCAACTGAAGGAATGTGAAACACCCATTTTAGGTTTCACCTATTAAATTGTGTGCTTTCTGTCTCCCACTTTGCTCAAGGAAGTAAGCCTAGAATAATCAGCTTCACTTTGTGGGTCACATGAAATTCACATATTGACTTGCTTTAGATTAATATTGGTAGCAAACTTCTAAATCAAGAGAAACTTCAACACAATTCTCCAGAAAAACAGTACAATTAGAATGCACACCCAAGTGTGCTCACCCAGCAGGTGAGATTGCCATAAAGATGCCATAAAGATTCACACCACAGAGATGAGAAAATAAGAAAATTCTAACAGAACAATATGAGACTGCAGAGATTTTGGAAGGGGGCACAGTCAGCAGGAGCATCCAAGCTCTGTTTGTGAGGAAGGAACAGGTCTAATGTGTTTGGACAAGAAACATGTTCCACGTCAATGCATTTCAGGGTCTGGACTTTCAGGTGTAATCAGAGGCCTCTCTTGCTTCCTCAGGATTGAATCATTTTCTTCTGTGTGTCAAAAACGTATCTTTTAAATATAAGAGAGATAGTAACAGGTTGGACTGAATCATTCTTGCTGCTTTCATCGTCTTTGGTCATATCCCCCTTCCCTCCCTTAGATTTCTTCTTGGAGGCAGCAGTTAGCAGCATCTTGGTGTCTGGCTTCAGCCCATCTGCAAAAGAACAAGAACACACGTGACTAACACACTCAACATCACATTTCAGAGAATTAGAAAAAATGAGCAGGCAAGTTTACATCTGAAATCAACTAAAGAAAATAAGAAAGTAAATCCAAAGCATTACGGAAATCACATTTCTGCATAAGACTCCTGGAATACGGTAATTTACATAGAAAATAAGAGAAGTCTTTAAATATAACAAAGTTCCCAACAGTGATACCACAAATCCAGTGCAGTATCCTGAATCCTTCTGTGTCCATCTACAGCTTTTAAAGTATTAAACATAGACAAGAATTTAAACAAGCCAGACCAGCTTGCCTGGTCTAAGTCTTTTACTTGGCAGGCCTTTCCTATTACTTAGACACATACCCAAAGTTTCTTGTCATCACTAAGAATATTTATAAAAATGTAAGTCATGAAAAAAAACCCAACTAAAAATACTAAAATACTAAATACTAAAAAATACTAAAATCATAGAGAGCCATAAGACTCAGAAGATTATTGAATTTAAGTCTATTTTCCAGATCTACCACAAGCACACTATTTTTTTATAACTTGCACATTGTAAATTATACAGGTTTTGTGTTTGTTTTTGTTTGTTGGGGTTTTGTTTTGTTTTTATTTTGTTAAGACAAAGTATCTGTTAGGGGTTTCAACTTGCATTGCTTAGGGGCACTAGAATTAAGCTGCGTAGTACTTTGGCGATCTGTTTCTCCAGACATTTGTGCCAAACAAAAATATTTGTCCTTTTCTTCCTAAATGGCCAGGGTTTATTACACTTTTATTTTTTCTTATAACTCAACATATTGGTATATGAACATTTTAGATAAGAAATGCAAGATAGCAAAGCCCAAAGAAATGCTGTAAAACAAGAGAGATGCAGCTCCTAAAAGACCACTCCTGAAGAAGTGCTTGCATAAAGCAGAAGACAACAAACTCCTTAGAAGCTTTTTCAGCGCTACCTGAATACACTGCAATGTGGTTCTCAGGCACTGGGCCAAAATCAGTTCAGGTATTTTTAACCTGTGGTGTCACATAACCTTATCTCAAACACTTAATCAGACTCTCTCCCCTCATATTGAAACTCAGATGCGGATTCTCATATGACGGCCTGACAAAAAGATTGAGATGCTTATGATTTACTGGAGACAGGAGGTCTACAGGCACAGGTGATCTGCTCCAGCTCAGACACATCCAGAGGCACTCACAGCTGATGGCAGGGGGACATGGCCCCAGAGCCCACCTTCTCATCTTGCTGTGTCAGGGAGCAAATTGTTCCAGCAGCACTCCTACTGCACGGCCAAGGGAAGGGAGGAAAGAAGGAAGTATTGAAGCAAAACCAGGAAACTGCCCACTTGCTATTTCACAACCAGAGGCTGTAAATTATCCCTAAAGCCCTGCAGTGGGGAGACTTTTGGAGACAGAGGCATCTT